>CM018046.1:29751769-30231769 GCA_008638375.1 Nyssa sinensis
TTTAAATTATTAATTATAAGTGGATATTATTTATAATGTGTATATGTATATTATTTAAATGAAAGAAATTATGAAAAAGTTAAAAGTAAAAAGGTTAACAAGTGTGAGTGTGTGTGTGTGTGTCGGCTGGTTGTGTGTGTGGGTGGTCTTGTATATATATAGTGTATATGTATATATCTGTATATATATATGTATAAATATTTATGAAATTCAATGCAAAGTTGAAAAAGAAAAGTAAAAATGAATGAGATGGGAGAGCTGTGTAGGGCTAGAATTCAGAATGTAGAGAGAGAGATAGCTGTAGAGAGAGAGAGAAACATGAAGAGAGAGAGAGAGGTCGGCTACCTTGCTTTAAAAGCCAAACATGCCAATGCATGTACTCTTCTCACGAAAGAAACCAAAGAAGGGAACTGAAGAGAAGAAGAGGAAGGAAAATCAGAGAGAAAAGGAGGAAAACCCTAACCAAAAAGGTGAGAATGTTCAAACTGTCAAAATTCTCTCTCTAGAATTTCTCTACATACAAACTGATTTAAAGCTTCCATTTGATATATATGATGTCTAGAACACATTCTAATCATAACAAGCATGAAAATTTAACTTAAAAACACCTAAGATTACACGACTCATAAGCTACGGCCATGGATGACCTTGCATGAAGCAGGTCTGAACCCATGGCAACTAAACCAAAAATGGTACATTAAGGCTTCAAGAAGAAGCCATGAAGGTTATAAAAACATGTGACCGCGACCTAAAATCTCAAAAAATGACCCTCAAATGTTTAGTTGCAGGTTACGGGTTACACCCCAACCTTTTTAAAACTTAGTTTAAATTGATGATTAGGAACAAGATATGAATCCCCATGAAGAGGGGATCATAGCAAACAAAATCCCATGAAGTTTGGTTAAGAAATAAGCATGAACGACCGAAATGACAGTTTGGATTATCCAAACCAAAACCGAACATATGAAGGAGTTTTAAACTCCAAAACGAATGCCAATCTACTCGTTTATCTCTTAGAAACATTTTGGGACAAAAACAGTGAGGATCCATGGATCCAAACTGCACGAAATAGGAGAAAAAGGAATTCGGGAATTAGGGTTTCAGAGGGGGTCTCGTGGGGAAGATGAAGACGAGTCAACTCGTTTTAAAAAATGGGGCTGAGCCGACTCGGACAGGTGGCAGCCTCTGGGCTTGCCACCGATTAAATGTAACGACGCCGTTTAGGATGTCGGTTTAAATAAAATGAGATATAGGGTTGACGTCATCATCATGACGTCAGCCACATGTAAGCAGACCGGCTAAACCGGTTGGTTTGCGACTGAACCGGACTGGTTCATTTCAAATTGGACCGAACCCTTTGGTTTATTTAATTAATTAAAAATAAAATAAACCAACACTTTACCTATTTACGGATTGACCCCAGAAGTTTTTAGAAATGCTACTGTGGCCCAACTGAGGGAAAATTTATGCATTAAGGCCCCTGAAAAATAATTAAATAATTAAATTATTAATTTAATTATTTAATAAATAAGGTTAAATTACTATTTTACCCTTGGCTCATAAATAGGGTAAATGAAGTCCAAATTAAGCTTATGAATAGTGTATTTTTACTATTTTGGACATTCCGAGACTAATGGTAGGGTCCGTTTTACGAGACGGAGCCCGAAAAATAAATACACGTAAGGGGTAAATGACCAAAATACCCCTGACCCAAAAATTTACAAGTTATTAGTGTATTCTTACTATCTCGGACCTTCTGAGTCCGATGGTGAGGTCCATGACATGAAACGGGGTCCCAAAAAATAAAGACACTTAAAGGGGTAAAATGACCAAAATACCCCTGGTACCCCTAAAGCCAAATAAAATCAAAGAAGGTCTAAATTAACTTTCTTTGACATCCCGGACTCAAAAATGGAGTCCAAATTACGAAACGAAGTACAGAAAAATATGACACGTAAAACGATAAAATGACCATTTTGTCCTTTTTCATATAACAGTCCGAATTAAATTCTTGGAAAGCCTAAACCGACTTTCTTCGACACTCCGGACTCAAATGTAGAGTCTATTCGACCAAAAGAGATGTATAAATAAAAAGGACATAAAATTTGATGAATAGCATCTGTTAGATGACTATGAACTAAAATGTTGCCAAAGAACTAAACCGAGGCAAATACGAGAAATGAAATACGAAAAGACACGACACGTAAACATGTTAAGTAAATAACTTTAAATTAAAGTTAATGGAACTCCCAGAAGAGTATGATTGTAGAAATCTATTTTTCTTGACACGGTAAATTGTGTTTTTAAACAGAGAATTAACTAAACACAAAAATGAGCCAAGAACGAGAAGTTACTCCTATGATGACGAGGGCACAACTAGCAAAGGATCCCAAACAGAAAGTTTTCCGGGAGAAACTGGAAAAACAGCTCCAGCTGATTCAAAATCGCATTCGGATTTCTAAAACGAACGAAGTGTGCTGTGTTAGCCCCTTTATTTACAAGACTATCACTAAGGAGCAACTAGCAGCTAGAAAGCTTAAGAAACAGGAGGATACGGAAACGTTGGAAGAATGGCTTCAAAGGTTAAAGAAAGCCAGGGAAAAACGCCCAAATAGAGCAGGACTAGAAGTACAAGGTGAGTAACCCTGTGTTTGAATTGGAGATTTAACTCCATGAATTTGACAAGGTTTTAAGTTTAAAGATATGAAGCATTTGAAATTTCAAATTCAGTATTTACATGATTCAGTTTTTAATTGTTCAATTTTATAACCCCATTGTGACATGCTTAGTGATTGATTTCTGCAACATTTTTCCTTCAAAATACTTTTCAGCATGTCTAGTTAAAGTGTAATTATTGTTAAATATTCTGAATTTGCTTATTTCAAGTATACGAATGTTTATTACGAATTTATGAAAAGTATCTATGAGACAAGTCACATGATAAATGTTTTATAAGATGAATGGTGCATAAGCACTTAGACAGGATTCTGAGTTTTCAGTTGCCCTGTAAAATAGGCAGGATTTTGGGTTTTACGGAACTCAATTGCCCTGTAAAATGCCCGGTAGCAGGATCTAATCCCCCAAGCAGATGAGATATCTCCATTTATAAGTAAAACGGGTGTCCGGTTCGAAACGGATTCCACTAAAGGAAGTGATAAGATGACAAATGATTTGAAAATGGAAGCAAGCTTTTACTCTCATTTTCAATATGCATATGTTTGAGTTTTATATACTCTAATTAAGAATTTCATGACATGTTATATGTTTTAAAGTTCACATGTATAAGTTTAGCTTGATTACTTTAAATGTTTCAAAGCTACATGTTTTAAGGAATGCATATATTCTGTATTCAAAGTATACGAACAATTGGCAGTGACTATTTTACAAACTCTTATGTACTAAACCACTGCTAATTGAAAACCCCATGACGAATACTGGAATTGCTCACAAGCTTAGATTAGCTTACCCGGACTTTGTTCGGACCCCCCTTTCAGGTAATTAGCAGTAGCCTTGACTTAAGGACGACGATGACGAATCTGCTGATTTTGGGAAGATATGGTTAAATAGTTTCTTTTGATAAATCTATGAACTCTAATAGTACTTTTGTATTAGTAGACATTGTAAGGACATGTAATAAGCCCTCTGGGCAATTGAATATGTATGGTATGAATGTATGAAGTCTTTAAGTTTTTAGTTATACTCTGAATGTGTAACCATGTATGCTATGTATGGAGCGGCAGTACCGAACGGATGTGCATAATTTAAAAATGAGAAAAGAAAAGAAAAAGTTTTTCACGCTTCCGCAAAATGTATGTTGCACATCTATTCGATACCGCTGCATATGCGAGCCTTGTCTCGGGGCCCTCGGGTCTCGGGGCGGCGATCGCGATCCGGTAATCCGCTTAGGGTGGGTTTCGGGTGGTGACACATGGTATCCCTTATCCCAAATCATATAACTCATTTTATGAAAGTTAAATTTAAACTTCAAGGCATTACCCTCACAGCATATATACATCATAATTGAATATGTCCATACTTATGTAAAACACAAGTCTCACAATTTCAACAAATTCATAAGGGACATAGAATTCTATTAAACATAAAAGCATCAAATCATCACATGGCCCAACCAAAAGGTGTGTCAATAATTACATGGGTTGACAATCTCATGGCACAATTCTATTTATCAAATACACACCAAACAAAGCAAGAAATCACCCAAAATCAACAAGAACAAAAATACTCCAAAACTACCAACTCTAGGCTTTTCAAAGGAGCTACTTCCTAGGTGATCTCCTAACCTTAGATATACATTTACAGCAGTTCAAATACATGTAAAAACACAAAGGAACTTGAATCTATTTCTAGCTTAGCACTACATCATACCTAAAATCAGTTTTTCTTAAACTACGGTGGCTGTTTTTGCTGGACACACACACACACACACACACACTGCACTATTCATACACCAAGATATTTTATACCATTCATTTATATATATATATATATATATAAAATTATTTTAATCATCTTTATATACATGTACATACATATATATATACATACATGTATACATACTTGCATACATATTTGACTTCATATACATACATATAATATTCAATTTATAATTCATATAAACATTTCTTATACTTTAATTAATTAATAATTAAATTAATTAATTATTTTATTAATCTCGTAATACGTGTCATATGACCCGGTATCCCGGGTCGGGATATTACATTCTTCCCTCCTTCAAAGAGTTTTGTCCTCAAAACTCGACTACTCATATATCTTAACAATGTTTACTCGTATCATTCCTCGTTTCTAAATTACTAACATAAAATTTCTAATATCTCGAGTCACATTCTGGATTCATGTCTTTTTACGGTTTAAGGGTTTCCTTGATCAAGTTGGATAAGGCAGCACTGTGTGTTTCTCAGTTCCCTTAGTTACATGATAAGGTGGCCATTCCTCACCGGTAACAAAAGTCCTGATAGCACACTAGTGACAGTCAAAATCCTTCTTTACACTTTTTAACTTTTTACAATTACTGTTTCCCGCCTTCTTAGTTCATGTTTTACTTCTAATCTTCAGACTTTATTCCCTCTACTTTACTGCGGGTCCCATTCCTCGCCTTCACATCACATTACTTATTACATACTTTACATATCTAATTCATGAACTGCGAGTCCCATACCTCGCCTTTACATTTCATTACGTATCTCGTACTTTTACATATCTCATTCATAAACTACGAGTCCCATACCTCGCCTTTACATTTCGTCACATACTTCACATATCTATTTCATGTAATGCGGGTCCCATACCCCGCCTTCATATCGTATCGTATACTTCTTATAATCATTTCATATATTGTAGGTCCCATACCCCGCCTTTACTTCAAATTATGTACTTCACATATTTAGGTAGCCTAGGACTTACCTAACTAAAAATTCTATTTCGAATCTCTTATCGTCACTAAGTTGGTCTTAGTCAACCTAGAACCAATCTTAATCATTCTTATCTTCACTTATGACTCGGTCTTTTCCCAAAAGACCTAATACCTAGTGCTCTGATACCATGTTGTACGACCCGAAACCCACCCTATGCGGATCTCGCGTTGCGACCGCCATCCTCAGGCCCGGGGACCTTTGGGCGAAGGCTCACATAAGCAGCGGTATCAAATAGATGTGCGACACATGATTGCGGAAGCGTGAAAAACTTTTTCTTTTCTTTTCTTATTTTTAAATTACGCACATCCGTTCGGTACTGCCACTCTTTACATAGCATACATGATTTAACATTCAGAGTATAATTAAAACTTAAAACTTTATAAACAATAAATGTTTAATTGCCCCGTGGGGCTTATACATAACAGGGTACTATTTTACTAATACAAAACTCCATACTTAATGTTCGTAGTACTAGACAAAAACTACTTGAACATAGCCTCCAAAATCAACAGATTCATCATCGTCGTCCTCAAGTCAAGACTGCTGCTAATTACCTGAAAGGGGGGTCCGAACAAAATCCAGGTAAGCTAATCTAAGCTTGTGAGCAATTCCAGTATTCGTCATGGGGTTTTCAATTAGCAGTGGTTTTTAGTACATAAGAGTTTGTAAAACATTCACTACCAATTGCTCGTATACTTGAACATAGAACATATGCATTTCCTAAAACAGATAGCTTTGAAACATTTAAAGTATTCAAGCTAAACTCGTACTTCATCAAATAGAGTATATAACTCGAAACATATGCATTTCATAAAACAGATAGCTTTGAAACATTTAAAGTATTCAAGCTATACTTATACTCATGAACTTCAAAACATATAACATAACATGTATTTCTTAAATAGAGTATATAAAACTCAAAACATATGCATATTGAAAATGAGGGTAAAACCTACTTCCATTCTCAAAACATAACATCTTATCACTTCTCTTAGTGGAATCTATTTCAAACCAAACTCCCATATTATGTATAAATGGAGATATCTCATTTGCCTGGGGGATTAGATCCTGCTACCGGGCATTTCACACGATAGGTCCATTGGGCTCCGTACAACCCTCCTCACTACCTATGTGATAATGCACATGATAGGTCCGTTGGGTTCCGTACAACCCTCCTCACTACCTATGTGCTTATTATTTATCTTGCATTTCAAATACATTTAACATATGAGTATGTCAAATAGATATTTCTCGTGAGTACTTTAAAACATAACATTTAATACATGATTTCTTCAAATAGATGCTTCTCATGAACATTTAAAACATCATGTACATAATTTCATAACAAATCCTTTAAACATTTGATATAACAAATTCAGAACACTTTACATAATTTGGCATTTAAAACTTTAGGCATGCTAAAATATGTTTGAAGAAAACTATGGTAGAATCCATTCACTAAGCATGCCATAATAGAGTTTATAAAACCGAACAATTTAAAACTGAATCATGTAAATACTGAATTCAGAATTTCAAACACTTCATATATTGCATTTAAAACCTTTTCAAATCCATGGAGTTAAATCTCCACTTCAAATACAGGGTTACTCACCTTGGTCCTTTAGGGTTAGTGCTAATAATGCGCTTTCCCACTTTCCTTGTAGTTCCTAAGAACAATTCATAAATATCTCATCAACTTCACATTCATTGTAAATCAGCTCAATGTTCCTTAACTTATGCTTAAATCGTATTAGATCCTAAAACGATTTCATAAATTCATATGTACTTAACTTAACTCATAACTCATACTCTTAACCTATGACACAATTTAATGTGTTAGAAATTTAATTTATTTCAACTTATACTCTTCTGGTGGCTCTATTAACTCTAATTTAAAGTTATTTATTTCACATGTTTACGTGTCGTGTCTTTTCGTATTTCATTTCCTTGTATACGCCTTAGATTAGTACTTTGGCATTACTTTAGTTTATAGTCATCTAACAGATGCTATTCATGAAATTTTATGTTTTTTTTTTTTAGACATTTCTTTTGGTCTAGCAGACTCTACCATTGAGTCCGGAGTGTTGAAGAAAGTCAATTTAGGCTTCCCTAACATTTAATTCGGACTATTATATGTAAAAGGACAAAATGGTCATTTACCGTTTTACGTGTCTCATTTTTCTGTACTTCGTTTCGTAATTTGGACTCCATTATTGAGTCTGGAATGTCAAAGAAAGTCAATTTAGACCTTCCCTGGTTTTAATTTGGCTTTTGAGCTACTAAGGGTAATTTGGTCATTTTACCCCTTTACATGTCTTTATGTTCGGGACCTCATCTCGTGTCGTGGACCTCACCATTGGACTCAGAAGGTCCGAGATAGTAAGAATACACTAATGACTTGTTAATTTTGGACAAAGGGGTATTTTGGTCATTTACCCCTTTATGTGTCTTTATTTTTTGGGCCCTGTCTCGTAAAACGGACCCTACCTTTAGTCTCAGAATATCCAAAATAGTAAGGATACACTATTCATATGTTTAATTTAGACTTTATTTGCTTCATATACGACTTAGGGGCAAAATAGTAATTTTGCTTTATTTATTAAATAATTAAATTAATTATTTAATTATTTCTCCAGGGGCCTAATTGCATAAAATTTTCATCAGTTGGGCCACAGTAGAATTTCTCATAGTTTTGGGGTCAAACCGTAAATAAGAAAAGTGTTGGTTTATTGATTTAAATTAAAACCAGAAAACCAAAGGGTTTAATTTGATTTTAAGTGAACCGGTCCGGTCTGGTTGTAAACCAACCAGTTCAGTGGGTTTATTTACATGTGGCTGACGTCATCATGACGTCAGCCCTAGCGTTCATTTAATTAAACCAAATGCAAAACGCTGTCGTTCCATTTATTCGGTGGCAAGCCCAGAGGCCGCCACGCGTCCTGAGTTAACCCACCCGTTTTAACCGAGTGACGAGTTGACTCGTCGTCTTCCCCATCATCTCTATCATTGTTGCCCTAATTCCCGATTTCATTTTCTTTAATTTCGTGAAGTTTGGATCAAGGTTTCTTAACTGTTTTCAACTTATTTCATTTCTGGAACATCATTTAAGAGTTTGACATTCATTTGGAAGATCAAACTGATCTCTTTAGCTCGTTTCAAGGTTTGATAATCAAACCTGTAAATGAGTCGTAAATGCTTCTTTTCTGAGCCAAATCACCTACGGTTTGTTCTATGGTGATCCTCTTTTCATGTAGTTTCATTTTCCATTTCAATACACCCGTGTTGGTATGATTTTGGAAGGTTGGTTTCAACAACCGAAACCTGTAACTCGTTTTATGGAGGTCGAGTCTTTAGTTTTGTGATCGCGGGTATAGGTTTTTAGAACCCTCATGGCCTTAGCTTGAAGCCTTGGTAAGCCAAATTGGATTTAGAAACAGTTGGTTCAGACCTGCTTCAAGCAAGGTCTTCCATGGCCGTAGCTTCTGGGTTTGTCATTTTTTGAGTGTTTTTCATGAAATTTTCATGCTTATTCATGTCATAAAGATATATTTAACATCATATGTATTTAACAACTTAAAAACAGTTCATATCATGCTCCAAAATCTTAGAGAGAGAAAAATGATAATTTTCACATTTCTCACCTTTTTGGTCATGGGTTCAACTCTTTCTCTTTCTGGTTTTTCCTCTTCTTCTTCACCTTCAGTTCCTTAGTTCTCTTTCTTACAAAACAAACATGTAATGCATGCTTGTCTCTTTTTAAAGAAGAGGCAACCGACCTCTCTCTCTCTCTCTTCCATTCTTTCTCTCTCTACACGTCCCAGCCCCTATTCAGTCCCCAATTTCGGCTGCCATCTCATCTCATAAATTTCTCTTTTCCTCTTGTTGCTTTACATTTATTGTTTGCTTGATATTTTGTATATAATGTATATATATATATATATATATATATAATACAACACACACACACAACACTGTTCACATACCAAGATATTTATATCATCATTTATATATATATATATATATAATTATTTTAATCATCTTTATATACATGTACATACACATATATATATATATACATACATGTATACATACTTGCATACATATTTGACTTCATATACATACATATAATATTCAATTTATAATTCATATAAACATTTCTTATACTTTAATTAATTAATAATTAAATTAATTAATTATTTTATTAATCTCGTAATACGTGTCATATGACCCGGTATCCCAGGTCGGGATATTACAATGCCCTACCAGCAAAACGAAAAATTTTTCCTAATTTTTCAAATCTCTACACAGTGAGTAATTCTAACATCTGTCATGGGGTTTCAATTGGCAGTGGTTTCGCACGTGAGAGTTTATAAATACTCACTACCAATTGCTCGTATACTTGGAACATAGAGTATATGCATTCTTTAAACAATAGCTTTGAAACATTTAAAGTATTCAAGCTAACATGTACTTTTCACATAAAGTATGTATGAGTTTCAAATCATGTAATTATGCATGGTGAAAATGAGGGAAAAAGCCTGCTTCCATTTTCAACACACACCTTATCACTTTCGTTAATGGAATCTGTTTCGAACCAGACTCCCGTTTTACTTTCCGTGGAGATATCTCATATGTCTGGGGGATTAGATCCTGCTACCTAGCATTCATTCGTTTCGTGGTTGAGTTCCGAAGATACTCAACAAAAATCCGTGGTGCTTATGCACAATTTATCTTGCCTTTAAAAACATTTAACCCATAATTTCTTCACGTGGATGCATTTATGAGCATTCAAAACATATAGTTCATAACTTCATGATAGGATCTTAACATACATGAAATATACAGTTTCAGAATATTCAATAACATTTGAGATTGAAATTTTAGACATGCTGAAGTATATCTTAAAAGAACAATAGTAAAATTATTAAGCATGTCATAACAGAATATTTAAAATGGAATTTGTGTAAAAACTGAATTTGATATTTAAAACACATTTTCAAATACGTGGAATTAAATCTCCATTTCAAATATAAGGTTACTCACCTTGATTCCCCGGGTTTGTACTACCGGTGGGCCTTTCCCCTCCCTTTGTAGCTCCTAAGAAAATTATAAGGAACTCGTCCACTTTACATTTACCTTAAATTATTAACTATTCATGCTCTTTCATTTAATTTTAGGCCTGACGTATCCTAACTTCCTAGGATTGGTCTTACTGGTCAACTCATGGTGACTTAATGAGTTTTATTTTTCACGTGACTTATTTTTCAGTACCTAATTTGGTGTTATGGACCTCACCGTTGGGTTCAGAATGTCGAAGATAGTCAATTTAGACCCGCTTAGCTTTTTATTTGGCTTCGAGTACCTTAGGGGTATTTTGGTCATTTCATGTGTCATATTTTTCAGAGTCTCGTCTCGTGAATTGGACCCCACTATTGATTTCAGAAGGCCCAAAATAATAAGAATACACTAATAACTTGTCTTATTTGGACATCGGCCACATTAGGGGGCAATTTGGTAATTTACACTTTATCGTGTCTTAATTTTTCAGGATCCAGTCTCATGAAACGGACCCCAGCGTTGGGTTTAGAACGTCTAAAATAGTTAAAATACACTATTTATTTACTTTATTTGGACTTCGTTTGACTTATTCAATAGCCAAGGGCAAAATAGTAATTTTACTTATTTAATAAAATAATAAAATAATTATTTTATTATTTTTCCTAGGGGTGTAATTGCACAAATTTTCTGAGGATTGGGCAACAGTACAAATCTGTAAAACAGTTGGGGTCAATCCATAAATATTAGAAGTTCTGGTTTTAATTATTTAATTTAAAACTGTAAACCAGTGGGTTCAGTCATCAAAACCCTAGACCGGTCTTCTTTAACAGTGAACCAACCGGTTCACTGGCCTACACAGAACCGGAATGAGATAACCTCCATAACCCTGTTATCCACGGTTTGTCTTAATCCCAGATTCAAATTTTAATTCCTTATAACCGCAACCAAACAAGCCCATTCCAGTTTAAATGAAACCTCAAAACGACACAGTTTTAATAATGCGGTGGCTTACTCGTATCTCGACACGTGGCCGAGTCAATTCAGTGGGTTTAGACGCATTGGACGAGTCGACTCGGTCGACGCGTTGGACGAGTCGACTCGTCGTCTTCTTCACCACATAGTGCACTATAGCCCTAAAATTTTAGAAAAACTTTCTTCATTTTCGTGGGATTTCAAGCATCCATTCTCACTGTTTTCCATCCTAGTAGACTTCTTGAAGTCGTACCAACATTGTCACATCCCCCAGACCCACCCTGTGCGGATTTGGGGCACGTGGCAAAGGCCAGTTAGGCACCCATCGGGTTTTATCAGTTTTTTTTTTTTGAAAGCAAAACCCCGACGGTAATCCTAA
Source organism: Nyssa sinensis (assembly GCA_008638375.1). NCBI lineage: Eukaryota > Viridiplantae > Streptophyta > Magnoliopsida > Cornales > Nyssaceae > Nyssa > Nyssa sinensis. The sequence goes on from CM018046.1 coordinate 29,763,632, forward strand.
CCACACGCCATTCCGATCTAAATCCCAAGCATAATGCATTCGACATATATAATTTAAGCAGCGGAATTTTCACAAGAGAATGCATACATATATACTTGGCAGAGCATTCAGGATACATCATAGTCAGTCCTATCTTAATCAAGCTTACAAAACAGTTTCACTACAAAAGGTCATAATCTGTTCAGTTACACAAAAAGTACAAAAATGGTATAGATTCACAAAAATGGGTTATCATTTTATCTGGGGGTCTCCAACATTTTCCCCCTAAGTTCTGGACCTGTTAAACCTGTCCATCTGAGAGTTTCCCTGAAATTATTAAAATAATGGAATGAGCTTTAAAAAGCCCAGTGGGTAACACAGATATCCAGGCAAGAGTTTCGAATTCAATCTTTGCTTAAATCACATGGTAATTAAATCAGTTTGGAATTAATAGTTCAATAAATCCAAGTCAAGTTCAATAGATCAAAACAGATAAATGATTCAGAGTGCTAGCATATCAATCAGAAGTATAGTTAATCATTTGAGAAACTAAAAACCATGACATCGGTGATAAAAGCATGCATTTAAAACAATTGCATTTAAAACATATGGTATTCGAAACAATTTAGCAGATCAAGGAGCAGTAACTTAAACAGTGTCAGAAGTTACTCACCTTCAATATTCGAGTTTGAAGCTATGAACGGAGCCTTCCTCTTTTCTCCTTAAGCCTAAAACAATTTATAGAGATTTATCAACTCATGACCTTAGACTGAGTAAGTCTACCCTATGATGGGTTTCTTGGAACTAACTTATAGTGGCTAGTTCATAGGTTTTACCTCTTAAGCATTTGGCTTAGGGTTTCAGTGTCTTCACACATTTATCGGTTCTGATTTTCATATTATGGACCTAACCATTGAGTTCGGAAGGTCGAAGAAAGTAAATTTAGACTCTCTCGGCTTTTAATTTGGGTTCGGGTATGTCAGGGGTATTTTGGTCATTTTTGCCGTCACATAATTTCTATCTCGGGTTCGTCATCTAATCATGTATACAGTCTTACAAGTGTCAGGTCTACTACTGGTATCAGTTCCGTTGAAATCGGATTTCGTTTGGGCCTTGTACAAGGTCAGGGGTATTATGGTAATTTCATACATCATATTTTTTTCGGTACCTCATTTGCAGTCACGGACCTCACCATTGGACTCAGGAGGTCCGAGACAGTAGGAATACATATATAACTTATGATTTTTGGACAACGGACTAATTTGGAGTATTTAATTTAATTAAATGATTTTAATTAAATTAATTTCAGAATATATATAATATATATATTATTTTAGGCAGAAAATGAACGGTCGAATAGGGTGGCACAGCGGACGCGTGCCACCTCCCTCTCCAATAGACACCACGTTCGAGTCCCATAAGGCGCAAAATGCGTCTTTTATTTCTGGTTTAATTTAAATATATAATATATATATATTATGTCGGATAAGATTCACACGCAGGTGTGTGGCCGAGTGGAAAGAAGGGGCGCGTGGGTTCTGGAGGTCAGGGGTTCGAAACCCTGTAGCCCGCCTTTTTCCTTCCTTCCCTTTCTTTTCTTTTAAACATATCGGTTTACACATATACCGCCTAAAACGACGCCGTCCTATTAATTCGGTGGCGGTCCCGTTGTTTGACACATGTCCGAGTTGGCTCGGCCCAACCCATCTCGACTCGTTCGACTCGGTCGACTCGGCCGAGTCAACTCTGTCTTCCCCACTAACTGCCTCAGTGTTGCCCTAATTTTTGTAGATTTTTCACTTCCTATTTCGTGAGATTTGGAACGCGGTTTTCAACTGGTTTCGATTCCGATAGCTTTCTGCACTTAGTATCTATCATTTGACATCGATTTTAAGCATCGAATCACTCTAAACCATTCTGTTTTCAAAACAATAGCCGTGACCTGTAACACGCTCGAGCACCCTCATTTCTCAACCATTTCATGTGTGGTTTGAAGCTACGTGACCTACAGACCATAAGGATCAAGACCCTATCTTCATTTTTCAATTTAGTCTCGAGTTTTAACGGATTGGATTTTAAACCCGTGGGTTTATTTCCAAATTCGTGGGGCCATACAGTGTTCTGGGGTCGCGTAGGTAGATGTTTAAGATCCTCTTAGGGTCTATTTCAGGTCTTGACATGCCAAATCTCAAATGGCTATGGTCGAATTAGACTTGGTGTTTCCAAGCTTCATCAATGGAGGTTGGTCTCGGGTTTCATGGTTTTTGACCTATCCGAGACCTCTAACACATGCAATACACTCAGAATAATTCCTAAGATCAAGAATGAAACATGCATGCAGTCTAATTCTATCAAACAGTTCCAAAATCTACAAAACAAGGATTGAAGATAAATTTGGAATTTTACCTTCAAGCAGTAGCAGTTCACACTCTTGGCTCGGTTCAGACCTTTCTAAATGTCCCTCAAGCTTCTCAGTTCATGCACCGTGATCCTCAAGTCCCCCCTTGCACTTCAAATAGCCAAATTTTCCTCAAACTCCCTTGCATGCAAAGCTTTCTCCCCCTCTCTCTCACTACACTCTCACACTCTCTCACAGTCCCTCACATATGCACACACACTCACACAATTCTGTATTTTCAGAATTCTCTAAAGAGAGAATTGATGCAAGTTATAGCTTATATATATTATAGCTTCATATACATATAGGGCTATACACATATACATATATGTGAGTGTATCTCTGCCCTTAGTGGGGTTAGTGGCTGCTGACCTGATGGAGGTGATGGAGGGCTATGATGAAGGGAATGCATGCAAGGCCATTGGCCAATTTGGGTGGTGGCTTGGGCAAGATTATAGGTTATATACATATATTGCTGTATAAATGCACAAAGTAACCAACAGCCTAGTTGGTAACTTTTTGGGACAGATTTTACCTACCTTGGTAGTTCAAGGGTTCAATTCCCCTTGGCCTCTCAAGTGACCATTTTCTCCCATTTTTCTGGTTAAGGCCCTGTTTGGTTGTCGCAGAATTCCAGTTTCACTGTTTTGGCCTTAACTCCCAATCCGTAACTCCTTTTTCAGTGCGGTTTCTTTCTGTCACTTCCTACTCAGAATATCTTTCATTAATCAAGGTTCAATGTCAGTTTTTATTTCCTCGAGTTTTCCATAATTAGCTAATTCAAGTTTTATCATTATTAAAAATAGACATTAAATTAGCTAAACCTGACATTTCATTCCCAAAACATTTTTCAATACACAAAACATGCCGGTCAAGTAATTGGGGTGTTACATCCTCCCCCCCTTCAGAAGAGTTTTGTCCCCAAAACTCAGTCTACAATATCAAGTAAACAACTCGGGATATTTTTCATGCATTTCAGCTTCAAGTTCCCAGGTTGCTTCTTCACTAGAGTGATTTCTCCACAAGACTTTGACTAACGGAATTGCCTTATTACGCAAAGTCTTTTCTTTCCGGTCAAGGATCTGGACTGGCCGTTCTTCATACGTTAAGTCGTCTCTCAACTTGAGTGGCTCATACTCGACGACTTGCCCCGGTTCTTGTATACACTTTCGTAACATGGATACGTGAAATACACGATGTACCTTGTCCAACTCAGGCGGTAATGCCAGATTATATGCAACCGGGCCAATTCTCTTTAAAATCTCAAAAGGACCAATGTAACGAGGACTTAACTTACCTTTCTTGCCGAATCGAAGTACTCCCTTAAGTGGCGACACTTTAAGAAACACAAGATCGCCTACTTGGAATTCAAGATCCTTCCTCCGATTGTCAGCATAGCTTTTGTACCGGCTCTGGGCCGTTTGCAGTCTGTTCCGGATCCTCTGAATTTGTTCTGTGGTAGCTTGGACTAAATCTGGCCCAAGCAGCTTCTGTTCACCGGCTTCAATCCAGCAAAGTGGAGATCGGCACCTCCTCCCGTATAGTGCCTCATATGGTGCCATTTTAATGCTGGCTTGGTAACTGTTATTATAGGCAAACTCGACAAGTGGCAGATGCTCTGCCCAGTTTCCTTTGAAGTCCAGTGCACACAGTCGCAGCATATCCTCCAACATCTGTATCACTCTTTCAGATTGCCCGTCAGTTTGCGGGTGATATGCTGTACTGAACTTGAGTTCCGTGCCGAGTGCCTCCTGTAGACTTTTCCAGAATCGTGACACAAATCGGGGATCTCGGTCGGATACAATGGACAATGGTGTGCCATGTAAACGTACGATTTCCTGAATGTACAATGCGGCAAGCTTCTCTAAGCTATAAGTGGTCATGACAGGTAGAAAGTGAGCAGACTTGGTCAATCTGTCCACTATGACCCAGACAGCATCAGAGCCTTTCGGTGACTTGGGAAAACCGGACACAAAATCCATAGTAATATGATCCCACTTCCATTCCGGAATAGGGAGTGGTTGCAGAAGTCCGCTAGGACGTTGATGCTCAACTTTCACCTGTTGGCATCGTGTGCAGTGAACAATAAAATTTGCTACGTCCTTCTTTAATCCGGTCCACCAGTATAACTCCCTGAGGTCATGATACATCTTCGTAATCCCAGGGTGTACTATGAATCTCGAGGCATGGGCTTCTTCCAGAATCTCCTTTCTTAACTCGGGTATCTTGGGCACACACAACCTACCTCGATACCGTAGAATCCCGTCCTGAATTCCAAAATCAGCTTTCCCCGTTGCCTTTACTTCATCACAGATTCTAATCAACTCCTCATCTTGAGTCTGTCCCACTTTAATTCGCTCCACTAATGTAGATCCAACAGTCAAATTGGCCAGGCAAGCCGTGCTACCTGGTGGAACTACTTCGATACCCATTTCATCCAGATCTCGAATTAACTCTTCCTGAGAGGTAATCATGTAGGCAAGGCTTCCAGATCGTTGACTCAAGGCGTCGGCCACCACATTCGCCTTACCCGGATGGTACTGAATAGCCACATCATAATCCTTAATTAGTTCGAGCCATCTTCGCTGCCTCATGTTTAATTCCTTCTGTGTGAAGAAATATTTTAAACTCTTGTGATCAGTAAAAATCTCACACACCTCCCCATATAGGTAGTGGCGCCAGATTTTTAGGGCAAACACCACTGTAGCTAATTCTAGATCATGGGTAGGATAGTTTTGCTCATGAGGTCGGAGCTGTCGGGAAGCATAGGCGATGACTCTATCATTCTGCATAAGGACACAACCCAGTCCCTTATAAGAGGCGTCACAGTAAATGACAAACTTCCCTTCTCTAGAAGGAATAGTCAATACTGGTGCTGTGGTCAGCTTCTCTTTTAGTAGCTGGAAACTCTTTTCTTGCTCATCTGCCCAAATGAATGGTACATTATTCTTGGTCAAATGTGTGAGCGGTTTGGCCAACTTTGCAAAATCTTTCACAAAACGCCTGTAGTATCCAGCCAGTCCAAGAAAACTTCTGACTTCTGTCACAGTGGTCGGCTGGGGCCAATCCAATATGGCTTCCACCTTCTGAGGATCAACAGCGATGCCTTCTTTGGAAATCACATGGCCCAAGAAGGTAATGCTGGACAACCAGAATTCACACTTGCTGAATTTTGCATACAGTCTGTGCTCTCTCAGGGTTTGTAGTGCTATCCCCAGATGTCTTTTATGCTCCTCCTCGTTGCGCGAGTATACTAGTATATCATCGATAAATACAATGATGAAGTTATCCAAATACGGTTTAAAAACCCGGTTCATTAAATCCATGAACGCGGCAGGGGCGTTAGTCACGCCAAAAGGCATGACCAGGAACTCATAGTGACCGTATCGGGTTCGGAAGGCCGTCTTTGGTACATCAGTATCCTTGACTTTGAGTTGATGGTACCCCGATCTCAAATCAATTTTTGAAAATACACTCGCCCCTTGTAACTGGTCAAACAATTCATCGATACGCGGAAGAGGGTACTTATTCTTTACCGTCACTTTATTTAGTTTACGGTAATCAATGCACAGTCTTAGGGAGCCATCTTTCTTTTTCACAAACAACACGGGTGCTCCCCAAGGAGATACACTAGGTCAGATAAACCCTTTTTCCAACAATTCCTCCAATTGGGCTTTCAACTCCCTTAACTCTGATGGGGCCATTCGGTAGGGAGTTTTGGATATAGGTTGAGTTCCAGGGATAAGATCGATAGAAAACTCGATCTCTCGATCAACCGTTCCTTGCGGTAGTTCCTCTGGAAACACGTCGGAAAATTCACACACAACTGGCACTTCGGGTAGTGGGGGATTCAGGGCTTGGGTATCCAAGACACTACATAAATAACCATGACACCCTTTCTTCAATAACTTCCCTGCCTGAATGGCAGAGATTAGGTAGGGCGGTGGGGTAATGCCCTTTCCCCTAAACATAAACTCGGGCTGTCCCGAGGGCTGAAACAATACACTTTTCTCAAAACAATCGATGGTGGCATGATTGTGTGATAACCAATCCATGCCCAATATCACATCAAATCCCTTTATTGCTAAGGGTATTAGATTGACTAACAACTCCTGGTCTCCAATCATTACTCTACAGTTCCGAAGGATCGTGGACCCAATCATTGACATCCCAGAAGGAATTTGTATCGATAACAGTTCATCCATAGGTTCAGGTATCTTATGCAATTTATCAACAAAAGATGGGGACACAAAAGAATGCGTGGATCCAGGGTCAATCAACACATATGCAGAGATTTCGAAAATCGGGAGTATACCTGCTACTACAGCATTCGCAGCAGAGGTGTCTCCTGGTAGCAGTGCAAAGACTCTTCCCGGGCGGCCCTGTGGCTCCTTGCCTTTATCCTTTATCTTGGCAAGAGGTGCTGGAATAGGCTTCTGTCCTGCGGTGCCGATAGTCAAGGCAGGGGTTCTCGGGATTGGTGGATGTTGCGGGCAATCTTTGACTTGGTGCCCCTTATCTCTACATCGGTAGCATGCACCAGTCAGTCGGCGACATTCTCCAGGGTGTAAGTTCTGGCAGTGAGGGCATCTGGACACTTCCTCAGTTTTCTTCTGACCCTTGTTGTTCTTACTTGGGCCCTCAATCCTTTGCTTCTTGCTCGGCTGCTCCTTCTTAAAGTTTTTGCCCTTTTTCTTTCTTTCCTGGTCCTTCAGTTGGTTGAACTCTTCCATGTCCTTTTCAATAACTAGGGCTTTGTTAAGAACATCGGAATAGGTGTGTAATTCAAAGGCCGAGACTTTAGTCCGTATCCTGATCCGAAGACCTGCGAGGAATTTCCTTGCCCTATTATGCTCTTCCCTCACCAAAAAGGAAGCAAATCTGGACAACGCAGAGAACTTGGCTGCATATTGAATTACGGTCATGTCCCCTTGTTTTAGGGTGGCAAACTCCTGAATTTTTCTCTCCCGGATTGTAGGGGGAAAGAACATGCCATAAAACTTTTCAATAAAATCGGCCCAGGTAATGGTGGGGTTCTGTACTTGCATCTCGAGCCACCACTTGTAAGCCTCTCCCTATAACATGTAAGTGGCTAGCATCACTTTCTCGGCTTCCGAACAAATCAAGAGCTTAAAGGTCTTTTCCATTGACATGACCCACAGCTCAGCTTTCTCGGGGTCGGTAACAGCATCGAAAGTCGGGGGTTTGAGCTTATGGAAGCGATCTAACAAGTCATTACGAATGCCGGTTTCCAACGGTTGCGCTGGGGCAGGCGGAGGCGGAACTACCGGAGGCTCTACCGGGTTATTTTCTGGTCCGGCCTGGTGTTGCTGTAAAGTTCTTGATAGTCCCTCAATGGCCTGGCCGAATCGAGCTAATGTGGCCCGCATTTCCCGTAGGGCTACGCTCTCCGTTGGGGCCCACGGTTCCCTATTGTTACTCCTAGTTCGAGGCGGCATCTGAAGCAAGATAAAAAGTATTCTAAGTATCCTCATTCAATATGTCATCGTAAGAATGTCATTCAGGTTGTTCATCGATTTCAGAAATCCTACGACTTAAGTATTTGTCTTCTAAGGATTCAGTGTTTAAATAACCCTAAGGTTCTGGTCTATACTAACTTTCAAACCTGTAGCTCTGATACCACTCTTTTGTCACATCCCCCAGACCCACCCTGTGCGGATTTGGGGCACGTGGCAAAGGCCAGTTAGGCACCCATCGGGTTTTATCAGTTTTTTTTTTTTGAAGCAAAACCCCGACGGTAATCCTAACCACGGGCCATTCCGATCTAAATCCCAAGCATAATGCATTCGACATATATAATTTAAGCAGCGGAATTTTCACAAGAGAATGCATACATATATACTTGGCAGAGCATTCAGGATACATCATAGTCAGTCCTATCTTAATCAAGCTTACAAAACAGTTTCACTACAAAAGATCATAATCTGTTCAGTTACACAAAAAGTACAAAAATGGTATAGATTCACAAAAATGGGTTATCATTTTATCTGGGGGTCTCCAACATTTTCCCCCTAAGTTCTGGACCTACTAAACCTGTCCATCTGAGAGTTTCCCTGAAATTATTAAAATAATGGAATGAGCTTTAAAAAGCCCAGTGAGTAACACAGATATCCAGGCAAGAGTTTCGAATTCAATCTTTGCTTAAATCACATGGTAATTAAATCAGTTTGGAATTAATAGTTCAATAAATCCAAGTCAAGTTCAATAGATCAAAACAGATAAACGGTTCAGAGTGCTAGCATATCAATCAGAAGTATAGTTAATCATTTGAGAAACTAAAAACCATGACATCGGTGATAAAAGCATGCATTTAAAACAATTGCATTTAAAACATATGGTATTCGAAACAATTTAGCAGATCAAGGAGCAGTAACTTAAACAGTGTCAGAAGTTACTCACCTTCAATATTCGAGTTTGAAGCTATGAACGGAGCCTTCCTCTTTTCTCCTTAAGCCTAAAACAATTTATAGAGATTTATCAACTCATGACCTTAGACTGAGTAAGTCTACCCTATGATGGGTTTCTTGGAACTAACTTATAGTGGCTAGTTCATAGGTTTTACCTCTTAAGCATTTGGCTTAGGGTTTCAGTGTCTTCACACATTTATCGGTTCTGATTTTCATATTATGGACCTAACCATTGAGTTCGGAAGGTCGAAGAAAGTAAATTTAGACTCTCTCAGCTTTTAATTTGGGTTCGGGTATGTCAGGGGTATTTTGGTCATTTTTGCCGTCACATAATTTCTGTCTCGGGTTCGTCATCTAATCATGTATACAGTCTTACAAGTGTCAGGTCTACTACTGGTATCAGTTCCGTTGAAATCGGATTTCATTTGGGCCTTGTACAGGGTCAGGGGTATTATGGTAATTTCATACATCATATTTTTTTCGGTACCTCATTTGCAGTCACGGACCTCACCATTGGACTCAGGAGGTCCGAGACAGTAGGAATACATATATAACTTATGATTTTTGAACAACGGACTAATTTGGAGTATTTAATTTAATTAAATTAATTTCGGAATATATATAATATATATATTATTTTAGGCAGAAAATGAACGGTCGAATAGGGTGGCACAGCGGACGCGTGCCACCTCCCTCTCCAATAGACACCACGTTCGAGTCCCATAAGGCGCAAAATGCGTCTTTTATTTCTGGTTTAATTTAAATATATAATATATATATATTATGTCGGATAAGATTCACACGCAGGTGCGTGGCCGAGTGGAAAGAAGGGGCGCGTGGGTTCTGGAGGTCAGGGGTTCGAAACCCCGTAGCCCGCCTTTTTCCTTCCTTCCCTTTCTTTTCTTTTAAACATATCGGTTTACACATATACCGCCCAAAACGACGCCGTCCTATTAATTCGGTGGCGGTCCCGTTGTTTGACACATGTCCGAGTTGGCTCGGCCCAACCCATCTCGACTCGGTCGACTCGGCCGAGTCAACTCTGTCTTCCCCACTAACTGCCTCAGTGTTGCCCTAATTTCTGCAGATTTTTCACTTCCTATTTCGTGAGATTTGGAACGCGGTTTTCAACTGGTTTCGATTCCGATAGCTTTCTGCACTTAGTATCTATCATTTGACATCGATTTTAAGCATCGAATCACTCTAAACCATTCTGTTTTCAAAATAATAGCCGTGACCTGTAACATGCTCGAGCACCCTCATTTCTCAACCATTTCATGTGTGGTTTGAAGCTGCGTGACCTACAGACCATAAGGATCAAGACCCTATCTTCATTTTTCAATTTAGTCTCGAGTTTTAACGGATTGGATTTTAAACCCGTGGGTTCATTTCCAAATTCGTGGGGCCATACAGTGTTCTGGGGTCGCGTAGGTAGATGTTTAAGATCCTCTTAGGGTCTATTTCAGGTCTTGACATGCCAAATCTCAAATGGCTATGGTCGAATCAGACTTGGTGTTTCCAAGCTTCATCAATGGAGGTTGGTCTCGGGTTTCATGGTTTTTGACCTATCCGAGACCTCTAACACATGCAATACACTCAGAATAATTCCTAAGATCAAGAATGAAACATGCATGCAGTCTAATTCTATCAAACAGTTCCAAAATCTACAAAACAAGGATTGAAGATAAATTTGGAATTTTACCTTCAAGCAGTAGCAGTTCACACTCTTGGCTCGGTTCAGACCTTTCTAAATGTCCCTCAAGCTTCTCAGTTCATGCACCGTGATCCTCAAGTCCCCCCTTGCACTTCAAATGGCCAAATTTTCCTCAAACTCCCTTGCATGCAAAGCTTTCTCCCCCTCTCTCTCACTACACTCTCACACTCTCTCACAGTCCCTCACGTATGCACACACACTCACACAATTCTGTATTTTCAGAATTCTCTAAAGAGAGAATTGATGCAAGTTATAGCTTATATATATTATAGCTTCATATTCATATAGGGCTATACACATATACATATATGTGAGTGTATCTCTGCCCTTAGTGGGGTTAGTGGCTGCTGACCTGATGGAGGTGATGGAGGGCTATGATGAAGGGAATGCATGCAAGGCCATTGGCCAATTTGGGTGGTGGCTTGGACAAGATTATAGGTTATATACATATATTGCTGTATAAATGCACAAAGTAACCAACAGCCTAGTTGGTAACTTTTTGGGACAGATTTTACCTACCTTGGTAGGTCAAGGGTTCAATTCCCCTTGGCCTCTCAAGTGACCATTTTCTCCCATTTTTCTGGTTAAGGCCTTGTTTGGTTGTCGCAGAATTCCAGTTTCACTGTTTTGGCCTTAACTCCCAATCCGTAACTCCTTTTTCAGTGCGGTTTCTTTCTGTCACTTCCTACTTAGAATATCTTTCATTAATCAAGGTTCAATGTCAGTTTTTATTTCCTCGAGTTTTCCATAATTAGCTAATTCAAGTTTTATCACTATTAAAAATAGACATTAAATTAGCTAAACCTGACATTTCATTCCCAAAACATTTTTCAATACACAAAACATGCCGGTCAAGTAATTGGGGTGTTACAAACATTCTAACATCAATTTAGGGCATTTAACCGAGCTCTAGTGGCTCTGTTTCAAAACGATGTCCGAAACTTGCAACTGGTTCTAAAACCCTCGTTTTTGGCCCAATTTTTATGAGATTTCTTGCGTTGTGACCTACAGATCGTGGGGCTTCACCCCTCATTTCCAAATTCTAGTTTTGTTGCTATTTTAGTGAGGTTGGGTTTTAAACCCGAACCTGCAACTCGCGGTTTGGTGGTCGATTTTGAGTCTTTAGGGTTGCGTGTCTAGGTTTTTGAGATCCCCTTGAGGTCTATTTTAAGTCTAAAGAAACCAAACTAGGTTCGGTATAAGTAATTTCAGACCCATCTCAGTCAAGGTCCTCTAATGGTGATTTTGGGTGTACGACTTAGTGTTCTAGGCTGTTTCAGGCTCTAATTTCTTGCCTCATTCAAGATATTACATTTTTTATATCATGCATGCAGTTATTTAGGCTCAACTATCACCAAAACAATATCAAAATTTAAACAAAAAATTTTGCAGTTTTGGGTTTATACCTTTTGACAGTGGTTGTTCTCTTCTTTGGCTTCGTTCAGGCCCTCTCAATGCTCCTTAGGGTTGCCCAGACTTCCTCAGGTACACTTGGTGGCACTCACATGCATGCACACACTTGAATGGGGTCAACTTTCCCTCTCACACCATGCCCTTTCTCTCCTCTCTCTAACCTCACTCTCTCAGCCAACTCCACGAGCACACACTCACACACAAGTCTAAGGAGTAACTGATTCTTTTTGGGGTCAAAGAGTGTGGGGTATGCTTATATATGATATGGCATTTCTCTTACATATAACCTATACATATACATAGATATATATGTATATCAAACTTAGTGGGTTTGGTGGCTGATCGGAGGTGACAAGGGGTGATGTGGGGATTGCATGCATGGCCATTGGCCAATTTGGGAGGTGGCCTTGGCTAATTTGGGTTTAAGTACAATTTGGTTGCATATATAGGCACAAAGATTCCAATAGTCCACTTGGTAATTTTTTGGGTAATAAGAATCCTGCCCACTTGGTTAAGGGTTCAAGTCCCCTTGACCTCACTTTTGGGAATTTTTCCATATTTTAGGCTTAGGCCTCATTTGGCAGACGCAGAATTCCATTCCGGCTATTTCTTTAATATTTTCTTTTCCATTGCTCCTTTTTCGACGCGGTTTCTTCCAGTCACTTTCTATTTAAATTAGCTTCAATATCCAAGGTCTAGTGTCGGTTATTAATCCCTTGGAATTCCCTTAGTTTGTTAACTCGAGTTTTCTTAGTGTTAAAGTAACATCATTTCACCTAATTAATTGGTAATGAGGTTCACACATTATTTTATGGGTCTATCATGAGGTTTTCGATTAACTTCTAAATTATTCTTTATGTTTGGTTCAAATTAATGATTAGTAACTAATCATTTCTTAATCAGGGTCGGGGTGTTACAAGTTATGATTCCACTATACTCTTTATGGAAGATAGCATGATCCCGATATATTATTAGTGCCGGATTTGTGCTTAGTCACAACTCCATCTGATGTTATTTATGTCCTTTGGGTCAAGGTTCCGAGTGGAACATTTACTACGCTGCTATGTAAGGCATGGGATGTAGTGTCACATTGTATACAGAGCAGTATTATTCAGAGAGCCTGCATGGAATTGAATACGAGCTTAGGGGAATTTTTGGGCCACATGAGTGCATCTCTTTTAGTTGATATCACTATCCTTTATTGTTGATTTCATAGCTTGATCATGTTATATCATTATGAATGATCATGAGACTTTACAGCTTTTATTTGAGTGCTTACATTTCATATTTGATATAGCTCATGACTGTAGCAGTATGACATTGTTAGCAGAGCAGATTCATTTCCTTATCATTTGACTTCTATCATCTGATATTGAGTTATATATTCATTGACTGGCTAGCACTTTTATATATACACCTGTACACATGGCAGAGCAAAGGACTACTTACTGAGTGTTCATAGCTCATACAGATACTACATTCATTTTTAGGCACAGACATCGAAAACAAACCCTAGAGCCTGATAGTTAGATGTGGACATTTCTTTTGAAGTTGCAGTGTAATACTTAGTACAAATCTTGTAGCTCTCCCGTGTCATCCACGTCTTGGGGATGAACAGTTGTTAAGAAATTTTATAGTCTGTATTTTGAGAATCTTATATATATATATATATATATATATATATATCACATGCAGCTTTTATTTATTTATTTGTTTAAGTCTTCTGCTACTTAGTTGTTGCATGTTAGTAGCACTGATTGTGTAGCAAGTTGAGACAGTCCTACTCAGCAACAGTGTCGGGTAGGGCTCGCGATTCGAGATCCGTACAAGGTGGGTCTCGGGTCGTGACATAGGTGGCAGCCGGTGATTGGTTGCAAATTTTTCCTTTCATGCTTAGAAGAAGGTTCTTTCTGAGACCATATTAGGAGCCAACTAATAGTGGGAATGCAATTTCTTATAAACTTGAACATAAAATAAAAAAACCTAGAATATATGGGATCTTGACTGCATATGCTTCAGGCATGATAATGTGGCATTCATGTGAAATTTTGGTTAAGGAATAATACTGGATCAGTATGTAAATGCACATGTGAGAAAGAATAAGAATGAAGAGAAGTGACAAACAAAGACAAAATAGAAATAGTATATTGTTGGGTTCATAACTATAGTGGAAACGATTTTAAAAATTTATTTAATTTTTTTTCTTTACATGATTCATACAATCTTGAAAAGAGGGGTTAGAATTACCTTGTTCTTGAGAATTTTGATTGTTGAAGAAGCCTTCTTAGAGATTGATACAATCTTTCTTCTCTAGTTTGATAGGTCTTCTCCTCTTTTTTTCTATGCAAGCCATACACTAGAGAAGAGAGTGAGCTTCTCTTTTACTCTCGTAAGAAAATAATCCTTTATTGTTATTATATACCTATCCCCTCTTATATCACATATTCACAGGGGTCTGTAAAATTAGGGTAAAATGAGGAATTTATAATCCTATCAAATTGGCTCTAATTAGTCAATTAATTTCTAATTAATTAATGACTAAGTAATTCTAATTAATTCTAATAAATAATTAGAATTACAGTCTAATTTAGTGAAATAGAGAAAACCCAAAATCACTAAACATATACAATGGTCCCCTCTACTTGTATACCAATAATTAGGATTTGGGCTTACACACTATCAAACTAATTCCTAGTTATTTTTACAACTTAATTCACCAATTATTAATCACTATTAGTTGGTCAACATCTCAGTAAATAATTTATTGAAATGACCGAATCTGAATTTCAGTGATTAATCTATTGAATTAATACATAAGTGATATCCAACTCTCCAATTTAGAAAATTTAGATTCCATCTTGAGAATATGTTTTCCCACTGCCTAAACAATGATTTTTCAAGATACCGAGGTGTTGATCTAAAAAATATCACTCATTGAAAACTCAAAGTCACCACCATTAAGAACTTGAATCCACCATTCTCTCAGGATTAAGAGCTTACTGCAAATAGTGAATATAAGAGTTACATCAAAGTTGACAGCTTTATATAATGTGTTTCTTATAGCGATCCAGTTCAGTATATTCCAAATATACCAATACAATAACTCAAATTCCACTACTCTAGTATTTGAGATAAACTACCGTATTACATAAAGGTCAAGTGTATTTGTAATATCTCGACCCGGGATATGGCATGTAAACTGAGGTAGACCGGTCGAGTAGTGTAATACCAGTTGTAACCCGAGCTTTTAAGGCTCTATATCATGAATCATATAGACTAAACGATTTTGGAATGTGAACGGTTTATTTTGTACAGTCAGTGCCAGGCAACACTCGAGCAACCCAGGATAGAGCCTCGTAATGCGTGCACGCATGCAAATCCATGCATGTGTACATTTGCATATATGTGTAACCCATTAAATATAAGTGTATGTACATTGATGAGTGCGCAAAAGTGCACTGTAAATATCTTGTTATTAGATTAAAATGCTAAAATATGAATAGAAATGTTGGGATATAGTTTACATTATTTAATTTAATTTCTATTTACAGTGAGATGTGTTTGAGCATTATTTTATAATATTTTAAATCTCAAATATTTCATTATTTGTTGGTGAGAGATAGTTTGTAATTGTGCTTCACACTTAACATTTTTGGAATATTTTCTGGTTGATTTTAGGCTTCATTGTCATTATTTACATTATATTTCAGATTTGAAGAAATTGAATCACTATGATTATTTGGGTCGGCCAACCTGATAATTAAGCCCATGAACTTCTCACCACATTTGTTGGCATTAATTATACCTATGATTACTTGGGCCATCCAACCAAAGCCCCAACAAAAAGAAGCTTAAAACTAGGGGCCTGCAACCATTCGTGGAGAGGGCAGCTACAACAGATTTTTAGAAAAGCAAAGCCAAGAAAAGAAAAAGTAAAAAAAAAAAAAAAAAAAGGAAAGAAGCTGGGTGCGGCTGGTTGAAGGCTAGGGTTGTGAGGCGCTTTGTGGTCTAGGCATGTAGGGCTGTGAAAAGCCCAAGAGGCTTAAGCAGCTGAAACTGGAAAGAAGAAAAGTCAAAGTAAAAAAAAAGCTGAATGGGCCAGGTGCAAGGCCAAGTAAGAAGAAAAAAAAAAAGAAAAAAGGCCTGAAGTGAGGTGTGGTGCGGACTGAGCTAAGTGTTGCGGCTACGGGGCCTAGAATAGGAGCTAGGGCGTTGTTTTAATGTATGGTCCAGGCGGCTGTTTTAAAAAAAAAAAAATAGAAAAGGCTTGGGGGGCGCTGTGTTTTGAAGGTAGAAAAAAACAGAAGTGAAGGCATTGGAGAAAAATAGAGAAGCGTGGGGGTTTGTGGAGAGTGGCAGGAAAAAGCCAACATGTTTCAGGCTTATTTGTCCTTGAGATTTATGTTTTCCATGATCTGTATGGGTAACTAAATTGCCAAGTAGGGCTAAGGATGAACTTGCATACTAGATAATATTTTTAATTTATTTTTGATTCAAGTACTAGATTTTCACTTATTAAAATTCTTTGGTTTTATCATTCTTAATTTATTGTTGGTGTTTTTTTCTCCGAATAATTATAGAATTTATTCCATTTGTAGATTCAGTCATGCTTTTTCTATTGAATGGATTATTTCTTTGATTATGTTTGGATCAATTGATTATTTATATTGATTTAATTCTTTGCTACAATATTGCTGCCTAGGTATATTGTCGTCCTTGGGTTCTCTCAATGTAGATAACAATTTGCGTGATTTAAAAGTGATGAATGATTTTTCAAAAGATTACATTTGGTTTATAATTCTATATCTTCCGATTGGGATTTTTGGAATTAAATTTTCAATTGAGTTATTAGTGAATTAAAAATAATTAAAATATCGGATATGTGCAAGGGATTCCCGACGCTCTACTATTCGTTAACTTGAGTACTTTTTTCGTTAATCACTTTGTTTAATTTTAATTTGCATTTAAAATGACTTTTTATTTTCTCGTTAATCATTTAATATTTTCTTTAGTTTCTTTATTCTATCTGTTATTTCTTTTAATCTGTCTCCTTGTGGAATCGACACCTCAAAGCTGCATTATAACTACCGCATTATTCTTTGGGCGTAATCATACATACTTATAGAAATTAGTATATATGTGTATATATGGATATATATATATATACATGTATAAGTGAGGTATAAATATACGTATATATATATATATATACGATATTGTATAATATATATATATATATTAAAAAGGAAATACAATAAAGAAAAGGAGGGCTGCCATGCATGTTGCATGCAAGTGTGCATGTATGACCATGTGTGTGTGTGTTAGGTGTGTGTTGTGTGTGTGTAGGCTGCCGACACAAATGGGGGGGCAAGTGGAGTGAAATATATATATATATATGTGTGTGTGTGTGTGTGTGTGTGTGTGTGTCAAATTGGTGCGTGAAGGATGAGGAACAAAGGGGCGGTGGAAAAGCAGTCCATTATGGTTACAAGAAAGGGAGGAAGAAAGAGAAATAGTGGGTACAGCAAGTGGGCATGAGAGGGAGAAATTTCCTATAAATACAAAAGAGGATTTTGAGAGAAATCAGAAAAAGAAGGAAGAAAAGTGAGAAACTGATAGCTGAATTGAGTTCAGAGCATTCAGAAGTGAAGAAAAAGAAGAAAACCAAAAGAAAATGAGTGGAACACTGCGAGCCAAAAGCTCACACGGGTAAGTGAAGTTCATTTCTATTTTTCATGATTTAGGCATATTCGTTTAGTTTTAAGTGTAGGGTAAAAACAAGCATGAAAAATGAGAAAATTAGGAAGAAACCGAGGGTCATTTGGTGTAGAAACAGAGGAGAAAAGTGGAGTTGTAGGTTAGGGGAGAAATTTGGGTTGGTATGATTTCATGTATTAAACTTTGATTTAACCATGAGGAATTGATCCTCAATGGTGCAAAAGATGATTAGGAAAGGAATGAGTGGAAACGATTAAGGAATAGGCACAAAATTTTAAGGAGATAGTTGGCCAGAAAATCGGCCGGAGTTACTGTACTCACTATTTGTGAGGTTAGAATGATCTAAATAGGAAACTGAAGATAGATTTGTAATCCCCATGGAAATGAGAAGAGAACTGAATTTGATTTAGGTTAAAATCTGAACGAAAAAACTTGACCGTCGCCAGGAAAGACGGCGAAATCTTGTCAGAGCCTTACCGAAAAGACGAGGGTGATGATTAACAGTGCCTTTTAAAACGGCACTGTGTTGTGTTGTATAGGGTTGAAACTATGCCGTTTAGTTTAATCCTGTTTTAATATATATATATATATATATATATATATATATATATATTATAAGAGATTAGAACTGTTTGGCTACTGGAATGGGAAATTAAATTGTTTTACTGATTGGGAATGGGGTTATCCTATCTGAGTTCTAAACCTTATATGTTGTTTGGATCAGGATTTCACAGAAAAATAAAAAGGGGTTGCCGCCGAGATTTGATACCCAGACCGCGCACCAAGGAAGGGTTTTAAACCCACTGAACGGACCACTATGCCACGAGGGCACATGTGTCCTAAACTCCACCGAATTAATATAAATAATTAATTAAACCGTTTTACTAGACGGAACCCTGAAAAATAAAGACCCGTAGAAATGCTAAATGACCATAATACCCCTAATGGAACCCGAACCCAAATGGAATTCTGTGAAAGCCTAAACCGACTTTCTTCGACATTCCGGACTCAATAATGGAGTCTAAATTAGTGGAAGAGATACTTACAATAGCGAGGCATAAAATTTGATGAATAGCATTAAAACTAAGACGTATTTACTGATGTATAGGGGACTCGAAAGGAAAGGGAAAATCACTGGATACTGATCTAGGAATGCATTTTTAAAGTAAAACCTATTCTCTTCCATATGGTGTTTCCAAGCCATGTTTATTCCATTACTGCCGAACTTGTACTCTTGAACGTACCAGATATTATTGTTTTCCACAATGTGATATTGTTCTATCTTGTGGACATTGATTGACTGCTATATCATTGTTATCATGTTATACCATGCCTTGAAAGGCCTACTGTTATGTCTTTACTGAATATATGATATTCCATTTTTATACTCTTATGGAATTACGAATAATCATGTTATGTTATGAATATCGGATTTGTGCTCAGTCACAATATCCATCTAATGCTTTTTGATTTACTAGAGACTTACGGGTCAAGTCCGTGAACGGACATATGGCAATTCATTGGAATTTCATTGGGGGGTATGCTGGGCCCCAAAAGACCGAGGGTGTGCCAAACCCTAACACAATGTAAATACATCTCTTATGTGATTGATATGACTACGATTGTTGAATGACACTATCCCTTATGATTTACCTTATACTGAGAGAATATTCCTTATTGAATTGATTGTGATTGATTAATTATGGCAATACATTCATGTTGATACATTGTTATTGAAAGTTCTATGTTGATGTTATATTCACTACTCCTTATTGAACATTGTGACCCACTGTTTATTGGTCATTATGGCAATTGTTCTCATTGGCTATTACAGCATCTCATTTTCTTATGATTGGCTATCATATTCATATCATAGATTTATATTCTTTTATGATCACCAATACCAATGTCGGAGATGAGAATTTACTTGCTGAGTTTTTGTAGCTCATTCCATATTACTTACCATTTTTTTAGGTAGTGACGCTGCAAGACCCCAGTAGGAGTCTTAGAGCATAAGAGGACATTTTGAGGAAATGTACCAGTCTATGATGTAGTTCTCTCATGTATTCACCACCTACGGGTGCTATTATGTTTAGTTTTTAAATTGACACTTGTAGAACCATATAATATATTATAGACTTTCGCTAATTATTGTATTAAAAAGACTTCCACTATTTATTGTTTTAAATTTTAGTACATTGCATATTATTACGATGATACAGGAATGAAAAAAAAGTAGGGACGGCCTTAGGGTCGGCCCCGCGACACGAGATCCGCATAGGGTGGGTTTCGGGTCGTGACAGCTTAGTATCAGAGCTATAGGTTTGATTATGAGTCATGGGAGATATGACTTGAATTATAATCGATAGATACTCACGTTTCTTTAAATAGATTTCATACGATTATTGACTATTTTCTTATACATTGGCTGGACTTCTTACTAGTTATTTTTACAGACATGGTTAACACGAGGAACAATCCATTACCTATAAATCGCTTAGATCGATTAGAGAGGTTGATACAGAGTGTCATCGAGTCTCTACCACAGGTTTAGGCCAATACGAGTCAGCTGGTACGACAGGAGTAACCTATCAACATAGGCGACAACGTAGGTGGCCATCAGGGAAACGAGAAAGATTCCACATTTCTATATGAGCAGTTTTAAAAGATGAGACCCCCAACATTCGACGGTACTAGAGGAGCCACTATAGCTGAGGAGTGGTTATTGGAGATGAACAAGATTTACAATATCCTGACATGTACTGAGGTCCAAAAGGTAGCATACGCCACGTATATGCTCAAAGGGATGACACACAAGTGGTGGATGATAGAGGAGGCCAAGGAGTCAGGCATGGACTGGCAGTGATTCACTACGGTCTTCAACAAGAAGTACTTCCCTAAAGAGGTACGAAACCAGAGGGTTGCCGAGTTTATGGTGCTACAATAGGGAAGGATGACAATAGAGCAATATGAGGCCACATTTACTAAGTTGGCCAAATTTTCTCCGAACGTCATCAATAGTGAGGATTTGAAAGCTCAAAAATTCAAGGAAGGGCTACGGTGGTCTATCAAGGATAGACTTAAACCCCATTGGTTAACCACTTATGATGAAGTGGTGGGGACTGCACAGATTATAAAGAGGAGTGGCGAAGAGTTCGCCAAGAGGCGAGGGAATCAGAGGTCAGAAGGTAATCAGAATATGAGGCAAGGACCGTTTTCCTCTGGGCAGGGATCCACATTTACTAGACCCAGAGTTGGACCACAAGCGACAGGGCCCGGTCGGAGGAGGCAGAGCAACACTAGAGGGGGCGTAGCCAAATGCCCCTACTACAAGAAGATCCACAAGGGCCAGTGCCTCAAGGATAGCCACACTTGCTACTATTGTGGCCAGGAAGGACATTTTATAAGAGAATGCCCTCAGAAGGGCCAGGCCACGACAAGAAATGCCTCAGTTTAAGCGCCAATACCTGCAGCAGCAGCATTTAGGCCCCAAACCCACAGAAATAGGGGGACGGATTTTCTCCATCTTACCAAGAGACGTGCAGGCTATAACTTCTGTAGTCGCAGGTACTCTTTTAGTCTACTCACAACCTGCTTATGTTTTATTTTACACTGGATCTACACATTCATTTATATCCCCTGCATATGCCGTTAGATTGAACGTAGTGACAGAACCCATAGGATATTTATTGAATGTTTCTATACCATCGAGGAAATCATTGTTGGGGGATACCATGTATAGGAATTATGGGATACAGATTGGGGATACACATTTAATTGCTGACCTTATACCATTGGAGATTTGTGGGTTCGATGTTATACTTGGAATGGACTGGTTGGCCGCAAACCATGCTACGATAGATTGTGTGGCCAAGCGAGTTCTCATACAGAACCCCAAATTTCTGACCGTTGATTTTGAGGGGATAGGGGTGGCTTCTCCACCCTACTTTGTCTCTTCTATCCAGGCTGGGCGTCTGTTTCGCAAGGGATGTTACAGTTTCTTATGTAGTGTCCAAGACACTGACTCTCAGCAGCTTGAGTTAGAGAAGATTCCCATTGCTAGGAAATTCTTTGAGGTATTTCTGGATGATCTTCTAGGGATGCCCATAGACAGGGAGATTGAGTTTTGCATCGACATACTACCAAGCACCATACCGATATCTAGGACACCTTACAATATGGCACCAACGGAACTGAAGGAGCTGAAGCTCCAGTTATAGGAATTGTTAGACAAAGGTTTTGTACGACCTAACTCGTCACTATAAGGTGAAACTATATTATTCGTTAAGAAGAAGGATGGAACCATGGGGCTGTGTATTGACTACCGTGAGTTGAACAAGGTTACCATCAAGAACAGATATCCACTGCTCAAAGTAGATGATCTATTCAACTAGTTGAAGAGGGCTCAGGTATTCTCGAAGATCGACATGAGGTCCGGTTATCATTAGCTGAAGGTCAGGCCCACTAACATTCAGAAAATGACGTTCAAGACACGGTATGGACATTACGAGTTTCTTGTTATGCCTTTTGGGGTGACTAATGCCCCAGCTACATTCATGGACATGATGAACAGAGTGTTCAAGCCGTACTTGGATGACTTCGTGATTGTGTTCCTAGACGATATCTTGGTTTACTCCAAGAACTAGGAGAAACACGAAGTACATCTAAGGAGAGTTCTACAGAAGTTATGGAAGCAGAAGCTGTACACCAAACTGAAGAAGTGTGAGTTCTAGCTCCCTAGTATAGCATTTTTGGGACACGTGATTAACAAGGAGGCGATTTCTGTCGATTCCCGAAAGATCAAGGCAATCATGAATTAGCCTCAACCCACTAGTGTCACAGAAGTGCAGAGTTTCATGGGATTAGCAGGCTACTATAAGAGATTCATCAAGGACTTCTCCAAGATAGCTACGCCTATTACCCAGCTGACTAGGAAGGGCGTTCCTTTTGTTTGGACAGAAGAGCAAGAGAGGAGCTTCCAAGAGTTGAAGGATCAACTAGTTACAGCTCTGATATTGACAGTACCAAATGGAATCGAGGGATTTGTGATCTATAGTGATGCCTCACTCAACGGCTTGGGGTGTGTGTTGATGCAAAATGGAAGGGTGATAGCATAAGCTTCACGATAGTTGAGACCACACGAGGGAACTACCTGACACACGACCTCGAGTTAGTAGCCATTGTCTTTGCCTTGAAGATATGAAGGCATTACTTATGTGAAACCACGTGCGGGATCTTTACTGACCATAAGAGCTTCAAGTATCTATTTACACAAAAGGAGCTCAACATGAGACAGCGCTGTTGGTTAGAGTTGTTAAAGGACTACGAGCTCAACATACAGTAACACCCAAGAAAGGCAAACGTGGTAGCTAACGCACTCAGTAGGAAATCATTAGGAAGTTTAGCTTGCCTGTTGATGGTACAGACAGAGATACTGAAAGACTTAGAGGATATGGAGATAGAGATAGTTCTGCCCAGCTCTGAGGCAATGTGTACCAATGTCACAATCATTTTATTGATTATGGATAGGATCAAAGAGCAGCAGACTCAGGATGAAAAGCTGGCTAAGCTTCGTCAGGAGGTTGAGATAGGCATAGACTCTAAGTTTCCAGTACGAGAAGGGATGTTATGCTATCAGGGCAGAATCTGTGTACCCAATGTGCCAGAGCTTAGAAGGGAGATCCTTGATGAGGCACACAGTTCGAGATTCACCTTGCATCCAAGGAGCATCAAGATGTATCACAACGTCAGAAGCACTTATTGGTGGTCTAGGATGAAGTGTGACATAGCTGAGTACATAGCACGATGGGCCAAGTGCCAGCAGATCAAGGTTGAGCATCAGAAGCCTGGGGGACTTCTGCAGTCGCTACCTATACCTGAGTGGAAGTAGGAACACATTACGATGGACTTCGTGTCAGGGTTGCCAAAGACATCGAGAGAGAGCGATTCTATTTGGGTCATTGTGGACAAATTGACCAAGACAACTCATTTCCTAGCAACTAAGACGACACAGACCTTCCAACGACTAGCCGAGTTGTACATCAGAGAGATTGTTAGACTTCATAGAGTCCTAGTGTCGATCATATCTAATTTGGATCCATGATTCGTATCATGGTTTTCGAGGGGTCTATAACGAGCTATGGGCACAGAACTGAGTCTCAGCACTATGTATCATCCCGAGACTGACAGAGAGTCAGAGAGGAGGATACAGACTCTAGAAGACTTGTTGTGGTTCTGTGTCATAGACTTCGAGGGGAGTTGGGAAGACCAGTTGCCACTAGTAGAGTTCACATACAATAATAGCTATCAAGCTAGTATTGGTATGGCACCAACCATATGAAGCATTATACGGCAGGAAGTGCTGATCACCACTGTGTTGGACAAAGGTGGGTGAGATGAAGCTTTATGGGCCAGAGATAGTGGAACAGACTATAGGAAAGATGTAACTGATCAGATAATGTTTACTAGCGACTCAGAGCAGACAGAAGAGCTATGCAAATGCTCACAAACGAGAGTTGGAACTCACAATAGGCGATTACGTGTTCTTGAAGGTATCACCTGTGAAAGGTGTAATGAGGTTTGGCAAACGGGGAAAGCTAGGACCGAGATACATTAGACCATTCAAGATCATAGGAAAAGTTGGGAAAAGTTGGGCCAGTAGCCTACCAGCTTGCTTTGCCTTCAGAGTTAGCACATGTACACGACTCTTCCTTTAGACGTATACAGAGTGCAGATCAAGTGGTTGAGCACAAGCCTTTAGACGTCTAGGAAAACTTGAGTTACATAGAGAATCCAGTGCAGATTTTGGATCATCGAGATTAGGTTCTATGGAACAAGACTATTCCTTTAGTCAAGGTTCTATGAAGGAATCATCGAATAGAGGAAGCTACTTGGGAGCGAGAAGACGATATGGGCGCCAAGTATCCTCAGTTATTTTCACTATAGTATATACTAAGTTTGAGGACAAACTTATTTTTAAGGGGGGAAGAATGTAATATCCTGACCCGGGATATGGCACGTAAACCAAGGTAAATCGGTCGAGTAGTGTAATACCAGTTGTAACCCGAGTTGTTAAGGCTCTATATCATGATATCATATGGACTGAACGATTTTGGAATATGAACTGTTTATTTTGTACAATCAGTGTTGGGCAACACTAGAGCAACCCAGGATTGAGCCTCGTAATGCATGCACGCACACAAATCGATGCATGTGTATGTTTGCATATATGTGTAACCAATTAAATATAAGTGTATGTACATACTTATAGAAATTAGTATATATATATATATGTATAAGTGAGGTATAAATATACGTATTTATATATGATATTGTATAATATATATATATATATATATGCATTAAAAAGGAAATACAAGAAGGAAAAGGAGGGCTGCCATGCATGGTAGTGTGCATGTATGACCGTGTGTGTGTCTGTCAGGTGTGTGTTGTGTGTGTCTGTATAGGCTGTCGACACAAGTGGGGGGCAAGTGGAGTGAAATATATATATGTGTGTGTGTGTGTGTGTGTGTGTGTGTCAAATTGGTGCATGGAGGATGAGGAACAAAGGGGCGGTGGAAAAGCAATCCATTATGGTTACAAGAAATGGAGGAAGAAAGAGAAATAGTAGGTGCAGCAAGTGGGCATGAGAGGGAGAAATTGCCTACAAATACAAAAGAGGGTTTTGAGAGAAATCAGAAAAAGAAGGAAGAAAGTGAGAAACTGATAGCTGAATTGAGTTCAGAGCATTCATAAGTGAAGGAGAAGAAAAACCCAAAAGAAAATGAGTGGGAAACTGCGAGCCAAAAGCTCACACGGGTAAATGAAGTTCATTTTTGTTTTTCATGATTTAGGCATATTCGTTTAGTTTTAAGTGTAGGGTTAAAACAAGCATGAAAAATGAGAAAATTAGGAAGAAACCGAGGGTCATTTGGTGTAGAAATAGAGGAGAAAAGTGGAGTTGCAGGTTAGGGAAGAAATTCGGGTTGGTATGATTTCATGTATTAAACTATGATTTAACCATGAGGAATTGATCCTCAATGGTGCAGAAGATGATTAGGAAAAGGAATGAGTGGAAACGGTTAAGGAATAGGCACAAAATTTGAAGGAAACAGTTGGCTAAAAAATCGGCCGAAGTTACTGTACTCACTATTTGTGAGGTTAAAATGATCTAAATAGGAAATCGAAGGTAGATTTGTACTCCCCATGGAAATGAGAAGAGAACTGAATTCGATTTAGGTTAAAATTCGAATGAAAAAACTTGAACATCACCGGAGAAGACAACAGAATCTCGTCGGAACCCTACCAGAAAAACGAGGGTGATGAGGAACAATGCCCTTCAAAACGACACTGTGTTGTGTTGTATAGGGTTGAAACTACGCCGTTTAGTTTAATCTTGTTTTAATATATATATATGAGATTAGGACTATTTGGCTACTGGAATGGGAAATTAAATTGTTGTACTGATTGGGAATAGGGTTATCTTGTCCGAGTTCTAGACCTTATATGCTGTTTGGATAAGGATTTCAAAGAAAAATAAAAGGGGGCTGTTGCCCCCGAGATTTGATACCCAGACCGCGCACCAAAGAAGGGTTTTAAACCCACTGAACGGACCACTGTGCCACGAGGGCACATGTGTCCTAAATCCCGCCGAATTAATATAAATAATTAATTAAATAAATTAAGATAATTAATGTAAATTATCTCGATATCCAATATTACTATATGATTAGTGTTTTCTTTATGTAACGGATATTCTAAAGCCAATGGACGGGTCCATTTTACGAGACAGAACCCTAAAAAATAAAGACCCGTAGAAATGCTAAATGACCATAATACCCCTAATGGAACCCGAACCCAAATGGAATTCCGCAAAAGCCTAAATCGACTTTCTTTGACATCCCGAACTCAATAATGGAGTCTAAATTAGTGAAAGAGATACTTACAATAGCGAGGCATAAAATTTGATGAATAGCATTAAAACTGGGACGTATTTACTAATGTATAGGGGACTCGAAAGGAAGGGGCAAAATCACTTGTGGGATCATATGTGATTAAGTGATCTTAGTAGATGATTTCTGCCTATTTGAGGATGATCGCCTGGTTGATCTGATGTAATATGGGTCTGATGATCAAATCTTGAAGAGATTATACCATTATGGTTGTACAATCTGACCAAATGGGAATATCTGTATCTGACATAGAATCTGTGTGAAACTGATATAAAAATATCTTCTCGATAGAGAGCAATATCTGGAATGATATGATGATCCGATAGACGAATTAGAAAGGGAGACCATGACGATAGGACCTCCTAGATATGACCAGCCTGTTTCTGTTGATCTCACTGAGACTATACACTTTCACTCCAACTGTCATCCTTTGGAGAATTTGCAGTCAAGTGTCTTGCTCCAACCTTTAATTAGGTAGCCACCTCTCGTGTTTCTGTGAGAACATTCGATACAGTCAACATGTTCTGTTACGAGGTTCAACCTTGCTTTGTCTCCTATGGTATAATAAAAGTCTCATTGTGGGTGTACTGGATCTGACCTGACATCTGAAAAGTTTGGGAATTAACAACTGATGCCAATTGGAGACATGTCAGTAAAAGTGATTACAGTTAAACCTCGTAACATTTTATAGAATTACCAAATGTTAGATTCCTTTATGAATACACCTGACTGATAGATGACTGTTTTTCCGATATGACCAACCAAGTTTTGAGGACAAAACTTTTCTGAAGAGGGGTAGGATGTAACACTTCGATCCCGCGAAATTAATAATTATTAATTAATACCGACTTACAGAATGATTTAGGGAATTAATCATAATCCCGACGGTCGCCATAGACCGATTAAATAAAGAAAATGTCAGGTGGGAAGGGTACCTTACCCGAATCCAAATTTCTAGTTACATCAGTATAATAATGCCGTTTTAACACTAACGGAACCCGAATTAGTTAACCCCGAAAATCCTGAATGATTAATAAATGACATGGAACCTCTGACACTGAAGCGAACTGAATTATGAAGCTCTCGGAAGAAACCGCATTGAAAAAGGAGCTACGGAATGAAAGTTAGGTAGCAAACATTGAAAATTGAATTACTGTGCAACCAAACGTGGCCTTAACCGAAAATATGGAAAAAATGGCCAAATGGGAGGCCAAGGGAATTAAACCCTTGACCTTTGAGTAGAAAGAACCTCATCCAAAAAAAAATTACCAACTGGGCTACTACTGTCTTTGTGTACAAATATACAATGAAAGATATATAACCCAGAATTCTGGTGGGGCCACCTCCCAAACTGACCAATGAGGTTACATGCAAAACTTCCATCATGACCTAAACCCCTACACTTCAGCCTCATCATCACATCTCAAGTGTCTACAATTAGACCTAGACCCTACATGTATGATGATGTATGTGTATAAGTGTGCACTAATATACACATGAGCTTGGGATCTCTATAACACCAAGTGTGTGAGCTGAATATTGAGAAATCAGAAAACTGTGTGAGAACTGATCTGTTAAGAGAGAGAAACCATGTGAGGTCAAGCATGGTGTGTATAGCATGGTATATACAACTTGGTGTACACATGCATGTGTATGTCTTCAATGTGATGCACAAAGAGGAGGACTGAGGGCACGACTGCATTAGAACAACAGCCATGAACAAGCCTGAACCGAGCCAAGGAGAGCAGCTACTGCTTAAGAGGTAAAAATCCAAAAAACTGCAAAAATTTCCTGTTTAGGTTTCAATACTGTTCTGATAAGTTTAGGTCCATAAAAACCATATATATATGCTCCTGAGAGACTCTAGAGCTGTTCTAGATTAATTGGAAGGGTCGAATAGGGTAGGAAACACCAAACCGAGCCCAGGCAGCCATGGATGACCTCGAATATGCAGGTCTGAATCAGCTGCAATCAAACTGATTTCTGACACACTGAACCTGATCTAGACTTCATGAAGGTCCTAAAAATACTGACCCGTGACCCAAAATCGCATGGTAAGGCCCTCAAAACTAAAATTTTTCTTTTCGGCCAAGAAACCCAACTCCCAAATTAGGCTCCTAAACTAAAATTGCTAAACAGGATATTGATCCCCATGAATATACGGTCACAACAAGACAAGAATTGTGCGATTTGGTTGAGAAATAAGGCCCCACTACCGAACTAAAAACCTGCATGATAATCGGTTATACAGAGCTCAATCCTTGGATTCGAAGCTCAAAATTGATGCCAAGTTGTTGCTTTAGCCTCTAGGAACAGTTTGGAACCAAAATCAGTTGAAAACAGCCTTCGAAACTCCACGAAAATGGAGGAAACCGAAGCTGTCAATTAGGGCAACACAGGGGCAGTCGACGGGGAAGATAGAGTTGACTCGCCAACTCATTCGAGTTGGGCCGAGTCCACTCGGACACGTGTTGGTCTACGAGCGTGCCACTGATTTAAATAGAACGGCACCGTTTTACGCATTACTGTTTTGTTTTAAATTGAATTCCGGCTGTTTGGTTACGGTGATAACAAATTAAAATTCGGAATTGGGCTAATCCTGAACATGGACAAGGGCCAATTAGGGGATAACAGGAATATTTAATTCCGGTTTTCTGAGGGCCAGTGAACCGGTTGGTTCACTGGAGTTCTGGACCGGTTCAGTTTCTGAACCCTTGAACCCTTGGGCTTGAACCCCTAAAGAATGAAATTAGTTTTTAACCCTGGAGTTTTCTGATATTACGGATTAACCCCCACTAATTTAGGAAATTGTACTGTGGCCCAGAACATTGAGAAATTATTCATTTAAGCCCCTGGAAAATTAATTAAATAATAAAATAATTATTTTAATTATTTTATTAAATGGGTAAAATTACAATTTTACCCTTGGACATTATATATGTCAAACGGAGCCCAAATAAATTAAATAAATAGTGTATTTTCACTATTTCAAGTATTCTGGACTCAATGGTACAGTCCAAACTGGGAAATTATGTACCGAAAAATACAGACCTGTAAGTGACAAATGACTGTACTGCCCTTGAGGGTACCCAGGCCCAAATAAAAATAAAAGACAGTCTATTTTGACTATGTCGGGCGTTCTGAACTCAACGGTGAGGTCCGTTTAACAAACTGAAGTCCCGAAAAATACAGACACATAAAGTGTAAATGACCATACTGCCCCTAATGATTCCCAGGGTCAGTTAAACATTACAGATAGTCCAACTTAATTATGTCGAACGCTCTGGACCCAATGGTGAGGTCCATTTTATGAGCTGACGTGCCGAAAAATATGACACGTGAAATTACCAAATTACCCCTGATACTGTACGAAGCCCAAATGAAGTCCGATTGGGACGAAATTGATAGCGATAGAAGCCCAGATACTGGTGAGACTGTAAACATGATTAAATAATGATTCGGAGTCGGAATCTTACAAAACGTAAAATGACCAAAATACCCCTGAGCACAGTAAGTGCAAGGTAGAGGTCAAATAAAGGTCAAACTGATCTGATAAATTATCATAGGGATAATTATGAACACTGAAGGGCTAAATAAGACTCCGGGACAGTAATGCGTAAAACGAGAAATGATCGATGTGTCCCGATGATCAAAAGTAGATACCAAACGAAGTCCAAAGGACTTAAGAATTTACATATGAGATATATGGGACATTCTGAGGACCACGACAGGGTCCGGGGTAAGAATGACAAATTACCATTTTGCCCCTAAGGCTAAGTAAGCCCTTAACTAATAGCGATTCAAGTCTAAAAGACTTACAACTTCATGTATACGATATATGGGATATTCTAAGAACCACGACTGGGTCCGGGGCAAGAATGACAAAATTACCATTTTGCCCCTATGGTTAAAATAATAACCTAACTGATAACGATTGAAGTTTAAATGACTTGGGTTATAATCCTGATGACTACTGAGCCTAATTTAAGAATAAAATAGCCCCGGATGAAACCCGATGAGAGGGCGATAGGCTACTAGGCTATCTTAGGTAAACCGATAGATACCTAAGATGACAAATGAGACCTGAATGGATGAGTTCTGATCTGTATATGATTGATGATTATTGTTCAGGATATACATGGAGATGCCTGACGTATCTGGAGGTTATCGGATTGTTTGCGCAAGGAGATAACCGTAACAGTTTGTGAGTAACCTGGAACTTCTGACTTGGTGTATAAGTACACCGTCTAGTTACTGTATTTTGATTTACTGTACTGTTTTGTATACTGTACTGTCTGAATGCATACTTTTTATACTGTATTACACGTAACATGATTTTGTACTGTCCTGCTCTCCTGTTCAGTTCGGGTCTGTCTTGTTCTGTTGTATGGTCTGTCATGGTTTTATTCTGTACTGTTGCGTCTCGTGAGTAAACCTGACTCCTGAATTGGTGTATAAGTTCTGTCTAGATACTGTACTTTGAAGCACTGTACTGTTTTGAACGTTATACTGTTTAAAAGAAAAAGCATATATTTAAAGTAGCATATGCCTTGTCCTGATTGATATTGTACCAGTTTGTTCCGTCCTGTTCAGTTCCGATATGTCTTGTTCTGATAGATGTATTGTTTCGTTTGTTTCCGTCATGTTCAGTTCCGATATGACTTGTCCTGATTGATATTGTACCAGTTTGTTCCGTCCTGTTCAGTTCCGATATGTCTTGTTCTGATAGATGTATTGTTTCGTTTGTTTCCGTCATGTTCAGTTCCGATATGACTTGTCCTGATTGATATTGTTTCATTTTGTTCCGTCATGTTCAGTTCCGATATGACTTGTCCTGATTGATATTGTTTCGTTTGTTTCCGTCATATTCAGTTCCGATATGACTTGTCCTGATTGATATTGTACCAGTTTGTTCCGTCCTGTTCAGTTCCGATATGTCTTGTTCTGATAGATGTATTGTTTCGTTTGTTTCCGTCATGTTCAGTTCCGATATGACTTGTCCTGATTGATATTGTTTCATTTTGTTCCGTCATGTTCAGTTCCGATATGACTTGTCCTGATTGATATTGTTTCGTTTGTTTCCGTCATATTCAGTTCCGATATGACTTGTCCTGATTGATATTGTTTCGTTTTGTTCCGTCCTGTTCAATTCCGATATGTCTTGTTCTGATAGATGTATTGTTCCGTTTTGTTCCGACATGTTCAGTTTCGATATGTCTTGATCTGATTGATGTATTGTTTCGTTTTGTTCCGTCATGTTCAGTTCCGATATGACTTGTCCTGATTGATACTGTTTCGTTTTGTTCCGTCATGTTCAGTTCCGATATGACTTGTCCTGATTGATATTGTTTCGTTTTGTTCCGTCATGTTCAGTTCCGATACGACTTGACCTGATTGATATTGTACCGTTTTGATCCGCCATGTTCAGTTCCGATATGTCTTGTTCTGATTGATGTATTGCTCTGTTTTGTCCCGTTATGATCCGTCCTGTTATGCCTCTGTCCTTGATTATGCCTGTGACTTGATCTGGTGTTTTGTTGCGTCTGATCCCGTTATGTACCGTCCGTCAATAATCTGTCTGTCTTGATTGATATATGGTCCAGTTCCGTTATGATCTGTCTGAATTCTTGACTTGGTATATAAGTTACTGCATAGATACTGTATTTTGATGCACTGTACGGTTTTAAAAGTTAAACTGTCTGAATGCATGTTTTTAAATGCAAACTTTTATACTGTATTGTACGCGGCATGATTTTGTCCCGTCCTACTATTATTTTGTTCGGTCTGTCTTGTTCCATTTTATGGTCTATCTGATTTTGTTCTGCTATGATGTGTCTGACTCTGGGTACCATTCTGATTATGAGCGGTCTGGCATAAGTAGGCTTGATTACGCGCCTAACTGATATATTATTGTTATGCCCTGTTATGTTCCGCCCTGTACTGATCTGTTCTGATATTTGAATTAATTGCCTATACTCTCATTGATATTGGCATCATGCACTGTTCCGTCTGTTCTGATTTGTTGTTCCGTTTAGTTCAGTCCTGTTTTATTCTACTGAAACTGCATTTAAAGTAGATTTATAAAACTGCTATTTCAGAAACAACTGAACTACCCTTGTGCTTTGTAAACAAGAAATGGTTTTGAAACCCTTGACAGGGAACCTGTGTTACTCATTGGGCTTTTCGAAGCTCACCCCATTCCCTAACATTTTTCAGGAATAATATCTGTTGGATCTGACGGCACTGATCTGTGGAGACTGGATTACTGAGGATTGAATCTGTTTAATCAGGTGAGTGATGTAATACGACTGACTTGACTGATATGTACTAGATATAGACATGGCTCATGGATTTAAACGGTACTCTAGAGATTATAGTTCTGCTCTGTTGTTATATGTCGGATTATAGATATGCTCTGAGGTTAGAATTGTTAGCTGTTGGATTTTAGACTGGCTTTGTGGTACATAACCTTATAGTGAATACATGAGTTGCATTCCCCTGACAAAAAAAAGTTTTAAATTCCGCTGCATTTGACCCTACAGTCGGAGTGCAATTCACTGAAAAGTTCAGAAATTGCCTTCGGTTGGTCGTGTGGCGCCTGACTGGCATCACGTCCTCGACATCCGCATAGGGTGGGGTTCGGGATGTGACAAGGTGGTATCAGAGCAAAGGTTGGAGATAATTAAGATTCTCATAACTGAAGTTGGTGAAATTTTGGAGATCAACTAGTATCACAGAGCAATATCAGAGCATTAGGTTATGAATTAAGGACCACAGAGTACCTGAGCCATAAATACTGAGTTCCACTTTTGGAGATCTGACGTGGAATTGTAAAAGTCTTCATAATAGACAATAGGCCTGTAATTCTGAGGTATCTGAGGACTGAATTTTCTGAATTTGATCTGAACTGGTGTGATTTGAGGTTGTAGACTCATGATACTTGGAGACATGTCCATACGAATGATTATGGACATAGCAACCAAAAGGAAAATGACTGTATGTCTGTTAACTCTAGCAATGATGCTTGGGACTAGGGATATCAGATGAATCACTTGTGGGATCATATGTGATTAAGTGATCTTAGTAGATGATTTCTGCCTATTTGAGGATGATCGCCTGGTTGATCTGATGTAATATGGGTCTGATGATCAAATCTTGAAGAGATTATACCATTATGGTTGTACAATCTGACCAAATGTGAATAACTGTATCTGACATAGAATCTGTGTGAAACTGATATAAAAATATCTTCTCGATAGAGAGCAATATCTGGAATGATATGATGATCCGATAGACGAATTAGAAAGGGAGACCATGACGATAGGACCTCCTAGATATGACCAGCCTGTTTCTGTTGATCTCACTGAGACTATACACTTTCACTCCAACTGTCATCCTTTGGAGAATTTGCAGTCAAGTGTCTTGCTCCGACCTTTAATTAGGTAGCCACCTCTCGTGTTTCTGTGAGAACATTCGATACAGTCAACATGTTCTGTTACGAGGTTCAACCTTGCTTTGTCTCCTATGGTATAATAAAAGTCTCATTGTGGGTGTACTGGATCTGACCTGACATCTGAAAAGTTTGGGAATTAACAACTGATGCCAATTGGAGACATGTCAGTAAAAGTGATTACAGTTAAACCTCGTAACATTTTATAGAATTACCAAATGTTAGATTCCTTTATGAATACACCTGACTGATAGATGACTGTTTTTCCGATATGACCAACCAAGTTTTGAGGACAAAACTTTTCTGAAGAGGGGTAGGATGTAACACCCTGATCCGCGAAATTAATAATTATTAATTAATACCGACTTACAGAATGATTTAGGGAATTAATCATAATCCCGACGGTCGCCATAGACCGATTAAATAAAGAAAATGTCAGGTGGGAAGGGTACCTTACTCGAATCCAAATTTCTGGATAAATCAGTATAATAATGCCGTTTTAACACTAACGGAACCCGAATTAGTTAACCCCGAAAATCCCGAATGATTAATAAATGACATGGAACCTCTGACACTGAAGCGAACTGAATTATGAAGCTCTCGGAAGAAACCGCATTGAAAAAGGAGCTACGGAATGAAAGTTAGGTAGCAAACATTGAAAATTGAATTACTGTGCAACCAAACGTGGCCTTAACCGAAAATATGGAAAAAAATGGCCAAATGGGAGGCCAAGGGAATTGAACCCTTGACCTTTGAGTAGAAAGAACCTCATCCAAAAAAAAATTACCAACTGGGCTACTACTGTCTTTGTGTACAAATATACAATGAAAGATATATAACCCAGAATTCTGGTGGGGCCACCTCCCAAACTGACCAATGAGGTTACATGCAAAACCTCCATCATGACCTAAACCCCTACACTTCAGCCTCATCATCACATCTCAAGTGTCTACAATTAGACCTAGACCCTACATGTATGATGATGTATGTGTGTAAGTGTGCACTAATATACACATGAGCTTGGGATCTCTATAACACCAAGTGTGTGAGCTGAATATTGAGAAATCAGAAAACTGTGTGAGAACTAATCTGTTAAGAGAGAGAAACCATGTGAGGTCAAGCATGGTGTGTATAGCATGGTATATACAACTTGGTGTACACATACATGTGTATGTCTTCAATGTGATGCACAAAGAGGAGGACTGAGGGCACGACTGCACTAGAACAACAGCCATGAACAAGCTTGAACCGAGCCAAGGAGAGCAGCTACTGCTTAAGAGGTAAAAATCCAAAAAACTGCAAAAATTTCCTGTTTAGGTTTCAATACTGTTCTGATAAGTTTAGGTCCATAAAAACCATATATATATGCTCCTGAGAGACTCTAGAGCTGTTCTAGATTAATTGGAAGGGTCGAATAGGGTAGGAAACACCAAACCGAGCCCAGGCAGCCATGGATGACCTCGAATATGCAGGTCTGAATCAGCTGCAATCAAACTGATTTCTGACACACTGAACCTGATCTAGACTTCATGAAGGTCCTAAAAATACTGACCCGTGACCCAAAATCGCATGGTAAGGCCCTCAAAACTAAAATTTTTCTTTTCGGCCAAGAAACCCAACTCCCAAATTAGGCTCCTAAACTAAAATTGCTAAACGGGATATTGATGCCCATGAATATACGGTCACAACAAGACAAGAATTGTGCGATTTGGTTGAGAAATAAGGCCCCACTACCGAACTAAAAACCTGCATGATAATCGGTTATACAGAGCTCAATCCTTGGATTCGAAGCTCAAAATTGATGCCAAGTTGTTGCTTTAGCCTCTAGGAACAGTTTGGAACCAAAATCAGTTGAAAACAGCCTTCGAAACTCCACGAAAATGGAGGAAACCGAAGCTGTCAATTAGGGCAACACAGGGGCAGTCGACGGGGAAGATAGAGTTGACTCGCCAACTCATTCGAGTTGGGCCGAGTCCACTCGGACACGTGTTGGTCTACGAGCGTGCCACTGATTTAAATAGAACGGCACCGTTTTACGCATTACTGTTTTGTTTTAAATTGAATTCCGGCTGTTTGGTTACGGTGATAACAAATTAAAATTCGGAATTGGGCTAATCCTGAACATGGACAAGGGCCAATTAGGGGATAACAGGAATATTTAATTCCGGTTTTCTGAGGGCCAGTGAACCGGTTGGTTCACTGGAGTTCTGGACCGGTTCAGTTTCTGAACCCTTGAACCTTTGGGCTTGAACCCCTAAAGAATGAAATTAGTTTTTAACCCTGGAGTTTTCTGATATTACGGATTAACCCCCACTAATTTGGGAAATTGTACTGTGGCCCAGAACATTGAGAAATTATTCATTTAAGCCCCTGGAAAATTAATTAAATAATAAAATAATTATTTTAATTATTTTATTAAATGGGTAAAATTACAATTTTACCCTTGGGCATTATATATGTCAAACGGAGCCCAAATAAATTAAATAAATAGTGTATTTTCACTATTTCAAGTATTCTGGACTCAATGGTACAGTCCAAACTGGGAAATTATGTACCGAAAAATACAGACCTGTAAGTGACAAATGACTGTACTGCCCTTGAGGGTACCCAGGCCCAAATAAAAATAAAAGACAGTCTACTTTGACTATGTCGGGCGTTCTGAACTCAACGGTGAGGTCCGTTTAACAAACTGAAGTCCCGAAAAATACAGACACATAAAGTGTAAATGACCATACTGCCCCTAATGATTCCTAGGGTCAGTTAAACATTACAGATAGTCCAACTTAATTATGTCGAACGCTCTGGACCCAATGGTGAGGTCCATTTTATGAACTGACGTGCCGAAAAATATGACACGTGAAATTACCAAATTACCCCTGATACTGTACGAAGCCCAAATGAAGTCCGATTGGGACGAAATTGATAGCGATAGAAGCCCAGATACTGGTGAGACTGTAAACATGATTAAATAATGATTCGGAGTCGGAATCTTACAAAACGTAAAATGACCAAAATACCCCTGAGCACAGTAAGTGCAAGGTAGAGGTCAAATAAAGGTCAAACTGATCTGATAAATTATCATAGGGATAATTATGAACACTAAAGGGCTAAATAAGACTCCGGGACAGTAATGCGTAAAACGAGAAATGACCGATGTGTCCCGATGATCAAAAGCAGATACCAAACGAAGTCCAAAGGACTTAAGAATTTACATATGAGATATATGGGACATTCTGAGGACCACGATAGGGTCCGGGGTAAGAATGACAAATTACCATTTTGCCCCTAAGGCTAAGTAAGCCCTTAACTAATAGCGATTCAAGTCTAAAAGACTTACAACTTCATGTATACGATATATGGGATATTCTAAGAACCACGACTGGGTCCGGGGCAAGAATGACAAAATTACCATTTTGCCCCTATGGTTAAAATAATAACCTAACTGATAACGATTGAAGTTTAAATGACTTGGGTTATAATCCTGATGACTACTGAGCCTAATTTAAGAATAAAATAGCCCCGGATGAAACCCGATGAGAGGGCGATAGGCTACTAGGCTATCTTAGGTAAACCGATAGATACCTAAGATGACAAATGAGACCTGAATGGATGAGTTCTGATCTGTATATGATTGATGATTATTGTTCAGGATATACATGGAGATGCCTGACGTATCTGGAGGTTATCGGATTGTTTGCGCAAGGAGATAACCGTAACAGTTTGTGAGTAACCTAGAACTTCTGACTTGGTGTATAAGTACACCGTCTAGTTACTGTATTTTGATTTACTGTACTGTTTTGTATACTGTACTGTCTGAATGCATACTTTTTATACTGTATTACACGTAACATGATTTTGTACTGTCCTGCTCTCCTGTTCAGTTCGGGTCTGTCTTGTTCTGTTGTATGGTCTGTCATGGTTTTATTCTGTACTGTTGCGTCTCGTGAGTAAACCTGACTCCTGAATTGGTGTATAAGTTCTGTCTAGATACTGTACTTTGAAGCACTGTACTGTTTTGAACGTTATACTGTTTAAAAGAAAAAGCATATATTTAAAGTAGCATATGCCTTGTCCTGATTGATATTGTACCAGTTTGTTCCGTCCTGTTCAGTTCCGATATGTCTTGTTCTGATAGATGTATTGTTTCGTTTGTTTCCGTCATGTTCAGTTCCGATATGACTTGTCCTGATTGATATTGTACCAGTTTGTTCCGTCCTGTTCAGTTCCGATATGTCTTGTTCTGATAGATGTATTGTTTCGTTTGTTTCCGTCATGTTCAGTTCCGATATGACTTGTCCTGATTGATATTGTTTCATTTTGTTCCGTCATGTTCAGTTCCGATATGACTTGTCCTGATTGATATTGTTTCGTTTGTTTCCGTCATATTCAGTTCCGATATGACTTGTCCTGATTGATATTGTACCAGTTTGTTCCGTCCTGTTCAGTTCCGATATGTCTTGTTCTGATAGATGTATTGTTTCGTTTGTTTCCGTCATGTTCAGTTCCGATATGACTTGTCCTGATTGATATTGTACCAGTTTGTTCCGTCCTGTTCAGTTCCGATATGTCTTGTTCTGATAGATGTATTGTTTCGTTTGTTTCCGTCATGTTCAGTTCCGATATGACTTGTCCTGATTGATATTGTTTCATTTTGTTCCGTCATGTTCAGTTCCGATATGACTTGTCCTGATTGATATTGTTTCGTTTGTTTCCGTCATATTCAGTTCCGATATGACTTGTCCTGATTGATATTGTACCAGTTTGTTCCGTCCTGTTCAGTTCCGATATGTCTTGTTCTGATAGATGTATTGTTTCGTTTGTTTCCGTCATGTTCAGTTCCGATATGACTTGTCCTGATTGATATTGTTTCATTTTGTTCCGTCATGTTCAGTTCCGATATGACTTGTCCTGATTGATATTGTTTCGTTTGTTTCCGTCATATTCAGTTCCGATATGACTTGTCCTGATTGATATTGTTTCGTTTTGTTCCGTCCTGTTCAATTCCGATATGTCTTGTTCTGATAGATGTATTGTTCCGTTTTGTTCCGACATGTTCAATTTCGATATGTCTTGATCTGATTGATGTATTGTTTCGTTTTGTTCCGTCATGTTCAGTTCCGATATGACTTGTCCTGATTGATACTGTTTCGTTTTGTTCCGTCATGTTCAGTTCCGATATGACTTGTCCTGATTGATATTGTTTCGTTTTGTTCCGTCATGTTCAGTTCCGATACGACTTGACCTGATTGATATTGTACCGTTTTGATCCGCCATGTTCAGTTCCGATATGTCTTGTTCTGATTGATGTATTGCTCTGTTTTGTCCCGTTATGATCCGTCCTGTTATGCCTCTGTCCTTGATTATGCCTGTGACTTGATCTGGTGTTTTGTTGCGTCTGATCCCGTTATGTACCGTCCGTCAATAATCTGTCTGTCTTGATTGATATATGGTCCAGTTTCGTTATGATCTGTCTGAATTCTTGACTTGGTATATAAGTTACTGCATAGATACTGTATTTTGATGCACTGTACGGTTTTAAAAGTTAAACTGTCTGAATGCATGTTTTTAAATGCAAACTTTTATACTGTATTGTATGCGGCATGATTTTGTCCCGTCCTACTATTATTTTGTTCGGTCTGTCTTGTTCCATTTTATGGTCTATCTGATTTTGTTCTGCTATGATGTGTCTGACTCTGGGTACCATTCTGATTATGAGCGGTCTGGCATAAGTAGGCTTGATTACGCGCCTAACTGATATATTATTGTTATGCCCTGTTATGTTCTGCCCAGTACTGATCTGTTCTGATATTTGAATTAATTGCCTATACTCTCATTGATATTGGCATCATGCACTGTTCCGTCTTTTCTGATTTGTTGTTCCGTTTAGTTCAGTCCTGTTTTATTCTACTGAAACTGCATTTAAAGTAGATTTATAAAACTGCTATTTCAGAAACAACTGAACTACCCTTGTGCTTTGTAAACAAGAAATGGTTTTGAAACCCTTGACA
Organism: Nyssa sinensis; assembly: GCA_008638375.1. NCBI lineage: Eukaryota > Viridiplantae > Streptophyta > Magnoliopsida > Cornales > Nyssaceae > Nyssa > Nyssa sinensis. The sequence continues at coordinate 29,803,691 of CM018046.1, forward strand.
GGGAACCTGTGTTACTCATTGGGCTTTTCGAAGCTCACCCCATTCCCTAACATTTTTCAGGAATAATATCTGTTGGATCTGACGGCACTGATCTGTGGAGACTAGATTACTGAGGATTGAATCTGTTTAATCAGGTGAGTGATGTAATACGACTGACTTGACTGATATGTACTAGATATAGACATGGCTCATGGATTTAAACGGTACTCTAGAGATTATAGTTCTGCTCTGTTGTTATATGTCGGATTATAGATATGCTCTGAGGTTAGAATTGTTAGCTGTTGGATTTTAGACTGGCTTTGTGGTACATAACCTTATAGTGAATACATGAGTTGCATTCCCCTGACAAAAAAAAGTTTTAAATTCCGCTACATTTGACCCTACAGTCGGAGTGCAATTCACTGAAAAGTTCAGAAATTGCCTTCGGTTGGTCGCGTGGCGGCTGACTGGCATCACGTCCTCGACATCCACGTAGGGTGGGGTTCGGGATGTGACACTTGTACTCTTGAACGTACCAAATATTATTGTTTTCCATAATGTGATACTGTTTTATCTTGTGGACATTGATTGACTGCTATATCATTGTTATCATGTTATACCATGCCTTGAAAGGCCTACTGTTATGTCTTTACTGAATATATGATATTCCATTTTTATACTCTTATGGAATTATGAATAATCATGTTATGTTATGAATACTGGATTTGTGCTCAGTCACAATATCCATCTGATGCTTTCTGATTTACTGGAGACCTACGGGTCAAGTCCGTGAATGGACATATGGTAATTCATTAGAGTTTTCATTTGAGGGCATGCTGGGCCCCAAAAGATCGAGGGTGTGCCAAACCCTGACACAGTGTAAATGCATCTCTTATGTGATTGATATGAATGCGATTGTTGAATGACACTATCCCTTATTGAATTGATTGTGATCGTGGCAGTACATTCATGTTGATACATTGTTATTGAGAGTTCTATGTTGATGTTATATTCATTACTCCTTATTGAACATTGTGACCCACTGTTTATTGGCCATTATGGCAATTGTTCTCATTGGCTATTACAGCGTCTCATTTTTTTATGATTGGCTATTATATTCATATTCATAGATTCATATTCTTTTATGATCACCAATACCAGTGTCGAAGATGAGAATTTACTTGCTGAGCTTTTGTAGCTCATTCTATATTACTTATCATTTTTTAGGTAGTGACGTTGCAAGACCCCAGTAGGAGTTTGGAAGCGTAGGAGGACATTTTGAGGAAATGTACCAGTCTATGATGTAGTTCTCCTATGTATTCACCACCCACGGGTGCTGTTATGTTTAGTTCTTAAATTGATACTTGTAGAACCATATAATGTATTATAGACTTCCGCTGATTATTGTATTAAAAAGACTTTCACTGATTATTGTTTTAAATTTTAGTACATTGCATATTATTACTATGATACAGGAATGAAAAAAAAGTAGGGACGGCCTTAGGGCCAACCCCGCGACATGAGATCTGCATAGGGTGGGTTTTGGGTCATAACAGTATTACAGTCTTACAAACAAGATACCTAGTCTCATCAATGACTACGAACAATTCTAGAACTACTTGATCATAAGTTTATATCTCTTGTACATAAATCTCATTTATATACATGAACTATGACTAACCATCTTATGGTATAAAATAACAACATTAATGTGTATGATAATATGAATCTTAATAATAATAAATCAAATTTATTAAAAAATAGTAAAATATCTTGGACGTGAAAACAAACATTATGGCATATACAAATTCAAATTCCATTATTACAATTACCCCAAGTACAAATGTTTATATATTTTTATAAAGAGAGAAGATGTAAGGCACTTCAATATTATGGCTTCAAGGATGGAAAGTCATACCTAGTACTGTTTACTATTTACCTTAAAACAGAGAAGGTAGATAGATGGCTCAAGTGTATATGGAACAACTTCATTGTCATTTTTATCCTCAAACTTCATTTTCAGTTGCAATTTATATCAATTCTTACTTTTCTAGAAAGCAAGCTCTTTCTTCTTTTTTTTTTTTTAATTAAAAATGAGTTTGCTTATAGAGGTAAAAAGATCGACTAAGGGGTCATTTAATGGTGAAAAACATGGTCTCGTAAGCCTGAAAATGCATGTTATGTTTAAATAGGATTAGGAAAGGATATGTATGATACCAACTTATGGGTATGTCCAAACACACAGCTAGACCAATCAAGCCTTTCTACTTCACTAACAACTAGAGTGACAATAGTCTGAGATACAAAGGAAACAATAAACAGTGTCCCATACAAACAACACAATGTAAAAACAAGAAAAGAAAAGGCTTCTGAACATAATTTCTCTATTTGGACATTGTAGGGACATGAGATTTCAAAGGCCAAATCTCTGAGACACCGTAGATCATATTATCCGTCATAAGAATTCCAATTGTTGACACTGCCAGTAAAGGTATCAACATTTTCTACTACACCAAGGGTTGAATTTTGCCCAGAATTTGTTATTGCAGGGCATGAGGGATCGTCTCCTCGTACAGTAATGGTTGGCAAAACATTATCCACCCGGTACATATTACAAGTGCTAAATGAGTAGGGTGTGTGCAACTGATTTTGAAGAAGATGACTCAAACTCATCGAGCCTCGACCAACCATATCCTCAGCCAGTTTCACCTATATAATCACAGTGCAGAATCTTTTAGAGTGAGATATCTCTCAACAACCTTGCAAATTTCCAGAAAGGGAAAAAAGAAAAAACGACACTTTGTTACAACCTTCACTCACTAACATTAAAGCATTTCTAACATTATGTTTATACTTGATAATATTTCTTCAATGTAGTTTTAACAACATGCAAGATAAAAGTTGAATATGGGAATATGAAAAGAAATACTTGTGGCACAACCAGCACTATAATCCAAGCCTAGTTGAAGTTGTTATTGCAGTAGAGGTGGTTTCAATATGAGTAAGATTCTGAAAAACATTGCAGCTGAAATTGCAAAGACATGGCTATCCAACCAACATATTAATTTGAATATTATGGTACAAAAATTGTTACCTACCTTGGCTCTCAAAGCTTCCACATCTGATATAAGCACTCGATTATTTGTGGTAGCATCTTTAAATCGTTGACTAGATTCATTATATTCCTTGAACAGAGATGCGTTGACTCCTCTCAGTTTTTCAACCTAAGAAAGAGCCCAATAAATCAAGAAACTTTTGACTCACAAAATAGTTTCTTCAAATTTTGGCTAATTTAAAATGAGATACCTGCAGCTCAAGTTCTGCCAAATGCGCTTGCTTTCGTATTCTGGAGCGCCTAGCAGAATCCTTGTTTGAAATCATCCTGAAACCCCAGGGAAAAAAAGGTCATGTAGGGTGGGGCTGGGTTAAGATTGATCTTATATCTCCATTCCAATTCTACCTTTTGATGCGTTTTAAGCGGGTATGGTCATCATCATTTGATTGCTCCGGCGAGGAACCACTGCTTGCTTGATGGTCTCTGGCTTTTGGCTTAGTAGCTGAAGTTGGACAGCCACCTGACAATTAATTATGTACAAAAAACGTTATTCTTATCAACTAAGAACATGAGAAATTTGATTTTGCTGCATGCACATGAGTTATTACAGGCAAATACAAAAAATAATAACATAAAATGCCTACACACTTCATCTTATTACGCCTTACCACAAATTGATGACTGGGCAACGATAGCTGGCGAAATGCAGGAATGCTTTGGATCAGTGTCATTTTGATATTCATTCATTATCTCCTGCTATTTCAAATAAGCACATAAATTATTCTATTGCCTGCCTGCTAACATTTATATATAGCAAATCATTATGTAAAGGCATGAATTATTTATTACTTTGATTTTTTCTTGCCTGTGGAGAGCAGAAGGGACTTGAGCAGGTATCAAAACCCAATTTCTAGTTTTATATATACATGTTGTTGGCCATCCTGAAGTTTTTACAAAGAATGAGGTTCAAACTGAGGTTGTTATATATTATACATATTGATCATATTTGTTAATTTCTTAATTTAAACAATATTCTTTCATTTTTAAGTAGTAGTCAAAAAAAAAAAGAGTAATTAAATTTTTTACAACAGTTTGACATATTGGAGGGACTTACACATGGAACTGATAAAATACAGATCTCGCTCTCTATCTTCTTTATCTATTTAGTTTTTGTTACATTACATAATTCTACCAAACTAGCATCCCAGGCAAACGCAGCCTGGTTTAAAGGGCTACTGGATCACCTTTAATTTTAATTTTCTTGATACCAATGTTGAAAGCATAATTTCTTCTTCTTCTTCTTCATTGAAACTGCAAATATTCTTTCCAAACTATTGTCTCTGGTATCAGTGTGGGACTTATTAATTCTGACTGCTCACAAAACTATCCATATCATAGCCCTAACATCCTAATCCATCTTGTACAATAGTTTTGTTATAACATGTTGTAAATTTTTATACTTCATAAGAATTGTTGTCTTTTGTTTAAAACAAATAACTTATTAAATACAACACTATTTAGGGATGCTATTGTAAGAAATAATAAACAAATATATTTAGATGACATTGAGCCCCTACCAAACTATTGTAAGACTCTTAATTACATGTTCTTTTTAATTAAAAATTAAATAGTCACACAATATTTATGTGCATGCATACATATTAAATTAAAATTGTAACATATATTGAGGAGTAAAAGTTTCTCTTATTCAATTTGAAACTAACCACTATCTTATTCAAAATGTAAAAACTTATTCGATTATATGACTTTTTTTAGAAGAAATAATGGGATTTCGCCTTTTTTTTTTCTTTTTTAAAGAGAAATTATTACCAATAATCTTGACCAATGATTTCTGTTAACATGACATTATATAATTCACCAAAATTATTAACTTAGTTAATAATTGAAGACCATACAACACATTCTAATACTAACAAGTAGCCAAGGTTGATGTTTGTGTAATATCCAGTCTGCGCATGTATTTCAAGAATTTATATATTTTTTCTTTCATATTTTGTGCAATCACTGACAAATTATGATGGCGTGCCTCTGTCGCCATTTATCCGGAACCCTTGAACCAGTAATCATACGCCATATCATAACAAAATTTAGGCACTGGTCATGATCGTACTATGCTTTTGACGTGGTGATGAATAATTGGTCATAATAAATCTTATAACTGACATCTACCACACCTGATTTGAACTCCCCTTGATTCATCAACAGCAACAGTACACACACATGATACATCTATCATAAAGAGAAAAGCTACAGGGAGAGAGAGGGAACGACTAACCCGATTTCTGAAAGAGAAGCTGAGGTCGCCACTACAAACGTCCCCAAAACACTTCTCGTCGTACTCGACGGCAGAGAGACCGTTGGTACCGGCGAATATCCTAGCTCTTTGAGTCCGAATTTCGCCCATCTTTTCATTTTTTTCTGTTGGGTTCTCGCTATGGGCTATCTCGGGATCAATCGTCTGCTTCAAAAGCTCCTCGAGAGCCAACTCTGACAGGCTTTGCTTCATGTCGCCTCCGACAAAGTTGGACATGTACTCAACCACTGGTTTTTGATCCATTTGTGCTGTGCTGCAGCCGATGATCTGAATTTTTTTTTCTTCCTTACCCTGTAAGTTAGAGAGTAGGAGGGGGAGAGGAGAAAGGGGAAAGGGTAGTGAATCAGTTGATTAGCTATTTATAAAATTATATTATATAAAAAGTTTGAGAGAAAGAAGCCAGACTATGTTCATAAAGGGAAAGAAAAAGCTGGCCTCATGTGAGGTTACTTTAGTAGTTAATTGTTTGATTTTACGGAAATGTCCTTGGTAGAAAGTATAATTGTGAGATTAAAGTAATAACCACTTATCATTAATATTTAATAAGTTAATAAAATTTTAAGAATCAACTTAATTTTATAATGTATAATTAATAATTATATTATCTAATAATTATTAATTTTTAAAACAATTTCTTTATAATATTAATTATTAAAAAGATCATATATATATATATATATTCTATTTATAACGTGTCTTAAAAATATTTATTAATTCAATATAATTAAAGTCAAGAATATTGTAAGTTAAAAAAAATGATAACTTCATAGAACGCAATTTCTTTACTTAAAAATAGCGTTCAATTTTTTTTTATACCTTAAATTGACCATTATATGTATTTTTATGAAAAAAATAAAATATCGATAAAAAGTTACTTATAAGGTCGTATTTTTATAATGAAATCATTTTACATGTAAGAAACTTAATAATTAATAATTCTAAAAATTAATAAATTCTCAGTCTCCTATATCTATTAATTATACAATGGTTGACTCTAATTGTTTTGAGTCTTGTATTCGCAGCAGTTCATTTTAGCCTTGAACAACTCTTTTGGGAGATTATTTTTTTCCAATTGATAATACTTAGTTGCAATTCAGTTATTGTGACACCCTAATCCGATAAATAAAAATTAAGTCACTAATTAATTAAATATTAGGGACTTAAGAAAAATTTGATTAAGAAGACGAAGATAATAATAAAATAAACATACGACGAATAAGAACGGTACGTGAAGAAAATAAAATAACAAGACTTCGACTAACAAGGTTGACACATGGAAAACATAAACAAAATTGAAAGACTTTGATTCATAAAATCGATATGTGAAAAAAGTGAATAAGAATACAAGCATACAAGAATAAAAATGAGAATAAAGCAAAAAAGGGAAAATGGGATAAAATGTAAAAATGCCAAACAAGGCCTAAGAAAGAAAAATGATGAAAAATAATCAGAAGTGTGTGTTCATTAGTGTGTACAATTAGAGAAAAGAGAGAGAGAGTGAGAGAGGAAGAGTAAGAAGGAAGAGGAAGAAGAAGAAGAAGAAGAAGAAAGAGAAGAATGAGAGAAGGAAAACTTGAGGCAAGCACTAAGGGACTTCAAGAAGCACAGAACTGAACCAAGCAAAAGGGAGAAAAGCACCATTGCTGAAGGTAAACACACTAAAACCATGCAATTTCTCTCTCTAAAAGTTCAAATAGGAACTTAGGATTTTAAGAAATATTCATGCTTGCATGTACATGCAATGATGAATATATGTGTTATATGTAAAGAAAATAGGAAGAATCAAGTCAGAATGCCATGGAACAGTGAACCAAAACCCTAACCACCATTGATGGACCTCCGCTTCAATAGTTCTGAACTGACTAAAGCCAAACCAACTTTGGCTTCTTGAGACTTAAACTAGACCTTATGGGAATTGCGAAAACCCTAGTCTGTGACCTAGAAGCCTAGGAAAAGGCCCCCGAACCTCAACGAGCAGGTTTCGATTTTGAGATTCAACCTTCACAACTTGATATAAAACCTAGTTTTAAGAACGGGGACTTGAACCCCATGATGAAGGGACCATAATAGAAGAAACCCCATGAGTTTTGGGTCAAAAATGAGCGCGTATGACCAAGTTGTAGGTAAGGTCATCAAGACTCCAATAGAGTTTTTTAGCTCAATTCGAGCCTCCAAACAAACGCCAAAACATCACCCAATGTTCTAGGAGTTGAAAGGAATTGAAAGGAGAGGAAACAAGTGACCAAAACTCACGAAATAGAGATTTGAAAATCTCTGAAACTAGGGCTGCAGTGTCGTGCATGGTGGGGAAGATGATGAACATGACGAGTTGGGTCGGATCGGGTTCGGGTCGGGACCTACCCAGTCACACATAAAAGCATAAGTAGGACGGTGTTGTTTTGCCATATTTAGGTTTTGTTTCAAACAAAATTGCGTCGTTTTGATGTTATTTTTAAATTAAAATGGGGCCTGTTTGGTTACAAGGGTAGGGGTTTGATTTGATAACCATTGTTGGAACTGGGATAACCTATCCTGGTTTTGCCCCTTTGTCCGCTGTTTGAAGTGCGAAATATGAGAAAAATAAAGGGGAGGCACAGCTCCCCAGGTTTGATCCCCCAACCTCTTACTTGCCTAAACCCTAAAACCCAGCCTCTGACCACTGTGCCACCATGGCACATGCGACATAATATTAATTAAATAAATATATAATATAAAATTAAATAATTAAATTATTGTAAATAATCCCGTTACCCAAATAAATTAAACAAGTAGAGTAATTTAACTATTTTGAGCAGTCTGGACCCATGGCAGGATCCTGAAAAATTAAGACGCGTAAAATGTAAAATTATCATTTTACCCCTAGTGACGCCTGAAGCCAAATGAAAGTTTGTGAGAGTCTAAATTGACTTTCTTCAGTATTCTGGATCCAACGATGAGGTCCATATTGTCAAACGAAGTACTGAAAAATAAGAAATGTGAAAATACAACCTTATTAAATTACGCTTAATAGTTTGATTTAACGAAAATAAAACCATCCTAGGAAATTAGGATTCATCTGGTCTAAAAATAAGTTAAGAACACTAAATAGGTGGAAATGTAAATGAAATGTGGAATTGATAATTTTTCATAAATTGTTCTTAGGAACTTCAAGGGAAAAGGGAAGGCACACCAGTAGCGCTAACCCCGAAGACAAATGTGAGTAATCCTGTACTTTGAAATGGAAATTTAACTCCATGGATTCTGAAGAAGTTTAAGTTCAAAACTTCTTGAAGTATTTTAAGTTCAAATTCCGTGTTTATATGATTCATAACTCAAGAATTACTTTTTTCATTTTTTTGAAAATTCTATTGTGACATGCAAGTTAGCTTGTTTGTAGTGCTGACTTTCTCTAAGTTTATTTTTCAACATGTCTACGTTAAATGTAAAAATTTATTAAATGCCTCTCTAAAAATAAATGTCTTTCATTGTAGCTATGTTTTAAATATCCCTATCCATCATGGTTAAATACTCTAAAGGTTATGTGTTAAATGTTTTAAATTTCTATATTCCAAGTATTTGAAGACTCTGTTATAAATTCATGAAAGTCAAGTTTTAAAATGCTCACGAAAAGCATCTATTTGAAAAAGTCATATTTTTAATGCTCATGAAAAACATTTCTTTGAAGAAGTCATATTTCAAATGCTCTTGAAATGCATTTATTTGAAAAATCCATAATTTAAATGCTTTCAAAAAGCAACTACTAGGAGGTCATGTTTTAATGTTTTTAAATAGCATCTATCTGTAAAGAAGTGTTTTTACATGCCTCCTATTTGCGAACTGGTAATATAAGATAATCGTGCATATGCACTGCGAGTTCGTGAGGCCCTTCGGGACTCACATACGCGTAAAATCCTCGGTAGAAGGTTTATCCCTCAGGCATGAGATATCTCCATGAGAAGTAAAACTAGAGTCTGGTTCAAAACGACTTCTTCTGTTAAAAGTGAAAAGATGTTACATTCGAAAATGGCAGAACGTTTATCCCCTATTTTTCTAAACGAAATTACGTGTTTTGATTTCATGAAAAAAAGAGTCATGTTTTCATGAGAAATGGTAGAAGGTTTTCGAACCCCCATTTACATGAGAGGGACTTTTAAAGAAATGGCCCGATTTTAAAATAACAAAGGGTCATGCCCTTTTATTTATGAGAAAAAGGATTTTTATTCATCATGTTAAGAAGTAAATGATTTAAACTTCTTTTGGTCACAATTGGCCACCTTATACATGTTTACAAGTTTTCCATTGCATATTACATGCCTTACTCGAATACTTTAAATTCTTTTTGTTACGTGTTTTGAAGATCCTTATACTCTGTATACGTGAAATATTTGTTTTACGCGAATACTTTAAATGCTTCGTGTTATGTATTTTGAAAATCCTTATGCTCTGTATACGTAAAATATTTGTTTTATTCGAATGCTTTAAAATGCTTCGTGTTACGTGTTTTTGAAGTTTCCTATGTCCTACATTTGAAGAAATACATGCCTAGCTTAAATGCCTTGAATGCTTCATGCTATCTATAATAACCTGACCCAGTTTTGGGAATTAATGCACTAATTTAAATGTTAGAAACTATGAGAGCTAAAATGGGAATAATTATGAAAGTTAGATCGAAAAAATAACGAAAGCCATAAAATAATTAAGTCAAAAGTTTTGACTATGGGATTTGAGTCCGAGACCCAAAAGGTGAATATGATTTATATATAAGAAAATAAATAGTAATAATGATAAATAAGACCACATGACGGGGGCGTACGGGCGTTACATGTCACATTAAATATATGATTTAAACTCGAACAAGCCTAGGTATCGACACGTTCGAAACCAGAATAACAGTGTATTGTTGGGCCCCTCTTACATTATTTTTATCTTAAATGAATATATATCTATATGAGATGATGTGTGTATATGTATATATATATATTATAATGTTATTATATACATGTGGGGGTGCTATGAGGTGTCTGTTGGATATATATATATATATACATATATAAGTGCAGAATTAAATTGGACAAGTGTATATGGACGTGTAAGGACAGGGAGAGGATAGTTGTGTGTGCAGTTGTGCGATGTGTGTGGCGTGTGTTTGTAGTGGGAAACAGGTGTAAAGGAATTAGGAAGGAAGGGAACAGGTGGAAAGAAAAGAAAAAAAAAAAAAAGAGAAAAAAAGAAAAAGAAAAAAGAAATGGACATGTGGCAACAGCCACCGACCCAAGGTCGGTCAAGGTTAGTGAGATAGACTAAGAGAAGGAGAGAAATGAGAGAGAAAGTGAGAGGAAGAGAGAGAAGCTGAGGTAGAAAAATGAAGAAGAGGAAGGGAATTGAAGAAGAAAAAGGAAAAGGAAATTCAGCTAAACAGGTACCAAACTGAGTTTCATTACTTTAGTTTTTCATTTAGACCGTAGTAGATTAAATACTGAACCATTTGGAATCAAAATCCTTAAGGAAAAATCCAAGGAAAAAAAGTCTGTAATTCTCGGCCAAATATTGTGAAATTGCAAGTTAAACCAAACTCAATTTTAAGACTAGAAATGAGTAGAGAACCATGACAAGAGTCTAAAGCAACTGGAGTTATGAAAAATGGTCCAAAAAAATGAGAGACCATTTTATGGCCGAAATAACCAAACCGATGCATTGCCAAAAAATTCAAGTGAAGGTCGGTAACTATTGTTTGGGAGGTCTAAAACTATCCTAAATGAGTTCTTGAGGTTCCAAAAGTAATTTGATACAAAAATATGAAAAAATAGACGTCAAAATCATGTAAAACAGTAGGGGAGCTATTGTAGTTTCGGCGACCGACGCTGAAGAAGGCGCCAGAGAACATGATCGAAATGTCGTGTGGATGTTAGGTCAGTTGGACCGGATTTTGGATCGGGTCGGGACCCGATCGAAAACTGATGGGTGAACTACGTCGTTTAGGGTTGGATTTTAAATGGAAGTTACCTTGTTTGGTTACAGACATAATATATTAGGAATCAGAATTAGAATAAGCTAAACCTGGGATAAGGGAATAGCAAGCGTATGCTATTCCGGTTCACTAGATAGCCTGAACCGGTCGGTTCAAGGACTAGTTGGACTGGTCTAGGGTTTTGACTCAAGAACCCACTAGTTTAGTGTTTAAATTTAAAAATAAAACCCTAACTTTTCTAAATTATAATTTGACTCCAAAACTATAGATAATTTGGTTCTCGCCCAAGATTTGAAAATTTAATTCAAATAAATCCCTAAAAAATAATTAATTAAATTATTTTTAAAATAGGATAAAATGACTATTTTACCCTTGGGCCATAAATAAAGCAAATAAAGTCCAAATTTAGATCCGAAAAAAGCTATCTTAACATTTTTGGACGTTCCAAACACAATGAAAATGTCAGATTGGACATTCAGGGACTCCGAGGTGGTCCCACCATAAGATATAAAATTATCAAAATATCCCTAATACATACGAAGCTCAAATAAAGTCCGAATTGGAAGAAATTGATACCAATGGAGGCCCAAATAATTGTGAACTTGTACGAATGACTAAATAGTGATTTGGGGTCGGAATTTCATAAAATGCAAAATGACCAAAATACTACTAAGCATAGAAAATACACAATAAAGGCTGAATAAATTCTAAAAAAGAGTCAATCGATATAATTGATTGTCATAAGCATAGTAATGAAAATTAAAGGTCTAAATAAGACCCGCTAATAAAAAAAATGACGAATACGTCCTTATGACTTAATAAATTTACCAGAAGTATAAAGATGAAAGAAATACTAATTCAATGTGTTATATATTTTTAATCCATGATTATAGGACCATTCAAATGAGGGGAAATAAATAGAAAGGTATGGAAATGCTATTGTAATAATCAGATGGAAATGCAATGTTAGGAACTCAAGGTAAGTAATATCAGACCTCTGCATGTAGTACACTCAGCCATGTCACAGTTCTTTCTATATACACTTGTACTCTTAGTTATTTGTTATCGTATCAAATTTTCTATTATTCCACTTATGTGATATTTTCCTATCAGTGGAATAGCTTAGCGATTATGTTGTATCTTGTTCATGAGTTCCTATATTTATTGATGATGTTGTATCTTGATCATGAGTTCATGTACGTTTGTGCAAATGACTATTCTGTACACTTGTATGTAAGGCCAAGAGGGGCCAGATGTTGTTGTTCTCGACAGTCCAGTAACATAGCTGTAAAAAGCTATAGTTATATTATGTTGCCTTGAACCAATTATGATCCACATTCTCTTCTATGGAGAATAGCATGATCTTGATATTTATCAATGCTGGATTTGTGCTCAGTCACAAACTCCATCTGGATGCCTAGTATGACCCGAGGAAGGGGCCACATCCCAAGTAAAGGGACCAGTTTCCATCATGGCTATGTCGAGGCATAGTGCATGACACCAGTCTTGGAAGACGCAGTTTATATTATTGAGCTCAATGCTTTATGCACATAGGGGTATGCTGGGCCCCATAATTGATCGCATCCACCAGTTTTGACATCACTATCTATTTATTGAGATTCATAGTATGATCATGTTCTTGTATGAATGATCATATAGCTGCACAACTTTTATTGAGTACCTACTATGATCACGTATTTGACAGCTTTTGACTATATCATATGAGGTTGTCTTTTAGACTAGACGTTCTTTGATTATCATCTGTATTCCTGATCATTTGATATTCATTGACGAGCTATAATTATTTCTATAATATTGACTGACTATCTTATTCATTCTATATTCTTGTTACTTGGAATTATTCAGTTCTATCCAAATCCTGTACACATGACAGAGTAGGGGACTTACTTACGGAGCTTAGTTTAGCTCACTCTAAACTTACATGTTTTGATTTTAAGGACTGACACGGAGGACAGACCGTAGAAGGCTGCGACTATAAGTTGGACATTTTTGGCAAGTAATGGTAATAGTAGTACAGTCTTGTAACACTTCGGTGTATTCACGTCCTAGGGACGAGATGATGTCTTAGAAATTTTATAGGCTGTGTTTTGTATTAGCAGAATGATATGTACATGTAACCCTTTTTTTCTTTATTGTTTCCCACTATGTTTATATATGATAATATATGTGGTTACATATTAGTTGCACTGATGATAGTGTAACAGGATGATCAAGTCTAGTTTGGCGAAAGGGCTAGGTCGGATGGTTGCGGTCCACTAATCTACAAAGGGTGGGTTGCAGGTCATGACACTATCTATTTTTAAGAATCATGTATTCTATATCTGAAGTATACGAGTAATTGGTAGTGAATGTTTACGAACTCTCTTATAACTAACGCACTACCAGTTGAAAACCTATGACAATGTACTAGAATTACTCACGACCTTAGTGAAGCGCATATGGATTATCCATCATATGTACAGGTGTTTTGAAGGTGGGGTATGGGACCCACATATACAGTGAAGTACAAGTTCGGAAGATCAGAAATGCGTGAGGTATGGGACTCATGAATGAAGAAATGTGAAGTTTAGAAGTAAGTGAGGTGTGGAGCTCATGGATGAACTAATATGAACTTTAAAAGTTCGTGAGGTATGGGGCTCACGAGTATAGTAGTTGAAGTTCATATGTAAATGTGTGGTATGGACCCATAGTGAATGTATTGCAACGATGACTGTGATGTTGTATATGTCAAAAAAAAAAAAAAAATTCTAGGCAATTCTAGATAATGTAAAGATCATAGTAACATGTGTATTTGCTTTCGCTACAATGATTGAATGTAATGTGATGTGTGAAAGGAATGGATTTGTTTATTTGAAGGAACCCCACGATCACGGTCCCCTAATTCGCTTAGGGTGGGTTTTGGGTCGTAACAATTATCAAAATTTCTCTATAATGAATTGTTATAATTTTATTTTTAACTAAAAATAAAAATATTATATATATATATATATATGTGTGTGTGACAAATAATACGGCAAACCGTGATAAATAAGAGGAGATAGACAAGTATTATTATAACACCCTGACCCAATTAAGCAAAGTAATTAACGATAATGATTATTATCACAAGATTAAATTGTTTAATAACCATAGGCAATGCTAGATATGACTAGTGACCCGTAAATACGGAAGCAAAGGTATAAATGATGAAAATATAAATTCTAAATTAGAGACGATCGATTTGAGAATGAAATTTAATTTCAAGAGTCACAACTTGATAAGAAATTACGACTAGTGTTAATCGAGGATTAACACACAAGTGAATATGAAAAATTAGTGCACGAAGTGCCCTTGAGAAAGATTAGCATAACGCACTAAAGGAGTGCGTTTAATCGGATTTATTTCGATAATTATAATAGACTATTAGAATAATTAAAATACATTGAAATACATCAAGGTGAGACAATGAAGGCTATGAAAACTTGATAAGATCTCGATTTATGAAATCGACACATGAAGAGAATATATGATGATCAAAATTACACTTGGAGATATTCTGATTTATGGTTGTTAGAGTTCGATTTGTTATTAGATGAGTTGCATATGTGTAGCTTTCGCATTTAATAAAAAAGGAAAAAATTTATCACTTTTCTGCAATTCATTTGATTCTGTACCGCCCGTCTGAGTGGTAGTGTCGGTCGTTGCCCCTAATCCGCATAGGGTGGGTTTCGAGTCGCAACATAATGGTAATTTATACTTTTAATGTCCCATATTTTTCCATACAAAATTTACGTATTCAGACTACATTTTGAGTCTATTCGGTCCTTATAACATTTATGTGGACTTATTAATTTTATTTTTATACTTCTGGTAACTTCATTAAGTCCTAAGGACGTATTTGTCATTTTTTAGTTTGTTATCGAGTCTTATTTTCCTCAAAGAGACGTCACCGTCAAGTCCAGAGTATCGAATATAATTAATTTAGGCTTTTTTGGATCTTAATTTGTATATATGTGACTTTTGTAATACCCCGACCCAAAATGTAACTGAGCGAGCCAAGTAAACCTGAGCCGTTAGGACTTTTTGTTATAACATTGAATAACTGGACGATTGTGAAATTTTAAATAAACTCGAAGGTATGAATAATGCCCAAGCGATGTCGAGAAAATCATGAACGAATACCAAAATCAAAAATAAAATTTTAAATAAGGAAAAAAAATAAATAAATAAAAAGAAAAATAAAATAAAAGATAAAACAAAAATAAAATAAGAATTAAAAAAAAAAAGATTAGAATTTGAAATATATATATATATATCATATATATATGTATAGGTATAAATATATAATTATATAAATGTGAAGGTAAATGTGCATTAGTTACATCAAGTAATTGAAAGAAAAGAAAAAAAGAAGAAGAAAAGAATTGGAATAAAAATAGGAATTTAATATTTGAATAATATAAATGTACATATGGATGTATGTAGGTGTAAATATATATTTTATATATGAGAAGGTGTAATATGTATATATAAGTTACAACGTGTAACTGAACCAAAAGAAAAAAAAGGAGAAAAAGAAGAAGAAAGGAAATGGATGAAGAGAGAGGGGCAGGGAAGTGAACGGATGGGAGAAGGAAAGAGAGCAGGAGAATTAAAGGGGCGGGGGTGGTTTCAATTAAAAATCATGCCCAGGCGCGTTAGAACCAGTGAAAAAAAAAAGAGGAGAGGAAGAGAAACGGTTGGGTGCAAGCGATGGAAGGGCAATTGATATATTGATTCGTAAGTGCTGACAGATGAGGGTGGAACAAGAAAACTGGATTGAGAATTGAAGAGAAGAATTTGAATCCAGTAGTAGTTGATTGCTGTATTGGTATACATACTTATTTCAGTGATCTTCAACGAAGAGCTGTCATGGATGCAGCTGCCATTGCCGGTTTGCACCCCCTACGTTTAATTCATGAAGCCACAACAACTACATTGGCGTTTGGAAGGTAAGCTGGGTGATTTGATCCTGCTTCATTTTTTTTTTCTTTCTAAAAAGTATGAATGATAGATCTAACTTTAGGATCTTATTAAGCATGGGAATGAGTTATATTGCAATTTGAATCAAGAATAAACCAACCAGTACTGAGTTAGAACACGGCATGTATAGAGAAAGAATTTAAATTGGGTGGTGTAATTTTGATGTGATTAACTCAGTTTAAACCATGAGGAAATATTTTTAGGAAGTGCAGAAATTTAATTGAAGAAAAATGGGCCAAAATCGTAGAAGAAAAGAATGGAAAATGGAGGAGAAACGGAGCAGGCCAGAAATTCGCACAGCTCCGATGGAGTTGCGGTTTTCCTTGTTTTGAGGGAGATCCGGCACTCTGATCGAAAAACTGAGGGTAGATTTAGGTTGCCCATGATCTGTAGGTATGAAGATGACCAGCCATGCGTGGTGGGTGGTGCGCGGCTGGGACTTTGTGATTTATTTTAGGTCAAACCGGGTTGGGTTCTACCCGACCCACCCATTCAGATGGCTGCCTAACACTGTTACTTTATGGGTAAAATTTTAAATTTGAGTTTGGGGGTATTTGATTGAAAAGGAGAAGCTATCCAATGATTGGCTTGAAAGTGATACAAGAAATGGAAAAACAAAAATTTTTAAAATGGTTTGGGCAGAGGCTTGAAATTGTGACTAAGGGGGAAAGGAAAGGGTGAGAAGCTTGAACCACTGTGCCACTAAGGCACATGTGAACTATTTGGGCTAAATACTATATGTATTAACTACATTTAATTAATTTAATAAATTTGTTTAAATTCATTAATTTCAAATAAAATCCCGACACAGAAATTAGTTGAATGAATAATGAAAACTTACCATTTTGGACCTTCTGAATTTAATGGTAAGGTTCGTTTCATGAGACGGAGTCCCGAAAAATAAAATACCCGTAGGGACGTCAAAATGACCAAAATGCCCCTAAATCGAAGGTGAGTCAAACAGACTCCGATTGAGTTAAGTAAATAGAGGATTTTTATTATTTTAAACCTTTTAGACTCAACGGTGAAGTCCAAATTATGAAAATAGAACCTGAAATATAGAGACACGTAAATGACCATTTTACCCTTGGGTAAATTAGATCAAATTGGACGTCGTAAAAGTATTAAGTAATAGAAGAGATATTTAGAGTAGCGAGGCATAATTTGATAAATGACATTAAAGCTGAAACATGTTTACTGATGTATAGGAGACTCGAAAGGGAAATGGAAGATCACATATTACTAAGACGCATTGAAAAGGTAAGTAAATTTCTATCTTTGATACGTGGTTCCAAGTCACGATCTTTCCATTACTACCAACCTTGTACTCATATATGTATTCACTGTCATTGTTCCCCACCATGGATATTGTTCTACCTGGTGGATGCCTATTGGTTGATGTCTCATGACTGATTCATTACATTGATGTCTATTTACTGTATGCTTATGTTATGATGTTCCATGTTTTGTACATTCATATGGAATACTATAGAATCCTAATTAATGTTAAGTGCCGGGTTTTATGCTCAGTCACATTACTCATCTGATGCTATCTGATTGACTAGGACCTACGGGTCAAATGGACACATGGCGAAGATGGCGTTTTTATGCAGTGAGTTTAATAGGCATTTTATGTGTATTCATGTAAATGGGGGGTATGCTGGGCCCCAAAAAACCGAGGGTCTGCCAAACCCTGAACAGAGTAAATGCATCATTCATGTCGATTGTAATGTTGATGTTTATTGGATTCATAGGATGTTTTTATTTCCCTATGAATAATTCTATGTTGACTGTTCCTTATTGATTGGACTTGATTGTGACCATTTCATTGAGGCAGTTTCCATTTTGATTATGATTGTTGAGCGTTATCCATATCCATATTACAACATCACTCTCACTGGTTATTGGACTTTATTATTCATTGGCCATTGTAGCATTTTATAGTTGACTGAAATTGTTATCATGACTGGCTATCATGTTACCTTGACTTGTATTCATCTATGTCATCCCCACCCGTATTGGGGATAGGCTTTTACTTACTGAGCTTTGTTAGCTCATCCCTTACTAATTTTTCAGGTGAAAATGTTACAGAACCACAGTAGGAGATCAAGAGCTTAAGGCGATAGTTGAAGAGCATGATAGTAGTGAATGAAGTCTCTCCCATGTAATCACCACCTAAGAGTGGTTCATGATCAGTTTAGTGTTAGTTTAAGTTTAGTCTTTGAACAATAATTGTAATAAAACTTCCGCACTTTAATGTCATGTTTATATTATTTATTGTTATCATTGGTAAAAAAATGGAAAAAGTAGGGACGGCCATTGGGCCAGCCCTGCGACATGAGATCTGCATAGGGTGGGTTTCGGGTCGTGATAGCTTGGTATCAGAGCAAAGTCTTAGGTTCTAGTGAGTCATGGGAGACAGGATTAAAGTACTAGAACGATTAAGGTCTAAGAGTCAGTCGATAGATAACACTGACATTATTAAGATAGACTGTTATGTGAACACTTACTGTTATTTTACGTATACATTGACGGATTGATTTATAGTTTTCACATTTACTGCTAGAAACAGAACCTCTAGGCTACATTTTAACTGTTTCAATATCATCGAGGGGTTTATCATTGATGAATACTATATATAGGGGGAGATACTATATGCTATGATGAAAATCAGTGATTTTCGAACAATTGAGAGGATTAATTAATTTGTGACCTTTAAGGAAATAGAAATATGTTTAAAAGATAAACGATGAGGATTCTCGAGGAGTGACACTGAAAATATTTGAAGAGATTTCTATAAATGTTATGGATAGATAACCGAGATTGAATGAGAGATAAGAATTGAATGGATAATTATAGGAGGACTAAAAATATAAAATTCTTAAGTCATAAGTAGACCCTAATAGAGTAGAGATGAGTAGAGTCTTGAAGACAATTACTAAATGAGCTAGATTGTCAGAATTGATCTTATGAAATGTGATGATTTTGGAAAGAGGCTGACACATGATGAATGAATATTAAGAAGAAGTCTATGAATCTTGTGATCTAAGATAAAGTGTGATCTGATTGTAGTCAATACTCTATCAAGTTAAACGAAGTAAATGATAAACGATCTTGAGTAACTGTTAGAGATTAATGTGATCTAAATGATTGTAAAGATTGAACTGGTAGCAAACCATTTAAAGAACCATGAAATTTAGATGATATGTGATTTTGAGGCACTACGAAGAAATCACTATTCCTGAAAGATATACATAGAGCATATGAAGTATAGAACATAAGTACACAATAATTAACCGATTAGATATCTTTACAAGAACTAAGAATCTGAGGATTTAAATAGTTAAATGATCGGTGACTTTTGAGGATGGTAGCTTGTTTAAATACTAAGGTTAATGGTATTTGGGAAAGACTATGCTATGACTGACTTGATGTTTCTTAGATGATCGAAATGATCAAATGAATAGTGACTTTCGGGAGGAAGTACAAAGGTTAAGGATTCTTGGAAAAAGTTGTACTAGTGTCAAGGTTGACGACTCTTAAGTTATTAGACTGTGAATTGATCAATGAATTGGGAAAAACTATCAATTGAACAAGGGCAATGGTTAATGCTCTTTTAAAAGATATAAGGTGACATAGAGTTGGGATTGTGAAATCTTGGAAAGTCGGTAGGTTTAACAACAAATATATATGAGAAATGGTTTGAGGAAGACTTAATGAATGGTAACATGAGGCATTAAAACTCAAGATGGACTGATGATATATCCGAATTAGGAGGATTCTTGAATGAGTCATACAGGGTAAAGACAAATGAATTATTGGTAGACAGATACTGATTAAATGAGATTATCAAGTGAACATTTATGAAATGTGATGGTCCTAAAAGGAGATTGACACGTGATAAATGATCATTGGAAAAAATTCAATGGATCTTATTGACCTAAGGTAACAATAGGATCTAATTGTGGGTTGTATTTTCTTGAGTTAGCTGAATCTATTTCAAAAGATGAATGATTGATGACTTCGAATGACTTTTGAGGGTTAACACAATCTGACAATTAAAGAGACAAAAATTGTAGCACAATGCCTAGAAAAACTAATAAGGACAACGACTGTGCTAAGGTGATACCTAATTCTTGTGCTACAAGAACAATTGAGATTGATGTAGAAAGTAAGAATAACTGAATTGTGAAACTAAGGAAAGTAGAGAATTTCCATGATGGGGAAAACTTGATATAATCGTGATAAACTCTGAATGTCAAATGTAACGATAAAATGATGGGATGACTAGTTGATGTGAACCATCTTGAAATACGATATGAAGTCACAGAATGTACAAAGGATTCCCTATACGGTTGCATAAGATCTTGAAAGAACAAATGTGTGAAAGTTGAATAACGACTGAGGAGAGAAATGTAACATATGATAAAAAATCGAATATGAGGACGAACATAAGAAATGAGACATTTGAACCACCTTTCTGAGCAAAGGTAAGTAAAACCAAAATAATAGTTACAGATTAAAAGTCATAAGACTCTGGGATTTGAACTGATCAAGTGATGTGGACAATTCAAGGTAAACCAAAAATGATAACACCGTTAAGTACACTTTCGAAGTAGACTGTTGTAGGAAGAACCAGTGACTGGGGTAAAAGACTATCCTAAAAAATTTTCTAAGTATATGTATTGTACTTGAATCTATGAAGAGATGAGGGATCAAAACCTATGAAAGGGGAAATGGTAAAAGCACCCGCCTATAATGTGAAAAAATGGAGAAACTGATTCCCTCAACCTATCTAAATCATAAAATGATGAACGCGAATCGGAAACAAAGGCCGGAATGCTAATGAATAATACAAAATGAAATGAAAAGAGGATTGATAAATCTTTAAAAAATAGACACTTGATTGAGAAATCACAAATGGGAAGTTCAAATAAATGTAAGGACACCCGAGCAGGGAATAAATATTGTAACGCAAGGAGATACGAGTAAACTGTCCTAGCATGAACCAAAAGATGCTTATGGAAACAAAAGGGAGTATGATACTCTATCCTTAGTAAAACTTAAAGTACTTGAATGACAAACCCAAAACACTCTAACCATAGAAGTGGTGTAGGCTAGTTACACCGTTGACTTCCTATGACCACTACCAAAGAAATGGATCAAAAAAAAAAAGATCAAGGTACTAGATACCTTTACTTGGCATATGATACACCATACGATGTCAATGGAAGTTGAGAGACCATGAACAGTAAGATAATCATGATTTAATATCAAATGAGATGAATATAACGACTAGACGTAGAACTAGTCAAGATACTGGTAACAAGGGAAATGGTCAAGTAATAGGAAATGGTCAAGTAATAGAAAAAATGACTCAGGGTGAGTAATAAAAGAAATAGATCCCTAGCCATAGATTGAGAACTAAGGAAATACGCATGAGAATGGTAATATTAAAATGTGGAGACAATGAGTGAAAGTCTCGGGGAAGTAAAAGGTCAAATCCTTGATTTTCAAATTTACTATTGAAATAAAACAAAGAGGAATACAAAAGAACTGTGAACCCTATATAAAGAAATATTTCTGCCTAAGAACATAGTATCTGAATACTAGAGATAAGTCCAGGAGACAGATTACGAAGGAAATTATGATGATGAAACTGGCATGATGAGGTGGCAGAGTTTCATGTATTACGAATATTCGAGTTTTGGGGACAAAACTCAATTTAAGGTGGGTAGAATGTAATACCCCGACCCAAAATGTAACTGAGCGAGCCAAGTAAACCCGAGCCGTTAGGACTTTTTGTTATAACATTGAATAACTGGACGATTGTGAAATTTTAAATAAACTCGAAGGTATGAATAATGCCCAAGCGATGTCGAGAAAACCATGAACGAATACCGAAATCAAAAATGAAATTTTAAATAAGGAAAATAAAATAAATGGAAAAAAATAAATAAAATAAGAATTGAAAAAAAAAAAGATTGGAAATTTGAAATATATATATATATATATATATGTATAGGTATAAATATATAATTATATAAATGTGAAGCTAAATGTGAATTAGTTACATCAAATAACTAAAAGAAAAGAAAAAAAAAAGAAGAAGAAAAGAATTGGAATAAAAATAGGAATTTAATATTTGAATAATATAAATGTACATATGGATGTATATAGGTGTAAATATATATTTTATATAATAGAATGTGTAATATGTATATATAAGTTACAACATGTAACTGAACCAAAAGAAAAAAAAGGAGAAAAAAAAGAAGAAAGGAAACGGACGAAGAGAGAGGCGCAGGGAAGTGAACGGATGGGAGAGAGAGAGAGAGAGAGAGAGAGAGAGCAGGAGAATTAAAGGGGCGGGGGAGGTTTCAATTAAAAACCATGCCCAGGCGCGTTAGAACAAGAGAAAAAAAAAAAAAAAAGAGAGAGAGGAGAGGAAGAGAAATGGTTGGGCGCAAGCGATGGAGGGGCAATTGATATATTGATTCGTAAGTGCTGACAAATGAGGGTGGAACAAGAAAACTGGATTGAGAATTGAAGAGAATAATTTGAATGCAGCAGTAGTTGATAGCTGTATTGGTATACCTATTTATTTCAGTGATCTTCAAAGAAGAGCTGTCATGGATGCAGCTGCCATTGCCGGTTTGCACCCCCTACGTTTAATTCATGAAGCCACAACAACTGCTTTGGCGTTTGGAAGGTAAGCTGGGTGATTTGATCCTGCTTCATTTTTTTTGTAAAAAGCATGCATGATAGATCTAACCTTAGGATCTTATTAAGCATGGGAATGAGTTATATTGCAATTTGAATCAAGAATAAACCAACCAAAACTGTGTTAGAACACGACATATACAGAGAAAGAATTTAAATTGGGTGGTGTAATTTTGATGTGATTAACTCAGTTTAAACCATGAGGAAATATTTTTAGGAAGTTTAGAAATTTAATTGAAGAAAAATGGGCCAAAACCATAGAAGAAAAGAATGGAAAATGGAGGAGAAACGGAGTAGGCCAGAAATCCGCACAGCTCCGGTGGAGTTGCGGTTTTTCGTGTTTTGAGGGAGATCCGGCGCTCCGATCGAAAAACCGAGGGTAGATTTAGGTTGCCCATGATCTGTAGGTATGAACCCCACTAAAAAACACAAGAAAAATCATTGCTGGCAAGTCGCCAGTGACGGAGAAGATGACCAGCCATGCGTGGTGGGTGTTGCGTGGCTGGGACTTTGTGATTTATTTTAGGCCAAACCGGGTCGGGTCCACTCGACCCACTCATTCAGATGGCTGCCCAACACTATTACTTTATGGGTAAAATTTTAAATTTGAGTTTAGGGGTGTTTGGTTGAAAAGGAGAAGCTATCCAATGATTGGCTTGAAAGTGATACACGAAATGGAAAAATAGAAATTTTTAAAATGGTTTGGGCAGAGGCTTAAAATTGTGACTAAGGGGGAAAGGAAAGGGTGAGAAGCTTGAACCACTGTGCCACTAAGGCACATGTGAACTATTTGGGCTAAATACTATATGTATTAGCTACATTTAATTAATTTAATAAATTTGTTTAAATTCATTAATTTCAAATAAAATCCCGACGCGTAAATTAGTTGAATGAATAATGAAAACTTACCATTTTGGACCTTATGAATTTAATGGTAACGTCCGTTTCACGAGACGGAGTCCCAAAAAATAAAATACCCGTAGGAACGTCAAAATGACCAAAATGCCCCTACATCGAAGGTGAGTCAAACGGACTCTGATTAAGTTAAGTAAATAGTGGATTTTTATTATTTTAAACCTTCTGAATGCAACAGTGAAGTCCAAATTATGAAAACAAAACCCGAAGAATAGAGACACGTAAATGACCATTTTACCCTTGGGTAAATTAGATCAAATTGGATGTCGTAAAAGTATTAAGTAATAAAAGAGATATTTAGAGTAGCGAGGCATAATTTGATAAATGAAATTAAAACTGAAACATGTTTACTGATGTATAGGAGACTCGAAAGGGAAATGGAAGATCACATATTACTAAGACGCATTGAAAAGGTAAGTAAATTTCTATCTTTGATACGTGGTTCCAAGTCACGATCTTTCCATTACTACCAACCTTGTACTCATATATGTATTCACTGTCATTGTTCCCCACCATGGATATTGTTCTACCTGGTGGATGCCTATTGGTTGATGTCTCATGACTGATTCATTACATTGATGTCTATTTACTGTATGCTTATGTTATGATGTTCCATGTTTTGTACATTCATATGGAATACTATAGAATCCTAATTAATGTTAAGTGCCGGGTTTTATGCTCAGTCACATTACTCATCTGATGCTATCTGATTGACTAGGACCTACGGGTCAAATGGACACATGGCGAAGATGGCGTTTTTATGCAGTGAGTTTAATAGGCATTTTATGTGTATTCATGTAAATGGGGGGTATGCCGGGCCCCAAAAGACCGAGGGTCTGCCAAACCCTGAACAGAGTAAATGCATCATTCATGTTGATTGTAATGCTGATGTTTATTGGATTCATAAGATGTTTTTATTTCCCTATGAATAATTCTATGTTAACTGTTCCTTATTGATTGGACTTGATTGTGACCGTTTCATTGAGGCAGTTTCCATGTTGATTATGATTGTTGAGCGTTATCCATATCCATGTTACACCATCACTCTCACTGGTTATTGGACTTTATTATTCATTGGCCATTGTAGTATTTTACAGTTGACTGAAATCGTTATCACGACTGGCTATCATGTTACCTTGACTTGTATTCATCTATGTCATCCCCACCCGTATTGGGGATAGGCTTTTACTTACTGAGCTTTGGTAGCTCATCTCTTACTAATTTTTTAGGTGAAAATGATACAGAACCACAGTAGGAGATCAAGAGCTTAAGGAGACAGTTGAAGAGCATGATAGTAGTGAATGAAGTCTCTCCCATGTACTCACCACCTAAGAGTGGTTCATAATCAGTTTAGTGTTAGTTTAAGTTTAGTCTTTGAACAATAATTGTAATAGAGCTTCCGCACTTTAATGTCATGTTTATATTATTTATTGTTATCATTGGTAAAAGAATGGAAAAAGTAGGGACGGCCATTGGGCCAGCCTCGCGACACGAGATCCGCATAGGCTGGGTTTCGAGTCGTGACAACTTTCATTAAGCCTAGGGGCATTTTCATAATTTTACACTTTCACGTGTCATATTTTTTGGTACTTTGTTTGCTAAAATGGACTCTACCATTAAGTCAGGAATGTTAAAACGGACTCCACCATTTTGTCCTCAAAACTCAGGTGTTCATATTTAGGATGCTCTATTCTCTTTTCATGCTAATTTCATTATCATAGTTTCTTTTAATTTGTCTCTTGGACTTATCACTGTCATTATATCTTCAAACAAAAATATTTTTCAAACAAGTTTCACAATTCTTTTGTACTCTTCTTTGTTTAATTCAATCAAAAACTTGAATGTCATAGGTTTGGCTTTTAACTTTCTCGAGACTTTAAACTTAAAGTCTCCAAATCGTTGTATTTCAATTTCAGTGCTTATTCCTTTAGTCCTCGGACCTGTGGTTATGGGTCCATTATACTTGATTACTCATTCTGAGTCATCTTTTTAATATTTTGATTATTTCTCACTATTACTCGCATTGTGACTAGTCTCACGTCTAGTTGTCATATAAATCTTATTTGGCATTAAATCGTGATCCCCTTACTGTTCATGGTTTCCCAACTTCTGTTAGCATCGTATCGTGCATCATATGTCAAGTAAAGGTATCTAGTACTTTGATCTTTTCATTTTTATTAGTTGTTTTAATAATGGTCATAGAAAGTCAACGGTGTAACTAGACTACACCACTTTTCTTATTTAGAGTGTATTGAATTCCTTATTCAAGTACGTCATTCTTCATTTAGGACAAAGTCCTTGATTGGCTTACACGATTCTGCTTGAATTCATATGGAGGCTTAGAATAATGATTTGGAAGGAAAAGATCGGATTTTTATTTGCCTAAAGCTTAGGCATAGCTTTTTTCTTTTTTTGGCCACTTCCCTTTCAATTTCCTTTTTGGTCGCAATCCTCCATCGAATTCATTGTACGTGTTTGGTTGCATGATTTGCAACATCACCCATTTAAGTCTCTTTTTATCTATTAGACTTTATTTGATTATGACAAATACCGTATTCCCTTTCTTTGTATTTTCGGCGTCATATTTCCTTTTTGTGTTCATAAGCATCCTTTGGTTCATGGAAGGATGGTTTACTTATGTGCTCTTTGTATTATAACATTTTTTCCCATGCAAGGGTAACTTTAGATTTATTCGTAATATTCATTTATGATTCTCAATCACGTGCCCATTTCTAAGGGTCACTCAAGTTGAAGATTTATCAATCCTCTTTCATTTTATTTATTTTTTACTATTCCATTGGCACACCTGCCTTTATTTTCGAATTTGTATGCATTTATTTCTTTATGAATTAGATAGGTTGAGGAAATTAGTTTCTCTATTTCTTTTAAATTATAGACTGGTACGAACACCTTTTTATCTTTTGCTCACGATTGAGCCTTTCATAGATTTTGATCTCCCATTCCTTCATGGGTTAAAGTGTAGTAAGTATACTTAGTCCATTTCTTCTTTAAGTATTGATAGACTTATTAAAGATCCTTGGGTAGTCTTTTACCCAGTCACTAAGTCTTCCTATAGTAGTCTACCTTTGGAGGTACTTTTAACTTTAATATCATATTTGGTTCACCTTGAACCGTTCACATCGTTTTTGATCAATTCAAACCTCAAAGTCTTATGACTTTTCCCGTATTAGTCTTTTATTTCTAGTTTCCCTTACCTTTGCACAAAGGTTATTCAAATGTCTAATTTCTTATGCCCATTGTCATATTCAGTTTTTCATTATATATTACTTTTTTCCTTAGTCGTTATTCAATTTTAACAAATTTGTTCTCTCAGAGAACTTATTCAACTGTATAGGGAGTACCTTTTACATTTTGTGACTTCAGAGCCACATAGTGAGGTGATTAGTCCCATCTGTAACCAAAGATTTAATAGCATACTAGCACTTATTCATTTGCAAGTACTGCTATCCATAATTTTGTCCATGCTAGACTTCATATCATATTTTAGAATTGCTTAAGTCAATTAGCCATCTCATTATTATTGTCATTAGCTTTGACATTTAAAGTTTATCAAAATTTAATAGGGTTTTCCAATCATGGAAGTTCATAACTTCCTTAGCATCACAAATTTAGTTATTCTTACTTTCTCCTACAATCACAATTGTTCTCATAGTACCTCAAAGAATTATGTATCCTTTTACCATAATCATTGTCCTCACTAGTTT
Source organism: Nyssa sinensis (assembly GCA_008638375.1). Classification (NCBI taxonomy): domain Eukaryota; kingdom Viridiplantae; phylum Streptophyta; class Magnoliopsida; order Cornales; family Nyssaceae; genus Nyssa; species Nyssa sinensis. Next base: position 29,831,392 of record CM018046.1, read on the forward strand.
TTCTAGGCTTTTTACTACAAGTTTAGTCTCTTTAATCGTTAGGTCACATTGATCCTCAAAAGTTATTCAGAACATTAACCACTTACCTTTTGAAATAGATTTAGCAAACTCAATAAAGTACTACCCACAATTGGGTCATATTGTCACTTAGATCAACAAGTTCCATTAAATTTTTCCCAACAATCATTCATCATGTGTCAGTCTTCTTTTAGAACCATCATATTTCATAATGCTAACTTTGATAGTCTCACTTATTCAATAATTGCCTCCCAAGGCTCTATTTGTCTTCACCCTTTTTGGATCTATCTATGACTCACTCAAGAATCCTCACATTTCTAATATATCATCAATCCATCTAGAGTCTCAAACTCTTTATGTCACTATCCTTTAAGTCTTCTACAGACTATCTCTTTTATTGCTTTTGTCAAATCCACCGGCTTTCTAAAATTTCACAATCTCAACTCTATGTCACCTTATAGTTTCCAAAGGAGCATTAACTGTTGCCCTTGTCCAAACTATAGCTTCCCATGATCCACTGATCAATTCATAACCCAATTATCTAAGGGTCATCAACCTCAATACTGCTACGATTCTTCCTAAGAAACCTTAACCTTTCCCTTAAGCATACTACTATCTCCCAAAAGTCACTATGCATTTGATCATCTCAATCGCCTAATAATCATCAAATTTAGTCATGGTATAGTCTTTCCCAAAGACCATTAACCTTAGTACTTAAATACACTATCGTCTTTCAAAATCACCAATCATTTAATCATCTAAATCATCTAATAGTCTTCAAATCCATTGGTATGATCTCTCCCAAAAAATCATTAACCTATAGCTTTGATACCACTCTGTCACGACCCAAAACCTACCCTATGCGGATTAGGGACAACGACTAACACTGTCACTTGGATGGGCTGTACAAAATCAAATGAATTGCACAAGAGTAATAAAATTTTATTTTTTTTCTTTTATTAAATACGGAAGCTACACGTATGCAACACATCTGAAAACAAACCGAACTCTAACAATCATCAATAAGAATATCTCCAAGTACAATTTCCATCATCATAAATCACCATTTAAGTCTAACATCATCTTTAGTGTCACCATGTCACGATAACTATTATTAACATTAATTTTACAGAATACCTATTCATATTATGACTTGGAGTTATACATCATCAACATTACCCACAAGCTCATCACTAGCTCCACTAGTCGCATCATTGTATTTCCTCCCATATGGTGCTATTTGAAAAATTGTTATAAATATGGAGTGAGCTAACTTAGCTCAGTACGTAAATTCTCTCGCTCTGCCATGGGACAGGGTTAGTTTAGGTAATAGGATGCAACCAAATGGCAAACGAAAGGATGTAGAACAATAGCCAGTCATAAAGGAAAATAAATCACCAGAGATGACCCGTGAGTCTAAAAGGCATATCCCAAAGCAACTTGAAAAGGCGATGTAAGCAATTTAGCAAGTCAACAATAGGGATTTAGCACATACAATAATCAGCTGCCAAAAATTACAAGATATCAAATCGAATCCAATGATAAGCTTGAAAAGCGTATCCACAATCAAAGAGTGCATCATCAAATTATGATACAAAACAAGATTTATGATACTAACAAATGAGTCTAATAGATGCTATGTCACATCCCGCACCCCACCCTACGCGGATGCCGAAGATGTGATGCCAATTAGCCGCCTTGTAGGTCTCCCTACCAACAATGCGACCAACCAAAGGCAATCTTCTGAAACGTATAATGAATTGCACTCCAAATGTAGAGTCAGAACAGCGGAATTTAAAACCTTGTTATTTCGAGAATGCAACTCAACTTTATACCACATAAGTATGTACCACAGAGCAAGTCTATAATCAAACAGCTAATAACTCTAACCACAGAGCACATCTATAACATATATATAACACAGAGCATATCAAATTCCTCTAGAGTACCATTACCATGAGCCATGTCCCTACACATCTATTACATATGAATAAAGTCAACTATATCATCACACTCACTTGAATAGCCAGAATTAACCTATTAGAACCCAAGTCTCCACATATTATTGCCATCAGATCTGTACTTGAAATGTCTCACAGCCTACTAGTATCATCTTCTTATACCTTCTAGTCCAATGGAGTTATATCCTGAAAAATGTTAGATAAATAGAATGAGCTTAAACAAGCTGTCACGACCCGAAACCCACCCTACGCGGATTACCGGATCGCGACCGCCGCCTCGTGACCCGAAGGCCCCGGGACAAGGCTCATACATAAGCAACAATATCAGACAGCGATGCGACCTGTGGTTGCGGAAGCGTGAAAAACTTTTTTCTTTTCTTTTAAAATAAAACATCTGCCGCATATCCGTCTGATACTGCCGCTCTTCATAGCGGTACATGTAACACCCCGACTCTGTATAATTAATAATTAAATAATTAATTATTAATTAATACCGGCTCAGAGAATAATCAAGGGAATTAACCTTAATCTCCCGGTGGTCACACTAGACCAATAGAATGACAAAACATGTCCGAGAATAGGGTATAATACCCGAACCTAATTATCCGTTAATTAGGTGAAATAATGTCAATTTAACACTGACGGAATTCGAATTAGTTAATCCCGAAAATCCCGAATGACTAATATATGACACGGAACCTCTGACACTGAAGATAACAGAAATAGAAACTGACCGGAAGAAACCGTACCGAAAAAGGAGTTACGGAATAAAAGTTATGAGGCAAACATCAGAAACTGAATTACTGCGCAGCCAAACGTGGCCTTAACCAAAAATGGTGAAAAAGGGGCCAAATGGGAGGCCAAGGGAATTGAACCCTTGACCTTTGAGAGGGAATGAATTTTTCTCAAAAAATAACCAACTGGGCTGGTGGCATCTTTGTGACCATATATACAATGAAATGTATATACATACAATTCTGAATAGGCTGCCACCCAAATCAACCAATGACAACCCATGCAAACCCCACATGATTACTCCGCTCAGCCACCTCAGCTCACCTGACTCTCTGATTTTCAATCACCTCAACCCTGCACATACATATAGAGATATATATGTATAAGTGTATAGGTAATATACATGATATGGTGATTCATTGTGGACACAAAATAGGTTCTGTGTATAAACCAGAACAGAGTGAATGAGAGACCTAAGAACTGCCTATGTGTGGGCTCGGTTAGAGAGGGCTGCCATGGTGAGCTTGCATGTGCATGCAAAGTGTGTGTCCATGGTGTGTACATTCATGGAGATGCACCAAAGGGGACTGAGGAGCTGAGCAGCACCGTGTGCCTGACTGAGGCACCACCAAGGTGATTGGACCGAGCCGTGTAGGAACAATAAGCCACTGCTTGAGGGGTAAACACCTTAAACTACAAACTGTCAAATTTTTGTTTTGATTTATTCGGCACTGCTCTGATGATTTTTGATCCATATAGACTGTGTAAATAAGCTACTGTGAGACCTTAGAACTGTTCTAAATTAATTGGGAGGGTCGAATAGGGTAGAAACACCCAAAACCCGTAAACAGCCACCATGGATGGACCAAGAATTGCAGGTCTGATTCGACCTCCATAAAACCAAGTTTTGATGGTTTATAAATGATCTAGACACTGAGGGGGTTCAAAAACCACTGACCCGCGACCCCATTGCCTGAGTTTAGACCCTCAAAACCGAACCTATAGGTCTCGGCCATGGAACCCAAACTCGAAAATAGGCTCTTAAACTGAAATTTATAAATGGGGAATTGAAGCCCCTATCCTAAGGGTCACAACAAGCCAAGAATCGTGCAATTTGGTTGAGAAATAAGGCCACACGACTGGATTGAAAATCTGCACGATAATCGGCTGTACAGAGCTTAATTCTTATTTTTGAAGCTTAAAACCAATGCAAAAGTGTTGGAATAACGTTCAGGAACCATTTGGGACCGAAACATGTTGAAAACCTTGTCTGAAACTCCACGAATTGGAGAAATTGCAAAACTGCGAATTAGGGCTACAGTAGCAGTTTTGGTTGGAGAAGACGGAGTCGACTCGTCCAACTCGCTTGGGCAGACCGTGTCGACTCGGACACGTGTCCACTCATGGGCGTGCCATCTCTTTAGTGGAACGGCACCGTTTGGCTAAACTGATGTGTTTTAAAAAAATTGAATTCGGACCAGTTTGGCAACAGAGTTAATAAATCAGAAATTGAAATTGATTTGGGGCTAAACCTATATACGGATAAGGGGCCAATTAGGGGATAACAGGGATATTTAATTCCGGTTTTCTGAAGGAACTGAACCGGTTGGTTCTTGAATGGTTTTGGACCGGTTCACTTGGTGAACCATTGAACCCTTGGGTTTGAACCCCTAAATTATGAAATTATGTTTTAACCCCAAATGATTTCTGAAAATTACGGATTTGTCCCCAACTGTTTTAAAGAATTACACAGTGGCCCAGACTTTTGAAAATTTATACATTTAAGCCCTGAATAAATTAATTAAATAATAAAATAATTATTTAATTATTTTATTAAATAGGTAAAATTACAATTTTACCCCTGGACATTAAATATGTCAAACGAAGTCCAAATTAAGTAAATAAATAGTGTATTTTCACTATTTCAAATATTCTGGACTCAATGGTACAGTCCAAATTGGGAAATATAGTACCGAAAAATACAGACCTGTAAGTGATAAATTACTGTAATGCCCCTAATGGCACCAGACCCAAATAAAAATATCAGATAGCCTATTTTGACTATCTCGGGCATTCTGAACTCAACGGTGAGGTCCGTTTAATGAACCGAGGTCCCGAAAAATACAGACACGTAGGTGTAAATGACTGAATTGCCCTTATTGATACTCAGGGCCGATTAAACATAACAGACAGTCCAATTTCACCATGTTGGACGCTCTGGACCCAATGGTGAGGTCCATTTTATGAACTGACGTGCCGAAAAATACGACACATGAAATTACCAAATTACCCCTGATACCGTACGAGACCTAAACAAAGTCCGATTGGGACGAAACTGATACTGGTAGGAGCCCAGACACTGGTGAGACTGTATACTTGATTAGATGACGAATTGGGGTCAGAATTACACAAAACGTAAAATGACCAAAATACCCCTGAGCACTGTAAGTGCAAAGTAGAGGTCAAACTGATCTGATAAATTATCATAGGGATAATTATGAACACTGAAGGGCTAAATAAGACTCCGAAACAGTCAACGCGTAAAATGAGAAATGACCGATATGTCCCGACGATCTAAAGCAGATACCAAATGAAGTCCAAAGGACTTACAAATTTATACATGAGATATATGGGACGTTCTGAGGACCATGATAGGGTCCGGGGCAAAAATAAAAAAATTACCATTTTGCCCCTAAGACTAAATAAGTACCCAACTGATACCGATTAAAGTCTAAAAGACTTAAAACTTCATATATACGATATATGGGATATTCTGAGGAACAGAACAGGGTCCGGGATAAGAATGGCAAAATTACCATTTTGCCCCTATGGTTAAAATGAGAACCTAACTGATACCGATTGGAGTCCAAAGGACGTAGAACTTTGTACTTAAGATATAAAGACTATTCCGTAGACCACGATAGGGTCCGGGACAAGAATGGTAAAATTACCATTTTGCCCCTAAGGTTGAATGAGTGCCTGACTGATAACAATTGAAGTCTAAATGACTTAGGATATAATCCTAATAACTGCTAAGCCTAATCAAAGAAAGAAATAGCCTCGAGTGAGACCCAATGGAAGGGCGATAGGCTATTAGGCTACCTTAGGTAATCCGATAGATACCTAAGATGACGAATGAGACCTGAATGGATGAATTCTGATCTGTCTGTGATTGATGATTATTATTCAGGATATACATGGAAATGCCTGACGTACTCGGAGGTTATCGGATTATTTATGCAAGGAAATAAGCGTAAAGTTTGTGAGTAACTTCTGACACTGTACTGTATTTTGATGTACTGTCTGTCTTTTTGTGAGTAACTTCTGACACTGTTTTTGATACTGTCCCTTGATTTACTGATCTGTTTTGAATGCAATTATTTAAGTGCAATTATTTAAATGCATGTTTTCCGTACTATATCACTTATGACATGGTTTTAGTCTTTTTAAATAATTGACTATATTCCTGATCCCTGTGCTAGCATTCCGTACTGTTTTGCCCGTTTTGAACTGTTGAGATAAAATGGATATATTGAACCATTATTTCTGAAACGATTAAATAAACCATGTGATATAGGCAAAGAACAACATTTTGTTGTATCGTACCGCTTTGTATAGTATACTGTCTGAATGATATATTGTTTAAATGTATGTACTTAATGTACGCCCTTTGTACCACATTCCACGTGATATGCTTGTGTCCTTCGAATTAGGAATTTCGTTCAGTTCGGTTATGTGCTGTCCGTTAATGATATGTCTGCCTCGATTGATATGTTCCGTCCGGTTCTGACATGTTCCGTCCGTTAATGATGTTAAGTCCGCCTTGATTGATATATGGTCCAGTTCCGTTATGATCTATCCGTTGATGATATGTCTTTGCTTTGACTAAAGTTTTGTTCTGTACGATTCTGTTATGTTCCGTTCATTGATAATGTGTCTGCCTTGATTGATATATGGTCCAGTTCCGTTGTGTATTGTCCGTTGATGATACGTCTGTCTTGATTGAAATATTGTTCAGTCCAGTTATGATTAGTTCCGACAGTGATGTGTCCCTGACTTGATTGTTATATTGTTTCTACCCAGTTCTGTTATGTTGTGTCCTGTTCATGATTTGCCTGTGTCCTGATTAGTGTATTGTTTCCGTTTAGTTCCGTTATAATTTTATCCGTTCGCGATATGCCTTTGCTTGACTGATGTATTGTTACCGTCCGATTCCGTTATATTCCGTCCGTTAATGTTATGTCTGCCTCGATTGATATGTTCCGTCCGGTTCCGACATGTTCCGTCCGTTGATGATCTGTCTGTCTTGATTGATATAAGGTCCAGTTCCGTTATGTTTCGTTCCGTTCATGATGTGCTTGTGTCTTGATTAGTATATTGTTTTTGTTTAGTTCCGTTATGTTCTAGCTATTGAAGGTATGCCTTCGTCTTGATTGAAACATTGTTCAGTCCAGTTATGATTAGTTCCGACAGTGATGTGTCCCTGACTTGATTGTTATATTGTTTCTACCCAGTTCCGTTATGTTGTGTCCTATTCATGATTTGCCTGTGTCTTGATTAGTGTATTGTTTCCGTTTAGTTCCGTTATAATTTTAGCCGTCGAGGATATGCCTCTGTCTTGATTGACTTATTGTTCCCACTCAGTCTCAGCTGTGATTCGTTCCGTTAATGAAGTGTTTGTGTCTTGATCGATATATTGGCAATGGTTATTGTTTTGGTCCGATTGGTTATGTTATGTTCCGATTCGTTTGTACTGATTGTGCAATCTTATTCCATTGTACTAGACTGCTTATGAAATGGATTTAAAAAATTGTTATTTTGAAATGATTAAATTATCCACGTGCTTTGGAAGCAAGGACTGGATTTTGAAACCCATGATAGGGAATCTGTGTTACTCACTGGGCTTATTTAAGCTCACCCCATTATTCTGACATTTTTCAGGAATTACCTCCATTGGATTAGAAGGTACTATGACATGACGTGAATAGGCCAAGTGGCATTGCAAATAAGGATCAGATGGCACTGATTTGTAGAGACTTACATTCTTGTGAATCGAATCCGTATATCCAGGTAAGTGATATGATACGACTAACTTGATTGACATGCACTAGATATTGGAACATGGCTCATGGAACTAAATGGTACTCTAGAGATATTAGATCTGCTATGTTGTTATATGCTTGATTTTAGATATGCTCTGAAATTAGAATTGTTGACTGACTGGATTTAGTCTTGCTCTGTGATACATATACTTATGATGGATAAGTGAGTTGCATTCCCGTGACACAAAGAAAAAGTTTTAAATTCCGCTGCATCTGACCCTACAGTTGGAGTGCAATTCGTCGGAAAGTTCAGAATTTGCCTTTGGTTGGTCGCGTCGCGACCAACTGGCAGTCACGTCCTCGACATCCGCGTAGGGTGGGGTTCGGGATGTGACAGGCTACCCATTACTTTGTGTATATATATGCAACTTATTTGTATATATCTCTGTATTGCCCTAACTTGCCACCCAAAGCAACCAATGAGGTTACAAGCAAACCCCATATGATGGATTAAATCAGCTTCCCTCAGCCCACGTCACCCCATGACCCTACTGATTCTCTGATGTGGACACACACATAAATGGAGAAGCATGCAACAAAACAATTCATAAAATATATATACACATACTTGTACTTATTGTCCCTGGTGTCTCAGAATTGAGAGGTCCGAAAAACTGCCTGTGAGTGTGGGACTGATCTGTTAGGGTCTTAGAGAGAAATGGAGGTGAGGCCTTGCATGTGCATGCAAGTGTGTGTGCATGTACATGTGAAGTTATGTGGTCCATGGAGATGCACCAAAGGACAAGAAGGGAACTGAGGGGCACGACTGCACTGGGGCAACACACAGGAACCTCATACTAAGCCATGAGTGAGCAGTGTCAAATAAGAGGTATAACCCCAAACTGTCTGATTTTCTGTTTAAATTCCTGTCACTGTTTTTGATAGTTTTAAGCTCTATTAACTGCATGCTTGGGATTATTTGGACCCTAGTGGACATCAGGAACCGATTAGGAAGGCCAATAAGGCTTGAAACCCAAAACCGTGAGCAGACCACCATGGATGACCTTCCATGCAGCAGGTCTGATTCGACTCTCAGAAAGCTAATTCCTGATGATCTAAACCTGATCTAGACTTTTCTAGAACCTCAAAATGCCTAAGCCGCGACCCCAAAACCCTAGGAAAGGCCCTCAAATCTGAACTTGCAGGTCATGGGTCCATGATCCATTTTTATCAACAAGGCTTTAAAACTTGTTTGAAGCACATGAACTGAACCTCCATGACCTAGGGATCACAAGGAACCAAATCTCGTGAGATTTGGTTAATAAATGAAGCTATATGGTCGACTTGCAGGTCTGCGGGATAATGGAGTGAACCGAGCCCTCGAGCTAGATTCGAAGCCCAAAAAGAATGCCAAATTGTGGGATTCATGTAACACCCCGACTCTGTATAATTAATAATTAAATAATTAATTATTAATTAGTACCGGCTTAGGGAATAATTAAGGAAATTAACCTTAATCTCCCGGTGGTCACACTAGACCAATAGAATGACAAAACATGTCCGAGAATAGGGTATAATACCCGAACCTAATTACCAATTAATTAGGTGAAATAATGTCAATTTAACACTGACGGAATTCGAATTAATTAACCACGGAAATTCCGAATGACTAATAAATGACACGGAACCTCTGACACTATAGATAACTGAAATAGAAACTGACCGGAAGAAACCGCACCGAAAAAGGAGTTACGGAATGAAAGTTATGAGGCAAACATCAGAAACTGAATTACTGCGCAGCCAAACGTGGCCTTAACCAAAAATAATGAGAAAGGGGCCAAATGGGAGGCCAAGGGAATTGAACCCTTGACCTTTGAGAGGGAATGAATTTTTCTCAAAAAATAACCAACTGGGCTGGTGGCATCTTTGTGACCATATATACAATGAAATGTATATACATACAATTCTGAATAGGCTGCCACCCAAATCAACCAATGACAACCCATGCAAACCCCACATGATTACTCCCCTCAGCCACCTCAGCTCACCTGACTCTCTGATTTTCAATCACCTCAACCCTGCACATACATATAGAGATATATATGTATAAGTGTATAGGTAATATACATGATATGGTGATTCATTGTGGACACAAAATAGGTTCTGTGTATAAACCAGAACAGAGTGAATGAGAGACCTAAGAACTGCCTATGTGTGGGCTCGGTTAGAGAGGGCTGCCATGGTGATCTTGCATGTGCATGCAAAGTGTGTGTCCATGGTGTGTACATTCATGGAGATGCACCAAAGGGGACTGAGGAGCTGAGCAGCACCGTGTGCTTGACTGAGGCACCACCAAGGTGATTGGACCGAGCCGTGTAGGAACAATAAGCCACTGCTTGAGGGGTAAACACCTTAAACTACAAACTGTCAAATTTTTGTTTTGATTTATTGGCACTGCTCTGATGATTTTTGATCCATATAGACTGTGTAAATAAGCTACTGTGAGACCTTAGAACTGTTCTAAATTAATTGGGAGGGTCGAATAGGGTAGAAACACCCAAAACCCGTAAATAGCCACCATGGATGGACCTCGGATAGCAGGTCTGAAACAGCTACAATCAAACTGATTTCTGACACTCTGAACCTAATCTAGACACTGATAGGGTCCCAAATACACCAACCCGCGACCCTAGAACACTGATTTGGACCCTCAAAACCGAACCTATAAGTCTCGGCCATGGAATTCAAAATCTGGAATAGGCTCTTAAACTGAAATTTCTAAATGGGATGTTGATCCCCATGGACACACGGTCACAACGAGCCAAGCCACGTGAGGTTTGGTGGAGAAATGAGGCCACGCGACCGAGCTGAAACCCCCCCATGATAATCGGTTAAACAGAGCTCCACCCGAAATTTCGATGCACAAAATCGATGCCAAGTTGTTGGTCTAACCTGTGGGAATGGTTTGGAACCAAAAACAGCAAGAATATGTACCTGAAATGGCACGAAATAGAGAAAATATGAAATCGGGAACTAGGGAAAAACTGGGGGAGAAGATGAAGAAGACGGAGTCGACTCGTCCAACTCGCTTGGGCAGACCGTGTCGACTCGGACACGTGTCGACGCATGAACGTGCCACCGAAAAAAATGAAGCTACGCCGTTTTGTGTTAAAGGTTTTAAATTAAAACCTGAATTCGGCCTGTTTGGCAACACAGTTAATAAATCAGAAATTAGAAAATTTGATTTGGGCTTAGCCCTAAACACGGATAAGGGACAAATTGGGGTTACCAGGGATATCTTATCCCGATTTTCTGAAGGCAACTAGACCGGTTGGTTTTGAGGAGTTTTGAACCGGTTCAGTCCACTGAACCCTTGAACCCTACGGTTTGAACCCCTAAATCATGTAATTACATTTTGGACCCCAAATAATTCCAGAAATTACGGATTTACCCCTGACAGTTTTAAAGAATTACACAGTGGCCCAGATTTTGGAAAACTCTTTCATTTAAGCCCTGAATAAATTAATTAAATAATAAAATAATTATTTTATTATTTTATTAAATAGGTAAAATTACAATTTTACCCCTAGACATTAAATATGTCAAACGAAGTCCAAATTAAGTAAATAAATAGTGTATTTTCACTATTTCAAATATTCTGGACTCAATGGTACAGTCCGATTTTGGAAATACAGTCCCGAAAAATACAGACACGTAGGTGTAAATTTCTGTATTGCCCCTGATGGCACCCAGACCCAAATAAAAATAAAAGATAGCCTATTTTGACTATCTCGGGCATTCTGGACTCAATGGTGAGGTCCGTTTAATGAACTGAGGTCCCGAAAAATACAGACACATAAAGTGTAAATGATCGAATTGCCCTTAATGATACCCAAGGTCAATTGAACATAACAGACAGTCCAACTTAATTATGTCGGACACTCTGGACCCAATGGTGAGGTCCATTTTATGAACTGACGTGCCGAAAAATATGACACGTGAAATTACCAAATTACCCCTGATACTGTACGAAGCCCAAATGAAGTCCGATTGGGACGAAACTGATACTGATAGAAACCCGAACACTGGTGAAACTGTATACTCGAATAAATGACGAACCGGGGTCAGAATCTTACGAAACGTAAAATGACCAAAATACCCCTGAGCACTGTAAGTGCAAGATAAAGGTCAATCTGATCTGATAAATTATCGTAAGTATAATTATGAACACTGAAGGGCTAAGTAAGACTCCGGAACTATCAACGCGTAAAACGAGAAATGACTGACGTGTCCCGATGATCTAAAGCAGATACCAAATGAAGTCCAAAGGACTTAGAAAATTATGTACATAATATATGGGACATTCTGAAGACCACGACAGGGTCCGGGATAAGAATGGCAAAATTACCATTTTGCCCCTATGGTTAAAATGAGAACCTAACTGATACCGATTGGAGTCCAAAGGACGTAGAACTTTGTACTTAAGATATAAAGACTATTCCGTAGACCACGATAGGGTCCGGGACAAGAATGGTAAAATTACCATTTTGCCCCTAAGGTTGAATGAGTGCCTGACTGATAACAATTGAAGTCTAAATGACTTAGGATATAATCCTAATAACTGCTAAGCCTGATTAAAGAATGAAATAGCCTCGGGTGAGACCCAATGGAAGGGCGATAGGCTACTAGGCTATCTTAGGTAATCCGATAGATACCTAAGATGATGAATGAGACCTGAATGGATGAGTTCTGATCTGTCTGTGATTGATGATTATTATTCAGGATAAACATGGAGATGCCTGACGTACTTGGAGGTTATCGGATTATTTATGCAAGGAAATAAGCGTAAAGTTTGTGAGTAACTTCTGACACTGTTTTGATACTGTCCCTTGATTTACTGATCTGTTTTGAATGCAATTATTTAAGTGCAATTATTTAAATGCATGTTTTCCGTACTATATCACTTATGACATGGTTTTAGTCTTTTTAAATAATTGACTATATTCCTGATCCCTGTGCTAGCATTCCGTACTGTTTTGCCCGTTTTGAACTGTTGAGATAAAATGGATATATTGAACCATTATTTCCGAAATGATTAAATAAACCATGTGATATAGGCAAAGAACAACATTTTTGTTGTATCGTACAGCTTTGTATAGTATACTGTCTGAATGCTATATTGTTTAAATGTATGTACTTAATGTACGCCCTTTGTACCACATTCCACGTGATGTGCTTGTGTCCTTCGAATTAGGAATTCCGTTCAGTTCGGTTATGTGCTGTCCGTTAATGATATGTCTGCCTCGGTTGTTATGTTCCGTCCGGTTCTGACATGTTCGGTCCGTAATGATGTTAAGTCTGTCTTGATTGAAATATGGTCCAGTTCCGTTATGATCTATCCGTTCATGATATGTCTTTGTTTTGACTGATGTATTGTTCCGTTCGATTCTGTTATGTTCCGTTTGTTGATGATCTGTCTGTCTTGATTGATATATGGTCCAGTTCCGTTGTGTACTGTCCGTTGATGATACGTCTGTCTTGATTGAAACATTGTTCAGTCCAGTTATGATTAGTTCCGACAGTGATGTGTCCCTGACTTGATTGTTATATTGTTTCTACCCAGTTCCGTTATGATGTGTCCTGTTCATGATTTGCCTGTGTCCTGATTAGTGTATTGTTTCCGTTTAGTTCCGTTATAATTTTATCCATTCGCGATATGCCTTTGCTTGACTGATGTATTGTTACCGTTCGATTCCGTTATATTCTGTCCGTTAATGTTATGTCTGCCTCGATTGATATGTTCCGTCCGGTTTCGACATGTTCCGTCCGTTGATGATCTGTCTGTCTTGATTGATATATGGTCCAGTTCCGTTATGATTCGTTCCGTTAATGAAGAGTCTGTGTCTTGACCGATATATTAGCAATAGTTAATGTTCTGACCGATTGGTTATGTCATGTTCCGATCCGTTTGTATTTTCTGTTCGATTCTGTTCTATTGTACTAGACTGCTTATGAAATGGATTTATAAAAATAGTTATTTTTGTAATGACTAAATTATCCATGTGCCTTGGGAGCACAAAACTGGTTTTGAAACCCATGATAGGGAATCTGTGTTACTCATTGGGCTTATTTAAGCTCACCCCATTATTCTGACATTTTTCAGGAATTACCTCCATTGGATTAGAAGGTACTATGACATGACGTGAATAGGCCAAGTGGCATCTCAAGTAAGGATCTGACGGCACTGAGTTGTAGAGACTGGTTTATTGTGGATTGAACCTGGTTATTCCGGTGAGTGGTATGTTATGACTGACTTGACTGATATATACTAGATAGACATGGCTCATGGAACTAATGGTACTTTAGAGATATTAGATCTGCTCTGTTGTTATGCTTGATTTTAGATATGCTCTGAGATTAGAATTGTTGACTGACTGGATTTAGTCTTGCTCTGTGATACATATACTTATGATGGATAAGTGAGTTGCATTCCCGTGACACAAAGAAAAAGTTTTAAATTTCGCTGCATCTGACCCTACAGTTGGAGTGCAATTCGTCGGAAAGTTCAGAATTTGCCTTTGGTTGGTCGCGTCGCGACCAACTGGCAGTCACGTCCTCGACATCCGCGTAGGGTGGGGTTCGGGATGTGACAATTCATTTCTAGTAATCGATTGGGATCAAATCAGTTGCAAAACCCTACCTGAAACTCCACGAAAATGGAGGAAACCGGAACTGGGAATTAGGGCAACAGTACACTGGTTGGTGAAGAAGACGACGAGTCAACCGAGTCGACTCGTCCAACACGTCCAAACCCACCGAACTGACTCACACACGTGTCGACGTATGAACTGGCCACCGCTTAATTGAAACTACACCGTTTTGGGCTTACCTGATTTGTTTTAAATCAAATCCTGCCTGTTTGGTCCCTCGGATAATAAATTAAAATCAGGGTTCTAAGTTAACCTGATCACGGATAAGGCCCAAATCAGGATAACTGGGACATGTTATCCCGGTTTTCCTGAAGACAATGAACCGGTTGGCTTTCTGAATTTTGGACCGGTTCAGCCAGTTGACCCTTGAACCGTTTGGTTTGAACCTTAATTTAATGAAATTTACTTTTAACCCCCAAATGATTTCTGAAAATTACGGATCCACCTCTACTGTTTGACAGAATTGCACAGTGGCCCAGACTGTTGAAAATTATACATTTAAGCCCCTGCTAAATTAATTAAATAATAAAATAATTATTTTATTAAATTGGTAAAATTACGATTTTACCCCTGAACATTAAATATGTCAAACGGAGTCCAAATAAATTAAATAAATAGTGTATTTTCACTATTTCAAGCATTCTGGACTCAATAGTACAGTCCAAATTGGGAAATACATTACCGAAAAATACAGACCTGTAAGTGATAAATTACTGTACTGCCCCTGATGGCACCAGACCCAAATAAAAATAAAAGACAGTCTATTTTGACTATGTCGGGCATTCTGAACTCAACGGTGAGGTCCGTTTAACGAACTGGAGTCCCGAAAAATACAGACACATAAAGTGTAAATGACCGTACTGCCCCTAATGATTCTCAGGGTCAATTTAACATAACAGATAGTCCAACTTAATTATGTCGGACACTCTGGACCCAACGGTGAGGTCCATTTTATGAACTGACGTGCCGAAAAATACGACACATGAAAATGACCAAAATACCCCTGAGCACTGTAAGTGCAAAGTAGAGGTCGAATAAAGGTCAAACTGATCTGATAAATTATCATAGGGATAATTATGAACACTGAAGGGCTAAATAAGACTCCGAGACAGTCAACACGTAAAACGAGAAATGATCGATGTGTCCCGACGATCTAAAGCAGATACCAAATGAAGTCCAAGGGACTTGCAAATTTATACATGAGATATATGGGATGTTCTGAGGACCATGATAGGGTCCGGGGCAAAAATGACAAAATTACCATTTTGCCCCTAAGACTAAATAAGTACCCAACTGATACCGATTAAAGTCTAAAAGACTTAAAACTTCATATATACGATATATGGGATATTCTGAGGACCATAACAGGGTTCGGGATAAGAATGGCAAAATTACCATTTTGCCCCTATGGTTAAAATGAGAACCTAACTGATACCGATTGGAGTCCAAAGGACGTAGAACTTTGTACTTAAGATGTAAAGACTATTCCGAAGACCACGACAGGGTCCGGGACAAAAATGGTAAAATTACCATTTTGCCCCTAAGGTTGAATGAGTGCCTGACTGATAACAATTGAAGTCTAAATGACTTAGGATATAATCCTAATAACTGCTAAGCCTAATTAAAGAATGAAATAGCCTCGGGTGAGACCCAATGGAAGGGCGATAGGCTACTAGGCTATCTTAGGTAATCCGATAGATACCTAAGATGACGAATAAGACCTGAATGGATGAGTTCTGATCTGTCTGTGATTGATGATTATTATTCAGGATATACATGGAGATGCTTGACGTACCTGGGAGTTATCAGATTTGTTGGTGCAAGGAGATAACCGTAACAGTTTGTGAGTAACCCTGACTCCTGAATTGGTGTATAAGTTCTGTCTAGATACTGCATTTTGAAGCTCTGTACTGTTTTGAATGTTATACTGTTTAAAAAAGCATATATTTAATGTACGATATGCCTTGTCCTGATTGATATATTGTTCTATTTTGTTCTGACATGTTCAGCTCCGATATGTCTTGTTCTAATTGATGTATTGTTCCGTTTTGTTCCGTCATGTTCAGTCCTGATATGATTTGTCTTGATTGATATTGTACCGTTTGTTTCCGTCATGACTTGATCTGATTGATATTGTACCATTTTGTTCCGACTTGTTCAATTCCGATACGACTTGATCTAATTGATATTGTACCGTTTGTTCTGTCATGTTCAGTTCCGATATGACTTGTCCTGATTGATAATTGTTCCATTTTGTTCTGTCCGTTATGATCTATCCGTTTCATGGTCTGTTTGTTACTGATATGTCCTTGTTTTGACTGACGTATTGATCCGTTTGGTTCTGTTATATCCCGACCGTTAATGATCTGTCTGTCTTGATTGTTTACCTGTGACTTGAACTGGTGTTTTGCTCCGTCTAATCCTGTTATATCCCGACCGTTAATGATCTGTCTGTCTTGATTGTTTACCTGTGACTTGAACTGGTGTTTTGCTCCGTCTAATCCTGTTATATCCCGACCGTTAATGATCTGTCTGCCTTGATTGTTCACCTGTGACTTGAACTGGTGTTTTGCTCCGTCTAATCCTGTTATATCCCGACCGTTAATGATCTGTCTGCCTTGATTGTTCACCTGTGACTTGAACTGGTGTTTTGCTCCGTCTAATCTCGTTATGTTCCGTCCGTTAATGATCTGTCTGTCTTGATTGATATATGGTCCAGTTCCGTTATGATCTGTCCGGATTCTTGACTTGGTATATAAGTTACTGCCTAGATACTGTATTTTGATGCACTGTACGGTTTTAAATGTTAGACTGTCTGAATGCATGTTTTTAAATGCAAACTTTTATACTGTATTGTACGCGGCATGATTTTGTTCCGTCTTACTACTGTTTTGTTCGGTCTGTCTTGTTCCGTTTTATGGTCTGTCTGATTTTGTTCTGCTATGATGTGTCTGATTCTGGGTACCATTCTGATTACGAGCGGTCTGGCATAAGTAGGCTTGATTATGTGCCTAACTGATATATTGTTTGTTATGCCCTGTTATATTCCGCCCAGTACTGACCTGTTCTAATATTGAATTAATTGCCTATACTTTCGATTGATATATTGGCATCATGCACTGTTCCGTCTGTTTTGATTTGTTGTTCTGTTTAGTTCTGTCCCGTTTTATTCTACTTAAATTGTATTCGAGTAGATCTATAAAACTGTTATTTTAAAGCGATTGAACTATCCTTGTGATTTATAAACAAGACCGGGTTTGAAACCCATGACAGGGAACCTGTGTTACTCACTGGGCTTTTCGAAGCTCACCCCATTCCCTAACATTTTTCAGGGATTATCTCTGGTGATTTAGAAGACACCATGATATGACATGATAGGCCGAGTGGCACTTCAAGTAAAGGATCTGACGGCACTGATCTGTAGAGACTGGATTCTTGTGGACTGATTCTGTTATTTAGGTGAGTGATATGATACGGCTAACCTGATTTACTTGTACTGGATAGATAATTATGGCTCATGGAAATAAACGGTACTCTAAAGATATTAGATCTGCTCTGTACTATATGCCTGATTTTAGATATGCTCTGAACTTAGAACTGTTAACTATTTTGGATTTAGACTTGCTCTGTGGTTCATACCTTTATGGTGGATAAGTGAGTTACATTCCCGTGACACAAAGAAAAAGTTTTAAATTCCGCTGCATCTGATCCTACAGTTAGAGTGCAATTCGTCGGAAAGTTCAGAATTTGCCTTTGGTTGGTCGCGTCGCGACTGACTGGCAGTCACGTCCTCGACATCCGCGTAGGGTGGGGTTCGGGATGTGACAACAGTCGCCGGAGAAGGCGATGGAACCCTAGTAAACCCTACCAGCGTATCGCCGGAGAAGACAACATTGTTGTCTTGGGTTGAGTTCGGGTAATGGGTCGGATCCGAGTTGAGACCTAACCGAAACAGAAACGGGTAATCAAAATGGTGCAGTATTGGTTTAGGTTTAAAAGTTTTTTAAATTAAATTGAGAGTGTTTGGCTACGGGGTTAAGAAATTAAATTAGAGTTTGAATTGGGGATGGGGATATCCTATTCTAGTTTTAAAGCTTAGCCACTGTTTGGCTATCCTTAGTTAGGATAAGGTTTTTCGAAATTACAAAGGAACCCAGAAGTTATGGAAATTATATTTAGACCCTCAACTTTTAATTATTATGATTTGACCCCCCAGAATAAAATATTAATTTAATGAATTAATTAAAAATCATAAAAAATTACGAAAATGACACTAAGTCAAAAAGTAGTCAAACGGACTCCGATTTAAAAAAAAAGAATAGTGAATTTTTATTATTTCGAGTATTCTGGACTCAACCGTGGAGTTCGATTTATGAAAAGAGGTCTCAAGAAGGAAGAACCCGTAAAAGTGTAAAATGACCATTTTGCTTTTTTTAACACAGATGTCCAAATTGAGTTCCGCGAAAGCCTAAACTGACTTTCTTCGGTGTTCCGAATTCAATGGTGAAATCTCAATTAATGTTAGAGATACTTAATATAACAAGGCATAAAATTTGATGAATAGCATTACTTCTAAGACGTATCTACTGATATATAGGGAACTTGAAACGAAAAGGCAAACTCACGGATTACTAATATAGGACTGCATTTGGAGGAAAGTAAATTCCCTTTCTCTTCTATGTGGTGTTTCCAAGCCAAGTTTATCCTCCTTATTGCCAAACTTGTACTTTTGAACGTACCTGATATTATTGTTTTCCACAATATGATATTGTTCTATCTTATGGACATTGATTGACTGTTATATCATTGTTATCATGTTACACCATGCCTTAAAAGACCTACTGTTATATTTTCACTGTATATATGATATTCTATTTTTATACTCCTACGGAATCACTTATGATCATGATATGTTTATATATACCGGATTTGTGCTCAGTCACAATATCCATCTGATGCTTTCTGATACACTGGAAACCTACGGGTCAAGTTCGTGAACGGACATATAGCAATACATTGGAATTCACTGGGAGGTATGTCGGGCCCCAAAATACCGAGGGTGTGCCAAGCCCTGACACAGAATAAATGCATATCTTATTTGATTGTTTTGACTACGAATGTTGAATTACCCTATCCCTTATGATTATCTAGTATTGAGAGACATTTCCTTATTGATTTGATTGTGATTGGTTTATTATGGCAGTACATTCTTATTGTTATATTATCATTGAGAGTTCCATGCTGATGTTATATCTATTACTCCTGATTGCACATGGTGACCCATTATTCATTGGCCGTTACGGTAATTGTTCTCATTGGCTATCACAACAGCTTTTCTATATGATTGGCTATCATATTCTCATTCACGGATTCATATTATTTTATGATCACCAATACTAGTGTCAGAGATCTGTATTTACTTGCTGAGCTTCATAGCTCATTCCACCTTACTTACCTCTTTTTAGGTAATGACGCTACAAGACCCCAGTAGGAGTCTAAGAGCGTAGGAGGACATTTTGAGGAATGTACCAGTTTATGTTAGTTCTCCCATGTATTCACCACCCACGGGTGCTGGTTACGTCTGGTTCTTATTTTGTTTATTGTAGAACCATATTATGTATTGTAAAGACTTCCGCTGATCACTGTTATTGACAAGACTTTCGCTGATCACTGTTATTGATAAGACTTCCGCTGTTTATTGTTTTAAATATTAGTACATTTCATATTAGTACTATGATATAAGAATGGAAAAAGTAGGGATGGCCTTAGGGTCAGCCCCACGACACGATATCCGCATAGGGTGGGTTTCGGGTCGTGACATATATGAGTTCATAATTATGTGGGCTTCCATTGGTACCAATTTCGTCCAATTTGGACTTCATTTGGGCTTCGTATTGTATTAGGGGCATTGTGGTAATTTTACCTCTTCTGGTAGGACCACCTCGGAGTCCCCGGATGTCTAATCTAACACTTTCATTGTGTCTGGAATGCCCAAAAATGTTAAGATAGTCTTTTTTGAATCTTAATTTGGACTTCATTTGCTTTCATTATGGCCCAGGGGTAAAATAGTCATTTTACCCTATTTATAAAATAATTAAATTAATTATTTAATTATTAAATTATTTTTCCAGGGGCATATGTGAAAGAATTTTCCAAATCTTGGGTCAGACTGAATTTTGCAGGACTATTAGGGTTAAAGTGCAATTAAGTAAAGTTTTAGTTTTCCTTTATTTAATTAAATTACTAAACCAAAGGGTTTTTGGGTTAAAACCCTAAACCGGTCTAGTAAGCCTTTGAACCAACCGGTTCAGGCTATGGCAGAGAATGGGAATAACATAGCTAAGATACACACCTTATCCACATTTTAGGTATACTGCTATTCTAATTTTAATTTATTACTCTTGCATCGAAACAACCAACATTTTTTATTTAAAAGGAACAAAACAACTCCAAACGGCGCCGTTCCAATAATGCGGTGGCTAACCCGAAAGCTGACACGTGTCTGATTCGACGCGGCTGGTTTGAGTAAGTTGGGGGAGTCGACTCGGTCAACTTGTCGTCTTCTTCACCACCTAGGGTTACTGTTGCCCTAATTTCTAGATTTTAACTTTTCAATTTCGTGAAATTTTGGGATGTTTTTCTCTCTGTTCTTGGATGGTATGGGTCACTGGGTGATCGAGCAACACTTTGGCATCCATTTGAGAGCTCTATTTGAGCTTACAATCGCGATTGAGGGTTGGGTAGCCAAGGCCTGCAACTCGGTCCCACATGCCCATTTTTGAGCCAAAATCCATAAGATTTCTTCTATTGTAACCTATTCTTCATGGGGTTCGAGTTCCTATTCTCAAAGCTCGGTTTTGGTTTGAGTTTGTGAGGTTGGGTTTCAAAACCCGAAACTGCAACTATCGTTTTAGGACTCGTTTTTAAGCCATTTGGTCTAGTTTTTGTAGCAATGAAAACCCTACATCATCTAGTTTAAGGCCTAATGCTTAAGAAGCAGTTTCCTCTAGGTGAGTTCAAACCCGACCTTGAAAGGGTTACCAATGGTGTTTGAGTACAACCGCGTGCTTCCTGAGTTATTTCAGGCCATTTAGGGGTCAAATCTACCCTTTATTCAGGACTTCAACTTAAATATCGTGCATGCATGTTTATAAAACTCAAACAGCAGCTAAAGAAAAATTTCATGTAGGAAAAGAGATTACCCTCTTCTGATCCCTTCTTTCCCTCTTCTCTTCTATTCCAAGCTTGGTTTATTTGATTCTATTTTGTGATTTTCATCAGGTCAGGATAGCATGCAACTTATTATCTCTTCCTCTTTCTTTCTTCATTTTCTCTCTCTCTCTCTCTCTCTCTCTCTCTCTCTCTCTTTCTAGCTGACTTACACAAACCTGATTTCTGATTTCCTTCTGAGTCCCCACAGCACACGCAACACACAATTATATATTTGTATTTACTTCTAATTTTAAAATAATTATTTTGGTTGCATGAAAGGTAGTTGGGAAATTTAGGAGGTGGCTTTGTTTTAACGTGTATATATATACATATAATTTGTAATATTAGACACAAAAAGTGGGCAGCCCAAGTGGTATTCTTTTTGGGCTTTAAAACTTGCCTACTTTGGGTCAAGGGTTCAAAACCCCTTGGCCTCACATTTTGGTTCCCCTTTTGCCTTGTTTGGCATTTAATTTATTTATTTTAACTTTGTGCATTATTTTCCACTTTGTAATTTTAAATTTAATGTTTACTCTTTCATGTATCGATTTTTATAAATCGTAGTCGTATTTTATTTTCTCTAGAGTCGACCTTGATTTTTAAGGTCTCGCAATTATTTTGAAATCTTCATCCATTTCCCGTTTAAATTTCTTAATTATTCTTTTTAAGGTCACTAATTAATAATTAGTGACTTAATTATCATTTAATTGGCTCGGGGTGTTACACTTGTTGGTAACATTGACGATGTATAACTCCAAGTCATAATTTGAATGTATATATCTTGTAAGGTTAATGTTAATGTCATTTATTTTGACATAGTGACACTAACACTAGAAATGATGTTAGTCTTGAATGGTAAATTGTGTTGATGGAAATTGTACTTAGAGATAATCTTATTGATGATTGTTAGAGTTCGATTTGTTATCAATTAAATGAGTTGCATGTGTGTAGCTTTCGCAATTAATACATAAAAGACGAAAAAAATTCTATCACTCTTTGGTGCAATTCATTTGATTTTGTATGGCCTATCTGAGTGACAGTGTCGGTCACCTACCCCTAATCCACGTAGGGTGGGTTTTGGGTAGTCACAAGAGTGGTATCAAAGCAAAGGTTAATGATTCTTTGGGAAAGATCATACCCATATTGATGACTATTGGATGATTATGATGATTAAATGATCGGTGATTTTTGGAAATGATAGTGTGTTTAGGTGCAAAGGTTAATAGTCTTTGGAAAAAACTATACCCTGACTGAATTTGATGATTCTTAGACGAATGAGGTGATCAAATGAATAGTGACTTTTGAGAGATTGTAGTATGCTTAAGGGCAAAGGTTAAGGATTCTTAGAAAGGATCTTACCTGTAACACCCCAATTACTTAACTGACATGTTTTGTATATGAAAAACTATTTCGGGAATGAAATGTCAAGTTTAGCTAATTTAATGTCTATTTTTAATAGTGATAAAACTCGAATTAGCTAATTATGGAAAACTCGAGAAAATAAAAACTGACATTGAACCATGATCAATGAAAGATATTCTGAGTAGGAAGTGACAGAAAGAAACCACACTGAAAAAGGAGTTACGGATTGAAAGTTAAGGCCAAAACAGTGAAACTGGAATTCTGCGACAACCAAACAGGGCCTTAACCAGAAAAATAGGAGAAAATGGTCACTTGGGAGGCCAAGGGGAATTGAACCCTTGACCTACCAAGGTAAGTAAATTTGTCCCAAAAAGTTACCAACTAGGCTGTTGGTTACTTTGTGTACAAATGCACTAACATATGTATATAACCTCAATTCTTGCCCAAGCCACCACCCAAATTGGCCAATGGCCTTGCATGCATTCCCTTCATCATAGCCCTCCATCACCTCCATCAATCAACACCCACTAACCCCACTAAGGGCAGAGATATACTCATATATATGTATATGTGTATAGCCCTATATGTATATAAACCTATAATATATAAATGCCATAACTTGCATCAAATTCTCTCCTTAGAGAATTCTGAAATTACAGAGACTATGTAAACTGTGTGTGTACATGGGGTTTGGTGAGAGTGAGAGTGTAGAGAGAGAGGAAAGGAAGCTTGTGCATGCATATGTGTTGTGAGAAATTTGGCCATTAGAGAGGGAAGGTGAAGGCTTAAGGATTGAAGTGCATTTCCTGAGGGAATCGAGGGACACTGTGAGAGGTCTGGGTCGAGCCATAACCGAGAGAGATAGCACTGTGAAGGTAAAGTTTCAAATTATCTTCAATTCTTGTTTTGTAAATTTTGGAACTGTTTGATAGAATTAGACTGCATGCATGTTTTATTCTTGATCCTAGGAATTATTCTGAGTGTATTGCATGGCTTAGAGGTGTCGGATAGGTCATGAAACCATGAAACCCGAAACCAACCTCCATTAAAGGACCTTGGAATACCAGGTCTGAATCGACCATAACAGTTCAGAGTTTTGCATGTTAAGATCTAAAATAGACCCTGATAGGATCTCAACCATCTACCTACGCCACCCCAGAACACCGTATAGCCCCACGAATTTGAAAATGAAGCTACGGGTTTGAAACCCAAATCTTCTAATACCGAGACCAAATTGAAAAATAAAAATAGGGGCTTGATCCTTATGGTCTGTAGATCACGTAGCTTCAAAAATCACATGAAATGGTTGAGAAATGAGGGTGCTCGAGCGTGTTACAGGTCACGGCTATCGTTTTGAAAACAGAATGGTTTAGAGTGATTCGATGCTTAAAATCAATGTCAAATGATAGATACTAAGTGCAGAAAGCTATCGGAATCGAAACCAACTGAAAATCATGTCTAAAACATCACGAATTTGAAAGAGAAATTCTGCAGAAATTAGGGCAACACCGAGTCAGTTAGTGGGGAAGACAGAGTTGACTCGGCCGAGTTGACCGAGTCGAGATGAGTTAGGCCGAGCCAACTCGGACACGTGTCTGTCCAGGAGACAGTCACCACATTAATTAAACTGCGTCATTTTGGAATACTGTTTTTTTAAAATTATTTTAGGGCTGACGTCATCATGACGTCAGCAGTGTGACCAACCGGTCAGAACCGGACTGAACCGGACCGGTTCAGTTGCAAAGAGACTGAACCCTTTGGTTCAGTTTTGAACTTTTAAATATTTACAAACTGACCCCCACTGTTTAACAGAATTACACTAAGGCCCAGATTTTGAAAATCTTATGCAATTATACCCCTGAAAAATTAAATAAAATAATAAAATAATTATTTAATTATTTTTTTAAAAGGGGATAATTACCATATTGCCCCTGGACCTTAAACAAGTCAAACGAAGTCCGAATTTAATAATTGAATAGTGTAATCTTACTATTTCGGGCATTTCGGACTCAATGGCTGAGTCCGATTTGTGAAACCAAGTCCCGAAAAATACAGACATGTAAAGGGTAAATGACCGTACTGCCCCTAATGACACATAGGGCCAGATTACACTGAAGGATAGTCCATTTTAATTATGTTGGACATTCCGGACTCAATGGTGAGGTCCGTAATAGCAAATAAAGTACCGAAAAATACGATGTATGAAATTACCAAAATACCCTTGACACTGTACAAGGCCCAAATGAAGTCCGATTAAAACGGAATTAATACCAGTGGTAGACCTGACACTTGTGAGATTATATACATGATTAGATGACGAATCCGAGACGGAAATTATGTGACGGCAAAAATGACCAAAATACCCCTGATATACCCGAACCCAGATTTAAAAGCCGAGAGAGTCTAAATTGACTTTCTTCGACCTTCCGAACTCAATGGTTAGGTCCATATTATGAAAATCAGAACCGATAAATGTGTGAAGACACTGAAACCCTAAGCCAAATGCTTAAGAGGTAAGACCTATGAACTAGCCACTATAGGTTAGTTCCATGAGACCCATCATAGGGTAGACTTACTCAGTCTAAGGTCATGAGTTGATAAATCTTTATAAATTGTTTTAGGCTTAAGGAGAAAAAGAGGAAGGCTCCGTTCATAGCTTCAAACTCAAATATTGAAGGTGAGTAACTTCTGACACTGTTTAGTTACTGTTCCTTGATCTGTTAAATTGTTTCGAATATCATATGTTTTAATGCAATCATTTTAAATGCATGCTTTTATCACCGATGACATGGTTTTTAGTTTCTCAAATGATTAACTATACTTCTGATTGATATGCTAGCACCCTGAACCATTTATCTGTTTTGATCTATTGAACTTGACTTGGATTTATTGAACTATTAATTCCAAACTGATTTAATTACCATGTGATTTTGGCAAAGATTGAATTCGAAACTCTTGCCTGGATATCTGTGTTACTCACTGGGCTTTTTAAAGCTCATTCCATTATTTTAATAATTTCAGGGGAACTCTCAGATGGACAGGTTTAGCAGGTTCAGGACTTAGGGGGAAAATGTTGGAGACCCCCAGATAAAATGATAACCCATTTTTGTGAACCTATACCATTTTTGTACTTTTTGGTGTAACTGATCAGATTATGACTTTTGTGGTGAAACTGTTTTGTAATCTTGATTAAGATAGGACTGACTATGATGTATCTTGAATGCTCTGCCAAGTATATATGTATGCTTTCTCTTGTGAAAATTCCGCTGCTTAAATTATATATGTCGAATGCATTATGCTTGGGATTTAGATCGGAATGGCCTGTGGTTAGGATTACCGTCGGGGTTTTGCTTTCAAAAAAAAAAAAAAACTAATAAAACCCGATGGGTGCCTAACTGGCCTTTGTCATGTGCCCCAAATCCGCACATGGTGGGTCTGGGGGATGTGACAATGCCAGCATTAAGGTTGATGACTCTTGAATAATTAAGTTATGAAATTGATCGGTGAATTATGGGAAACTATAGTCAGAACAAGGGTGGCGATTAATGCTTTTTTGGAAAGATATAGAGTGACATAAAGTCAGGATTGAAAAATTTTGAAAAATCGTTAGATTTAACAACAAAGCTATAGAAAAGATAGTCTATAGAATAATTAAAGATTTATGACATGGAAGTTTGAGACTCCAAGCAAATTGATGATATATAAAAAATGTGAGGACTCTTGAGTGAGTCATAGATAGACCCTAATAGGATAAAGACAAATAGAGCCTTGAGAGGCAATCACTGTTAAGCGAGACTATCAGAGTTAACATTATGAAATATGATGGTTCTAAAAGAAGATTGGCACATGATTAATGGTCATTGGAGAAATTCAATGGATCTTGTTGATCTAGGTGACGATATGACCCAATTGTAAGCAATACTCTATCGAGTTAGCTGAGTTTATTTTAAAAGGTAAATGATTATTGATTCTAAATAACGTTTGAGGATCAATGTGATCTAATGATTAAAGAGACTGAAGTTAGAGTAAAAAGTCTAGAAAAGCTTGTGAAGACAACGACTATGATAAAGCGATACATAATTCTTTAAGGTACCACGAGAATAATTGTGATTGTGGAAAAAGAAAAATAAAAAATAAAAAAAAATTGTGAGACTAAGGATGTTATGAACTTCCATGGTTAGAGGAACCTTACTTAATTTTAACAAACCTTAAATGTTGAATGTAATGACAACAACAATGAGATGGCTAATTGACTTAAGCAATTTTAAGATATGATATAAAGTCCAAAATGGACAAAATTGTGGATAACAATACTTACAAATGAATGAGTGCTAGTATGATATTAAATATTTGGTTATAGATGTGACTAATCACCTCACTGTGTGGCTCTAAAGTCATGAAATATACAAGGTACTCCCTATATTGTTCAATAAGTTCTCTAAGAGAACCAATTTGTTAAAAAATCAATAACGACTGGGGGAAAACATAATGTGATCATAAACCAAATATGACAATGGGCATAAGAAACTAGACATTTGAACAACCTTTTATGCAATGGTAAGGGAAACCAAAATAATGGCTATTAATTAAAAAAAAGGTCGTAGGACCTTGAGATTTGAATTATTCAAAATAATGTGGAAGGTTCAAGGTGAACTAAATATGATATCACAGTCAAAAGTACAAAACAAATGGGTAGATTGTTACATGAAGAGTTAGTGACCGAGGTAAAAGACTACCCAAAAAATCTTTAGTAAGTCTACCAAGACTTAAAGAAGAAATGAACTGAGTATACTTACTATACTTTAACCCATAAAGGAATGAGAAATCAAAATCTATGAAAAGCTCAATTGTGAGCAAGAAATAAATGGTATTCGTACCGACCGATAATTTGGAAGAAATGGAGGAACTAATTTCCTCAACCTTTCTAATTCATGAGAATGAATGCATACGAATTCAAAACAAAGGCATGTATGCCAACAAGATAGCACAAAATGAAATGAAATGAAATAGGATTGACTGATCTTCAACTTGAGTGACCCTTAGAAATGGGCACATGATTGAGAATCAAAAATGAATATTACGAATAAAACTAAAAGTTACCCTTGTATGGGAGAAATGTTGTAATGCAAAGAGCACACAAGTAAACCTTACTTTTACGAGACAAAGGATGCTCCATAACACAGAAAGAAAATATGACGCTGAAAATAAAAAAGGGAAATATGATACTTATGATAATCAAATAAAGTCAAATAGACAAAAAAGAGACTTAAGCAAGTAACATTGCAAATCATGCAACCGAACACATGTAGTGAATTCGAGGAAGGATTTATGACCAAAAAAAAAGAGAAATTAAGAGGAAAGTGAAATCGTGTGAATCAATCAAGGACTTTGTTCTTAATAAAAAGCTGAAGTACTTGAATAAGAAATTCAATACACTCCAAACAAAGGAAGTGGTGTAGTCTAGTTACACCGTTGACTTTCTATGACTACTAATAAAAGAACCGATAAAAAGAAAAGATCAAGGTATTCAATACCTCTACCTACCACACGATGTGCCATATGACGCCAACAGAAGTCGGAAAACCACAGACAATAATGTGATCATGACTTAGTGCCAAATAAGATTAATATGACAACTAGACGTGAGATTAATTAAAATTCAGGTAACAATGGAAAATAGTCAAGATATTAAAAAGATGACTTAGGGTGAGTAATGAAAGTATAGTGGACCCATAATCCACAGGTCTCACACTGGAGAAATAAGTGTTAAAATACTAATACAAGAATTTGGGGACTTTGAGTTTAAAGTCTCAATGAAGTTAAAAGTCAAACCTTTGACTTTTAAGATTACTATTCAATTAAAAAAAGAAGTGTACAAAAGAATTGTGAATCTTGGTTGAAAAACTTTTATAATTGAGGACATAATGTCCTAAAAGCCAGTGATAAGCCCAAAGGCCAAATTAAAAGAAACCAGGTTAGTGATGTAACACCTCGACCCGATTAACTGATAATTCAATCACTAATTATTAATTAGTGACCTTAAAAAGAATAATTATGAAATTTAAATGGGAAATAGATGACGATTTTAAAATAATTCCGAGACCTTAAAAATCGAGGTCAACTCCGAGGAGAAATAATCTACGGCTACGATTTATAAAATCAAAACATGAAAGAGTAAATATTAAATTTACAATCACGAAATGAAAAATAATGCAAAAGTTAAAGATAAATAAATTAAATGGCAAAAATAAGCCAAGTTGAGTCCAATGGGTTTTGAACCCTTGACCAAATAAGACCAAAGTTTAAAAGCCCAAAAATTACCACTTGGGTTGCCCACTTGTTTGTGTCCTATTTTACAACACATATGTATATATACACTTAAAAATATCCCTCCACCTCCCCAATTGCCCAATCACTTTTCATGCAACCAAAAGAATTAATTTAAAATGAAACAAATAAAATAATAAGTGGCATTATATATCTATATTGTGTGTATGCAATTGAAAATCAGAAATAAAAAGTGTGATCTGGTGTGGAGAGAGAGTAGAGAGAGAGAGACCTAGAGAGAAAAAGAGAGTTAGAGAGAGAGAGTGAAGAAGAAGAGTGAAGAAGAAGGAGGAGAAAAGAAAGGGCTCCTTGCATAGCTGCCTGACCTGAAAGAGACCCCAAATCCAACCCAAGTGAGAAGGAGTGGGAAGCAAACCATTGTTGGGGTAAAAATTTCAAACTCACCATTTTCTTTTATCTCAAAAATTTATACATATGTATAGGCTGTTAGCTTTTTTTTTTTTTTTTTTTATGCATGCATGCGTAGTGTGGGATGGGGGGGAAAATAATAGAAACTAGACCATGAAGTTTGGAGCTTGGGACATACCATAACCATTAAACCCAAAATTTTTCTCTCTAAAACCCTCCACTGTCCAAACTGTTTAAGCTTATTTTAAATGCATGCATGGCATTAAGGGTGTTATTCTGAACGAGGAGAAGAAATAAGGACCCTAAAACAGCCCTAGAGACCCTAAACCATGAAGACCCGCCATTGAAGGACCTCCAAGGAGCAGGTCTGAACCGACTTGAGTTAAACTTTGATTTAGGTATAGGGGTTTAAACTAGAAAGTAAATCCTTCACAATGGAACAAAAACCAAGTGAAATGGCTCAAAAACGAGTCTTCAAACTAGAGTTGCAGGTTCAGATTTTTGAACCCCAACCTCACAACTTACACTAAAACCGAGTTCTAGGAATAGGGAAGGAAACCTCTTGAAAAATGAGGCATAACGGGCCAAATCCCACATGAAATGATGCTAAAATGAGGGAATACCAGAGTGTTATAGGTGCGGCCATGGTGAGGTAAAACTAATTTGTTGAGCTCGATTTGAGCTCTCAAATGGATACCAAGTTGTTCCCAAGACACCCAAGAACTTAAAACACCCGAAAACAGAGAACAAATCGACCCTAAAAAGCACAAAATTGAAAGGATTTAAAATTAGAAATTAGGGCAACACGGGGGAAGAAGAGAGGAAGAAGATGAACAGTGTGTGGGTCGGTTCGGGTCGGTTTAGGTCGATTTCGGTTTCGGGTCGGGACCCAACCTGTCACATAAATGGGTTTAAGTGAAACTACGCCGTTTCGCTTTAGAAGATTTTAAATTTTAAAATTTAGGGCCGACGTCAGCATTTCGCATTGAATTGGCCAAACCGGTTGGTTTAATGAAATAGTGGACCGGTTCACTTATAAATAAAATGAACCCTTTGGTTTATTTCAAAAGTTTTAAAGAATTACATTTTGGCCCCCAGGAAATTCTAAAATTTCATTTGAACCCCCAACTATTTAGAATATTTCTATTCTGGCCCAGATTTTTAAGAATCAATTCAAATAAGCCCCTGGAAAAATAAATAATTAATAAAATAATTTATTTAATTATTTTATTAATTGGGTAAAATTACTATTTTACCCTTAGGCATTAAATCAGTCAAACGAAATCCAAATAAAATAAATAAATAGTATATTTTTACTATTTCGGACATTCCAGACTCAATAGTGGAGTCCAATTGATAAAATTAAGTCCCAAAAAATGCAGACACATAAATGTTAAATGACTATATTGCCCCTAATACAATACGAAGCCCAAATGAAGTCCAAATTAGAAGAAATTGATACCAATAGAAGCCCAAATAATAGTGAACTTGTATATATGATTAAATAATGATTTGGGGTCAGAATGTCATTGTCACACCCCGAATTTCTACAAACTTGAGGCACGACTAACGAGACAAAAAATAAAATAAATAAAAGGACAAATGTAAATAAATCCACTAAACAAGCATCCATTCCCATCAATACATAAAATAACATAAAGTACATCTCACAACTGCATTGTTCATAGGTCATTCGGGCTTAAGCCCTTACATTTCAAAATACGAGTCCCATGGACCAAAATATACCACGTGCTTCACCCTATCAGGGTATCACAGAGTCTCAAGTGGCTAGAGGATCCTCATCTAAAAAATGTTGCCCACGAATGGGTCAGCTCAACTACTAGTATGATGAAATGCTAATGCAAGAAATAAAGCTAAGGCGTGGCATGTGCAAAGTGTACATTTATATCTAAATGACATTCAAAGCATCGCAGTAATATATGAATGGTATGCGTGACGCACCCATGCACAACTCTATGCCACACCCATGTCTTGTTTACGGGTACTCCCCGATGGCACGGAGTACCAATGCAATGGCCAATTTTGGGTTTTTCACCACAGGATCTACACCCTCATAATGCAAAGCACCACATGCTCAACCCACGCCATGTTCTCAAAGGATTCACCATATGCCAATATGCCAATGCAATCTCAATAAAACATGGTTTCCACAATATAGCATGCTCGAGACAATAATACATAAATCACCAGCTGATTCCACATGCAAGCATATCTCATATAATCAACTTAAACACATGTCATGATTCACGTTCATCATTTACTAAATTTTCATAAAGTATAAGTAACATGTAAGCATGTGAACAACCAACTCCAAACATCAAGTAAACACATTCCAAATAAACACATAAGTCATTCCAGTCATTCACAAAACATTCCTAACTTAACCTCATTTCTAACATTAGCAAAACACCATACCGGACGAGTTGGTCTCAACCCTAGAAGATCGTGCACGATACATAACTGAACTGGTCAATGAAAATGCAAGAAGTTAGATCGCCCTCTCCTGTAATATCCCGACCCGGGATACGTCACGTATACCGAGGTAGGTCGGTTAAAACATGTAACTTAAACGATAAGATATGAATATCATAGTATTCTCATGGAAATGAAAGACTGGAGACTGTAATCATGGAAATGAATGACCAGGGCTGGGTAACACCCGAGCTTTACAGGGCATTGCATCGAAATGCGTGCATGCACGCATTCCCATACATGCATACGTGAACGTAGATACATAGCTTGATTGAAATCAGTGTATGCAAATATGATTTAAAATAGAATTAGACCCCCACATATATGTCACGACCCGAAACCCACCCTTTGCAGATCTCGGATCACAACCGCCGCCTTCAGGCCCGGGAGCCTGAGGACAAGGCAAAACATGGGCGACGGTATCGAATAGCGGTGCGGCCTTGATTTGAGGAAGCGTGAAAACCCTTTTCATTTTTTTTTTTTTTTAAATCTTTAAAAGACTTTCGCACAGCCGTCCGGTACTGTCGCTCTTCATAGCGGTACACATGAATATTCACATCAGAGCATACTAAAAATTAAAGTCTTATACATGATACATATTCGAATGCCTCAAGGGCTTAAGTACATATGTGGTTGCCTCTTGGGCTTAAATACATAATTGTCCAAAAGTACGACATCAGAATTCAACCAACCATAGGCCCTAATACCTCCCAAAATATCTCCAGAATCCTAATGGAGCTGCCTATCATTCCTCCCCAAATTGGGCAAGGGTCCACCCATCGTCATCACCTGAAAAATGTTAGGGAATGGGGTGAGCTTCGAAAAGCCCAGTGAGTAATTCTAACATCTGTCATGGGTTTCAATTGGTAGTGGTTTCGCACGTGAGAATTTTGTAAAATACTCACTACCAATTGCTCGTATACTTGGAACATAGAGTACATGCATTCTTTAAACAATGGCTTTGAAACATTAAAGTATTCAAGCTAACATGTACTTTTGGAATAAAGTATATGAATTTCAAATCATGTAAATATGCATGGTGAAAATGAGGAAAAAGTCTGCTTCCATTTTCAACACACACCTTATCACTTTCATTAACAGAATCCGTTTCGAACCAGATTCCCATTTTTACTTTTCGTGGAGATATCTCATATGCCTGGGGGATTAGATCCTGCTACCTAGCATTTATTCGTATCGTAGTTGGGTTCTTAAGAAACCCGATAGAAATCCGTGGTGCTTATGCACAATTTATCTTGCATTTAAAAGCATTTAACCCATAATTCCTTCGTGTGGATGCATTTAAAAGCATTTCAAACATATAGTTCATAATCTCATGATAGGGTATCGAAATACGTGAAACATGTAAATTCAGGATATATAATAACATTTGAAATCGAAATTTCAGACATGCAGAAGTATATCTCAAGGAACAATAGTAAATTATTCAGGAAGCATGTCATAACAGAATATTTAAAACGGAATTGTGTAAAGACAGAATTTGAAATTTAAAACATCATTCAAGTCCGTGGAATTAAATCTCCACTTCAAATGTGAGGTTACTCACTTTGATTCCCCGGGTTTGCACTACTGGTGGGCTTTTCCCTTTCCTTTGTATTTCCTAAGAAAATTATAAAGAACTCGTTAACTTCACATTTACTTTAAATCGTTACCTATTCATGCTCTTTCATTTAATTTTAGGCCTGACGTATTCTAACTTCCTAGGATTGGTCTTAGTGGTCAACTCGTGGTGACTTGATGAGTTTTATTTTTCATGTGACTAAATTTTCAGTACCTATTTTGGTGTTATGGACTTCACCGTTGGGTTTGGAATGTCCGACATAGTCAAAATAGACTATCTTTTAGTTTCATTTGGGCTTCGGGTACCTTAGGGGTAGTTTGGTCATTTCGTGCGTCATATTTTTTGGAGTCCCGTCTCATGAATCGGACCCCACTGTTGATCTCAGAAAGCCCAAGATAATAAGAATACACTAATAACTTGCCTTATTTGGACATCGGCTGCATTGGGGGCAATTTGGTAATTTGTACTTTAACGTGTCCTAATTTTTTGGAGTCTCATCTCATAAAACGGACCACACCATTGAGTCCGGAACGTCCAAAATAGTCAAAATCCACTATTCGTTTACTTTATTCGGACTCCGTTTGACTTGTTTGAGGACTAGGGGCAATTTCGTAATTTTTATTATTTAAATATTATTAATTTAATATTAATTTATTTTAAAATGGGCCACAGTGGAATTTCATAAAAGTTTTGGGGTCAAAGGGTGATTATACAAACTGTCGGTCTGGACCAACCGGTTCAGTTCTGTTTCAACTGAACCGGTCCAATGTTAATTGGACCAGCCGGTTTGACACGTAGTGCTGACGTCATGATGACGTCAGCCTTAAATTTGAATTTTAAATATCACTTAGTTAAACGACGTAGTTCCGGGTAACCCGAACCCTTTATTCAAACATCGGGTCAAGACCCGACCCGAGGTCCGACCCGTGACCCGACTGTATATCGTCTTCCCCACCGTTTCACCCCTACTGTAGCCCTAAATTTCTGGGTTTTATTTCTTCAATTTCGTAGACTTCTGCTCGATTATTTGTTACTGTTTTCTGCTGAGATGGTTCCTGATATCATGTAAATCATCTTAGCATTCATTTTATGCTTCGATTCGAGCTCTATGGCTCTGATTCAAAAATGATAACCGCGACCTGCAACTTGTTCTAGCTCCTTCATTTTAGGTCCGTTTCCTATGAAATCTGATGTGTCGTGACCTACAGAGCATGGGGTTCAAGTCCCCATGCTCATATTTTAGTTTGGTCACTTTTCTTGAAGAATTGGGTCTTAAACCCGTGGCTAGAGTTTGAAATTTGAGGGCCTTAAACTAGGTTCTGGGGTCGCGGCCTATGGTTTTTGAGATCCTAGGGAGGTCTATTTCATGTCCAAAGCAACCAAAACCGATTTGGTGCAAGTCAGACCAGACCCACCTCAGTTCAGGTCATCCATGGCGGTTTGCTTACGGGTTGGTGGTTTGGGCAGTTCTGTTGGTCCAAAAGGTTCACAACCAACCCAGTTTTCATTGTTAAATCTCTTTACATGCATTAACAGGTCCTAAAAGCTATAAAACAGTAGCTTAAATTCAAGAGAATTTCCAAAAAAAAATTTTGAATAACTCACGTGTACAGTGGTTTCCTCACTGGTTGTGCTCAAGCAGAAGCTTCAAGAGCTGGATTGGATCCTCCCCCAGTCGTGCAGCCCTTCAGTTCCAATCTCTAGCTTCCTCTAATGGATTTCCAATGTACACCCTTGTGTATCTCTCACTCTCTCTCTAGGTTCTCTCTCTCTCTCTCACCACTTTCTCTCTCTATAAACAGTATATCAACACTCTCTAAATGGCAGATCTGCATATATGGAGAATGCATATATGGAGATATACATATCTTACATTTCTCTTGCCCTTTCATCTCCCCAAATGCATGATTATTTTGCATGCAATTTGGTTGGGAGAGAGGTTTCATCATGAGACTATAGGCATGATGGCTATAGCATGATGTAATGCTGAGGTGTTGCATGTTTGGGTATTGGTCACCTTGGGGAATGGCCAAATCTGAATGGTATTTAAATACATATCTTTGCACATATGTTCACAAAGAGGTTCCTAGCCTAGTTGGTAATTTTTTGGTAAACCAAATTCTGCCTAGTTTGGTCAAGGGATCAAATCCTCTTGGCCACAATTTTTGGTCCTTTTTTCCATATTTCGGGCTTAGGCCCTGTTTGGCTGCGCATTAATGCAATTTCACTATTTCCTACTTAACTTTTATTCTGTAACTTATTTTTCGACGCCGTTTCTTTCAGTCAACTCCTAATTAGGTTAGCTTCTTAATTATTCTTTAAGTTTAGTTCAGATAAATGATTAATAACTAATCATTACTTAATCAGGGTCGGGGTGTTACAATATACATGTATATACATGTATAAAAGAAGTGTATTTCATGTGTATATATGTATAAGATATAATGTATTATACATGTATGATGTATTTATGTATATATGTATATTTACATAAGAAACAAAAAAGAAAGGAAAAAGGAAAAAGGGGAACTGCCTTGGGCAGTATGCAGGCACCAAAGAGAGTGTGTGTGTGTCGGCTAGGTGTGAAGTGTGTGTGTGTTATATATATATATAATATGATATATATGTATACATGAGTGTAACACAAGTCTCTCAACCATTTAATGCAAAGGCTGCATTTGGTAGAGAGAATACAGACCTAGGTCAAAGAAAGAGGCCATAGAAGGGGGAGGAATCGAGAGAGAGAGAGAGAGAAAAGAGAGAGAGGCGGTGGAAACTTCTCTCTACAAATATAAGCCTACGGGTGTGGGTTTAAAGGCACAAAGGAGACCAAAGTTGAGAGAACATCTTGGCAAAGAATTCAGGAGCATAAATAGGAAAGTTGGAGGGTCACAGTGGGCTAAATCCGAACACCCAGGTAAGTGGTTTTAATTCTGTTTTTACAATTTAAAGCATGAAGCTTGTATATAATTATATGGTCTAAACAAGCATGAAATATAGGTTATAATGCAAAAAGAATCATGAAAAACGGTTGAGAAACCATGGAGAAATATGGAGTTGCAGGTTTCATGGATAATTTCGGGTTCCATGAATATCATGCTTAAACCTTGATGTTTGTTTATGAAAATAGTCCTTAGAGGTGCAAAAAACCATTTAAAAATGGATTAGGGTCAAAACAGTGTACAAATAGTCACGAAATAGGAAAGATATAGGTCACCGGAAAGTCGGCCGGAAACACTTAGGCTCTATTTCGTGAAGTTAGCAAGGGATTTAATGGAAATGGAAAATGGATTTGAAATCCTTGGGAGAAGGGGGAAAGAATAGCATTTAAAGTGGGTCGAAATCTCACCGGAAAATGCGTGACAGTCGCTGGAGAAGATGACTGTTCACGCCGGAACCCTACCGGAGACGTAGGGAAGATGACCGGAAAAGCGTGGGGGCTATCGGGTCAAAACTGGAACGGATCCCGGTTCGGATCGGGTCGGTACCCGACCGGATATGAAACGGACCGAAGCTGTGTCGTTTTGGCTTTTTAATTTAAATGGGTTTTGGGCTGTTTGGTTGCAGGTATAATAAATAGGAATTGGGTTTTGGGGTTAACCGAAACAGGGATAAGGATAGGGAATTGGGTTATTGAAATCCGGTTCTTGAATGGAAGTGAACCGTTTGGTTCAGGGCAAGGGTGGACCGGTTTAGGGTTTTTAGGTCTGAACCAACTGGTTCAGACCGCAGCTTATGGAATTTATGAACCGGCCCCAAATCTTTTGAAAAATTACACTGTTGCCCAAATATAAAAAATTAATTAAATATTAATTTTACAATAATGCCCCTATTCCAAAAAGAGGTCAAACGAAGTCCAAACGACACAAA
This sequence comes from Nyssa sinensis, assembly GCA_008638375.1. Classification (NCBI taxonomy): domain Eukaryota; kingdom Viridiplantae; phylum Streptophyta; class Magnoliopsida; order Cornales; family Nyssaceae; genus Nyssa; species Nyssa sinensis. Next base: position 29,869,070 of record CM018046.1, read on the forward strand.
TGAATAGTCAAAACCTATTATCTCGAACGTTCTGAGTCCAATGGTGGGGTCCATTTTATGAGACAGAACCCCGAAGGATAAAATACCGCAAAAGTGCAAAATGACTATTTTGCCCTTTTTAGTACAAAAGTCCAAATGGAATTCCGCGAAAGCCTAAACCGACTTTCTTCGGCATTCCGGACTCAATGGTAAAGTCTAAAATAGTATTTGAAATACTTATGATAGAAAGGCATAAAATTTGATGAATAGCATTTATTCTGAAACGTATTCACTGATATATAGGAAACTTGAAAGGCAAGGGTTTACTCACGGATTCCTGATCTGAAATCACGATAGAGGTAAGTGGATCACTTTCTCTTACATGTGGTGTTTCCACAAGCCAAGTTTATTCTTTTACTGCCAAACTCGTACTCTTGAAAGTATTGATATCCTTGTGTTCCACATTTCGATATTTTCTATCTTGTGGACATATCATTGACTGATGTATCACTGTTATCATGTTTCAGTGTGCTTTGAAAGCACATATGTTATTGCTATCCACTTTGTGATATTGTTCTATCTTGTGGACCTTGATTGATTGCTATATCATTGTTATCATGATTGAACCATGCCTTGAAAGGCCTACTACTGTATCCTCATTGAATGAATGATATTCCATTTTTATATTCTATGGAATTACTATGATCATGACATGTTTATGGACACGGGAGTTGTGCTCAGACACAACACCCATCTGATGCTATCTGGTTGAATGGGACCTACGGGTCAAGTCCGTGAACGGACAAAATGGCAATTTACTGGAAATTGACTGGGGGGTATGCCGGGCCCCAAAAGATCGAGGGTTTGGCAAGCCCTGAAACAGAATAACAGCATCTCTTATGATTAACAGAACTTGATTGTTGAATGGGACTATTCCTTATAATTCTTCAAGTCTCGAAAGACTTGCATTGATTGATTTGATTGTGATCGGTTCATTGTAGCAGTACTTCATTGTTGTTATATTTTCATTTTACACTATTACTTCTGATTGTGTATTGTGATTACTTTTCATTGGCCCTCGTGGCAATTATGTTCATTGGCTATCACAGCATCTCCTTCCTTATGATTGGCTATTATTATCTCATTCATGGATTCACATTGATCATCGATACCAGTGTTGGAGATCTGTTTTACTTACTGAGCTTTGTAGCTCATTCCACCCCATTTACCCCCATTTCAGGTGATGACGCTGCGAGACCCCAGTAGGAGTCTGAGAGCGTAGGGGGATAATTTGAAGCATTGTATCAGTCTATGTTAGTTCTCCCATATATTCACCACCCCCGGGTGCTGGTTACGGTTTAGTTCTCATTTTGAATCTTGTAGAACTATGTCATGTATTTAATAGATTTCCGTTGCTAAATTTATTTTAAAGACTTCCGCTGGATTACTGTAATAAATAAAGACTTCCGCTGTTTAATGTTTAAACTTTTAGTACATTGCATATTAGTACTATGATACAGGAATGGAAAAAGTAGGGACGGCCTTCGGTTCGGCCCCGCGACACGAGATCCGCATAGGGTGGGTTTCGGGTCGTGACAGCTTGGTATCAGAGCTATAGGTTCAATAGTGAGTCATGGGAGATAGGACTAGAGTTAAGACTGTTAAATATGACTGACATTTATTATTGTTTTACACATTGACTGGTCATCTCATTGGTTACTTCATTGGTATTCATTGGTTCTTACACTAGTTATTTCATTGGTTATCTCACTGGTTATCTCATTGGTTAGCTTCATTGGTTCTATTCACAGTCATGGTAAACACGAGGCAAGGTCCGTTGCCTATGGACCGTTTAGAACAACTGGAAAGGATGATACGGACTATCATTGAAAGTCTACCACAGATTCAGGCTGGTGTTAACCAACCAGCACAGCCAGTACAACAGGAGCAGCCTGTCAATGCAGGCGACAATGCAGGAAATCGCCAAGGAAACGAGCGAGACGCTGCATACTTATATGAGCGGTTTCAGAAAATGAAACCCCCGACTTTCGACGGTACAGGAGGAGCCACTATAGCTGAGGAGTGGTTACTAGAGATGAACAGGATCTTCAAAATCATGATATGCACTGAAGTCCAAAAAGTGGCATACGCCACTTATATGCTCAAAGGAATGGCTCATAAATGGTGGATGATAGAGGAAGATAAAGAGCCAGGCATGAACTGGCAACGATTCACTCATATCTTCAACAAGAAGTACTTCTCCCAAGAAGTACGAAACAGAAGAGTTGCAGAGTTTATGGTACTGCAACAGGGGGGAATGACAGTAGAGCAATACGAGGCTAAATTTACTGAATTGGCCAGGTTTGCTCCAAGTGCTGTCAATACCGAGGATCTGAAAGCTCGCAAGTTCGAGGAGGGATTGAGATGGGCTATCAAGGATAGGTTGGTACCTCATCGACTGGCCACTTATGATGACGTAGTGGAGACGGCTCGAGTCATAGAAAGGAGTGGCGAGGAATTTGCCAAGAGGAAAGGGAACCTGAAGCAGGGAGGCAATCAGAAAAAGAGGCAAGGGCCTTCTACTTCAGAGCATGGATCTACATTTACCAGACCTAGAGCCACATCACAAGCGACAGGGTCCGGTCAGAAGAAACAAGGTAACAAAAAGGGGGCAGCCAAGTGCTCTCGTTGCAATAAGATCCATAAGGGCCAATGTCTCAAGGACAGCAATGCTTGCTACTATTGTGGCCAGGAGGGACATTTTGCAAGAGAATGCCCTCAGAAGGACCAGGCCACGCCCAGTACTGCTTCGGTTAAAGCACCAACCACTGGAGTAGCACCACCTAGACCTCCAGCCCAAAGGAGTGGACAGGGGAACGTCCAGCAGCAGGCAGCACGGGTTTTCTCCCTTCTACCAGGAGACGTGCAAGCTACAACCTCTGTAGTCGCAGGTACTCTTTTAGTATGCTCACAGCCTGCTCATACTTTATTTGACACTGGATCCACACATTCATTTATATCCCCTACATATGCTACTAGATTGAACCTAGTAACGGAACCCTTAGGGTATTTACTGAATGTTTCTATACCATCGGGGAAATCATTGTTGGGGGATACCATGTATAGGAATTGTGGGATACAGATGGGGGATACACATTTATTGGCTGACCTTATACCCTTGGAAATTTATGGATTCGATGTTATCCTTGGAATGGATTGGCTGGCTGCCAATAACGCTACGATAGACTGTATGGCCAAACGAGTTCTCATACAGAATCCACAGTTTCCGACAGTTGACTTTGAGGGGACAGGAGTGGCTTCCCCACCCTACTTTGTTTCTTTTATCCAGGCAAGACGTCTGCTTCGAAAGGGATGCCACGGATTCTTATGTAGTGTTCAAGACACTGACTCTCAGCAGCCTGAGTTAGAAAAGATTCCCATTGCTAGGGAATTTCCCGGAGTGTTCTTGGATGATCTTCCAGGAATGCCCATAGACAGAGAGACCGAGTTTTGTATCGACGTATTGCCAGGCACTACACCGATATCCAAGACTCCATACAGGATGGCACCGGCAGAGTTGAAGGAGCTGAAGCTCCAGTTGCAGGAATTATTGGACAAGGGTTTTATACGACCCAGTTCATCACCATGGGGTGCACCGGTATTGTCACATCCCAAACCCCACCCTACGCGGATGTCGAGGACGTGACTGCCAGTCGGTCGCGACGCGACCAACCAAAGGCAAATTCTGAACTTTCCGACGAATTGCATTCCGACTGTAGGGTCAGATGCAGCGGAATTTAAAACTTTTTCTTTGTGTCACGAGAATGCAACTCACTTATCCATCATAAGAATATATATCACAGAGCAAGACTAAATCCAGTCAGTCAACAATTCTAATCTCAGAGCATATCTAAAATCAAGCATATAACAACAGAGCAAATCTAATATCTCTAGAGTACCATTAGTTCCATGAGCCATGTCTATCTAGTATATATCAGTCAAGTCAGTCATAACATACCACTCACTGGAATGACCAGGTTCAATCCACAATAAACCAGTCTCTACAATTCAGTGCCGTCAGATCCTTACTTGAGATGCCACTTGGCCTATTCACGTCATGTCATAGTACCTTCTAATCCAATGGAGGTAATTCCTGAAAAATGTCAGAATAATGGGGTGAGCTTAAATAAGCCCAGTGAGTAACACAGATTCCCTATCATGGGTTTCAAAACCAGTTTTGTGCTTCCATGGCACATGGATAATTTAGTCATTTCAAAAATAACTATTTTTATAAGTCCATTTCATAAGCAGTCTAGTACAATAAAACAGAATCGAACAAACAATACAAACGGATCGGAACATGACATAACCAATCGGTCAAAACAATAACTATTGCTAATATATCGGTCAAGACACAGACTTTTCATTAACGGAACGAATCACAATCGGGACTGAGTGGGAACAATAGGTCAGTCAAGATAGGGGCATATTATCAATGGCTAGAACATAGCGGAGTTGAACAAGATCAATCAAGACAAGGCATACCAATAACAGGACGGAAACATAACGGCACTAGACCATCTATCAATCAGGCCAGACATGTCATCAACGGACGAAATATAACGGAATCGAACGGAAACAATACATCAGTCAAGCAAAGGCATATCGCGAACGGATAAAATTATAACGGAACTAAACGGAAACAATACACTAATCAGGACACAGGCAAATCATGAACAGGACACAACATAACGGAACTGGGTAGAAACAACATAACAATCAAGTCAGGGACACATCACTGTCGGAACTAATCATAACTGGACTGAACAATATTTCAATCAAGACAGACGTATCATCAACGGATAATACACAACGAAACTGGACCATATATCAATCAAGGCAGACACATTATCAATGAACGGAACATAACAGAATCGAACAGAACAAAACATTAGTCAAAGCAAAGACATATCATCAACGGACAGATCATAACGGAACTGGACCATATATCAATCAAGGCGGACTTAACATCATTAACGGACGGAACATGTCAGAACCAGACGGAACATATCAATCGAGGCAGACATATCATTAACGGACAGCACATAACCGAACTGAACGGAATTCCTAATTCGAAGGATACAAGCACATCACGTGGAATGTGATACAAAGGGCGTACATTAAGTACATACATTTAAACAATATAGCATTCAGACAGTATACTATACAAAGCTGTACGATACAACAAAATGTTGTTCTTTGCCTATATCACATGGTTTATTTAATCGTTTCAGAAATAATGGTTCAATATATCCATTTTATCTCAACAGTTCAAAACGGGCAAAACAGTACGGAATGCTAGCACAGGGATCAGGAATATAGTCAATTATTTAAAAGGACTAAAACCATGTCATAAGTGATATAGTACGAAAAGGCATGCATTCAAATAATTGCACTTAAATAATTGCATTCAAAACAGATCAGTAAATCAAGGGACAGTATCAAAACAGTGTCAGAAGTTACTCACAAACTTTACGCTTATTTCCTTGCATAAATAATCCGATAACCTCCAGGTACGTCAGGCATCTCCATGTATATCCTGAATAATAATCATCAATCACAGACAAATCAGAACTCATCCATTCAGGTCTCATTCGTCATCTTAGGTATCTATCGGATTACCTAAGGTAGCCTAGTAGCCTATCGCCCTTCCATTGGGTCTCACTCGAGGCTATTTCTTTCTTTAATTAGGCTTAGCAGTTATTAGGATTATATCCTAAGTCATTTAGACTTCAATTGTTATCAGTCAGGCACTCATTCAACCTTAGGGGCAAAAATGGTAATTTTATCATTCTTATCCCGGACCCTATCGTGGTCTTCGGAATAGTCTTTATATCTTAAGTACAAAGTTTTACGTCCTTTGGACTCCAATCGGTATCAGTTAGGTTCTCATTTTAACCATAGGGGCAAAATGGTAATTTTGCCATTCTTATCCCGGACCCTGTTATGGTCCTCAGAATATCCCATATATCGTATATATGAAGTTTTAAGTCTTTTAGACTTTAATCGGTATCAGTTGGGTACTTATTTAGTCTTAGGGGCAAAATGGTAATTTTGTCATTTTTGCCCCGGACCCTATCATGGTCCTCAAAACGTCCCATATATCTCATGTATAAATTGTAAGTCCCTTGAACTTCATTTAGTATCTGCTTTAGATCGTCGGGACACATCGGTCATTTCTCGTTTTACGGGTTGACTGTCTCGGAGTCTTATTTAGCCCTTCAGTGTTCATAATTATCCCTATGATAATTTATCAGATCAGTTTGACCTTTATTCGACCTCTACTTTGCACTTACAATGCTTAGGGGTATTTTGGTCATTATACGTTTTGTGCAATTTTGACCCCGATTCGTCATCTAATCAAGTATACAGTCTCACCAGTGTCTGGGCTCCTACCGGTATCAGTTTCGTCCCAATCGGACTTTGTTTAGGTCTCGTACGGTATCAGGGGTAATTTGGTAATTTCATGCGTCGTATTTTTCGGCACGTCAGTTCATAAAATGGACCTCACCATTGGGTCCAGAGCGTCCAACATAGTGAAATTGGACTGTCTGTTATGTTTAATCGGCCCTGGGTATCATTAAGGGCAATTCAGTCATTTACACTTTATGTGTCTGTATTTTTCGGGAGCTCAGTTCATTAAACGGACCTCACCGTTGAGTTTAGAATGCCCGAGATAGTCAAAATAGGCTATCTGATATTTTTATTTGGGTCTGGGTGCCACCAGGGGCAGTTCGGTCATTTATCACTTACGGGTTTGTATTTTTCGGGACTGTATTTCCAAAATCGGACTGTACCATTGAGTCCAGAATATTTGAAATAGTGAAAATACACTATTTATTTACTTAATTTGGACTCCGTTTGACATATTTAATGTCTAGGGGTAAAATTGTAATTTTACCTATTTAATAAAATAATTAAATAATTATTTTATTATTTAATTAATTTATTCAGGGCTTAAATGTATAAATTTTCAAAAGTCTGGGCCACTATGCAATTCTGTCAAACAGTAGGGGTAAATCCGTAATTTTAGGAACTTTAGGGGTCAAAAATGAAATTTCATTAAATTAGGGTTCAAAACCAAAGGGTTTTAGGGTTAAACTGTTGAACCGGTCCAAATCCCTCAAAACCAACCGGTTCACTGGTCCCTCAGAAAACCGGGATAGCATATCCCTGGTAACCCCAATTTCAGTCCCTATCCGTGTTTCAGTTGCCCCTAATCTCAATTTTAATTTATTATTGCCGTAGCCAAACAGCCGAAATTCGATTTTAAATTTAAAACAGTTAACCCAAAACGGCGCAGTTTCAATAATTCGGTGGCACGCTCGTGGACCAACACGTGTCCGAGTCAACTCGCTAACTCAGTTTTAAAACACTGGGTCGACTCAGCGTCGTCTTCCCCGTTGAACCCTCACTGTTTGCCCTAATTCTCGCAGATTTTCTTCTTCTATTTCGTGATGTTTCAAGCACGGATTATTCTTGCCTTCAGTCCCAATTTATTTCTGGGTATCATGCCAACAATTTGGCATTCATTTGGTGGCTCGAGACAATGCATGGAGCTCGGTTCCTCACCATTACCGTGGGACCTGCAACTCCACTATATGCCCTCATTTCTCCATCAAATTTGATGGTTTTTGTTTCTTTGTGACCGTATATCCATGAGGGTTCAATCTCCATTCCAAAATCATGGTTTAGAAGCTTGTTTCAGAGTTTGGGTTTGTTGGCCGAAAGCAATAGCTTCGATTTTGAGGGCCTTCCCATGCGATTTTGGGTCGCGGATGGTGATTTTTAAACACCTAATGGGGTCTAGTTCAGGTCTAGATTGGCCAAACTTGGTTTGGTCTCAGTCGTTTCAGACCTGCTACAGGGAAGCTTCATCCATGGCGGTTGGGTCTCGGTTTTATGTTTTCTACCCTATTCGACCCTCCCAATTTATTTAGGGCAATTCTAGAGTCTCACAGGAGCATATATATACGGTCTATATAGATCCAAACCATCAAAACAGTATGAAAATTTAAACAGAAATTCAAAGCAGTTTTTTTGCATTTTACCTTTCAAACAGTGGCTGTTCTCCTCTATGGTTCGGTTCAGGCACCTTGGTGGTGCCTCAGTCAGTCACACGGTGCTGCTCAGCTCCTCAGTCCCCTTTGGTGCATCTCCATGAATGTACACACCATGGACACACACTTTGCATGCACATGCAAGGCCTTCTCTCTCTATAAATTCTCTCTCTAGCAGATCCATCATCACAGGTACAGAGATCTGTTTTGGATTTCTCGTTTCCTCCCCCTCACCCACGAGACACACAAGACAATATATATACAAGCATAGACATGTATATATTTTATAAATTAACTTGTTGCATGGACTCCCATTGGTGGGGAGGGTGGTCCAATCAGAATTGAATCTCCTATTATATATATATATATATATATAAAAACATATATTATATATCATATGTGGGCTGCATGAGACCTCATTGGTCCAATTGGGTGGCAGCTTGGGGCAACTTTGAATATATATACATTTTGGTTATATATATGTGCACAAAGTAATGACAGCCCAGTTGGTAAACTTTTTGAGAAAAATTCCTTCCTTCTCAAAGGTCAAGGGTTCAATTCCCTTGGCCTCCCATTTGGCCCTTTTTTCACATTTTTGGTTAAGGCCACGTTTGGCTGTGCAGTAATTCAGTTTCAGTGTTTGCTACATAACTTTCATTCCGTAACTCCTTTTTCGATGCGGTTTCTTCCGGTCAGTTTCTATTTCCGTTATCTTCAGTGTCAGAGGTTCCGTGTCATTTATTAGTCATTCGGGATTTTTGGGATTAACTAATTCGAATTCTGTCAGTGTTAAATTGACATTATTTCACCTAATTAATTGATAATTAGGTTCGGGTATTATACCCTATTCTCGGACATGTTTTGTCATTCTATTGGTCTAGTGTGACCACCGGGAGATTAAGGTTAATTTCCTTAATTATTCCCTAAGCCGGTACTAATTAATAATTAATTATTTAATTATTAATTATACAGAGTCGGGGTGTTACAGGTATTGTTCGAAAAGAAGAAGGATGGAACTATGAGACTGTGTATCGACTATCGTGAGTTGAACAAAGTTACCATCCGGAACAGATATCCGCTGCCCAAGGTGGATGATTTGTTCGACCAGTTGAAAGGGGCCCAGGTGTTCTCGAAGATCGATCTGAGGTCCGGTTATCATTAGCTGAAGGTCAGGCCCACTGACATTCAGAAGACAGCATTTAGAACACGGTATGGACACTACGAGTTCCTTGTTATGCCATTTGGGGTGACCAATGCCCCAGCTGCATTCATGGATATGATGAACCGTGTGTTCAAGCCGTACTTGGATGACTTCGTGATTGTGTTTATAGACGACATCTTGGTTTACTCTAAGAACCAGGAAGAACACGAGGTACATCTGAGGAGAGTGCTACAGAAGTTAGGGGAGCAGAAGTTGTATGCTAAGCTGAAGAAATGTGAATTCTGGCTTCCTAGTATAGCATTTCTGGGACACGTGATCAGCAAAGAGGGAATCTCTGTTGATTCCCAGAAGATCGAGGCAATCATGAATTGGCCTCAACCTACGAGTGTCACGGAGGTGCGAAGTTTCATGGGGTTAGCAGGCTACTATAGGAGATTTGTCCAGGACTTCTCCAAAATAGCTACGCCTATTACCAAATTGACCCGGAAGGGTGTTCCTTTTGTTTGGAGAGAGGAGCAAGAAAAAAGTTTTCAAGAGTTGAAGGAGCGTCTGGTTACAGCTCCTATATTGACAGTGCCAGAAGGAACTGATGGTTTTGTGATTTACAGTGATGCTTCATACAAGGGCTTAGGGTGTGTGTTGTTGCAGAATGGAAAAGTGGTAGCTTATGCTTCCCGACAGTAGAGACCCCATGAGGGGAATTATCCGACACATGACCTTGAGCTAGCAGCCATTGTCTTCGCTTTGAAGATATGGAGGTACTATTTATACGGAACCACGTGCAAAATCTTCACCGATCATAAGAGCCTTAAATATCTGTTTACACAGAAGGAGCTCAATATGAGACAACGCCGTTGGTTGGAGTTATTGAAAGACTACGAGGTCAACATACAGTACCACCCAGGAAAGGCGAATGTGGTAGCTAACGCTCTTAGTCGAAAGTCATCAGGGAGTTTAGCTTGCTTGTTGACAACACAGACAGAAATACTGAGAGATTTAGAGGACATGGAAATAGAGATAGTTCTGCCCAGTTCCAAGGCACTATGTGCCAACGTCACAGTCTGGTTGTCGATTGTGGACAAAATTAGGGGGCAGCAGACACAGGATGAGAAGTTGGCTAAGCTTCTTCAAGGAATTGAGACAGGCATGGATTCCGAATACTCAATAAGAGATGGAATATTGTATTATCAGGGTAGGATCTGCGTACCCGATGTGCCTGAGATCAGGAAAGAGATTCTCGATGAGGCACACAGTTCGAAGTTCGCCTTACATCCCGGAGGCACCAAAATGTATCACAATGTTAAGGATACTTATTGGTGGTCTGGAATGAAACGTCACATAGCTGAGTACATAGCACGATGTGCCAAGTGCTAGCAAATTAAGGTGGAACATCAGAAGCCTGGAGGACTTCTGCAGTCACTGCCCATTCCGGAATGGAAGTGGGAATACGTCACGATGGACTTTGTGTCGGGATTGCCAAAGACAGTCAGGGGGAGTGACTCTATCTGGGTTATCGTAGACAGATTAACTAAGACAGCTCACTTCCTGGCAACCAAGACGACACAATCTCTTCAGTGATTAGTCGAGCTATACATCAGAGAAATAGTTAGACTTCACGGAGTTCTAGTATCGATTGTTTCTGATAGGGACCCTCGGTTCGTATCACGATTCTGAAAGGGACTACAACAAGCTATGGGCACGGAACTGAGTCTTAGCACTGCGTATCATCCCGAGACCGACGGCCAATCGAAGAGGACGATACAGACTTTAGAAGACTTACTGCGTTCCTGTGTCATAGACTTTGAAGGAAGTTGGGAAGATCAGTTGCCATTGGTCGAGTTCACGTACAATAATAGCTATCAAGCTAGTATTGGTATGGCGCCATATGAGGCCATAGAAGGGGGAGGAACCGAGAGAGAGAGAGAGAAAAGAGAGAGAGGCGGTGGAAACTTCTCTCTACAAATATAAGCCTACGGGTGTGGGTTTAAAGGCACAAAGGAGACCAAAGTTGAGAGAACATCTTGGCAAAGAATTCAGGAGCATAAATAGGAAAGTTGGAGGGTCACAGTGCGCTAAATCTGAACACCCAGGTAAGTGGTTTTAATTCTGTTTTTACAATTTAAAGCATGAAGCTTGTATATAATTATATGGTCTAAACAAGCATGAAATATAGGTTATAATGCAAAAAGAATCATGAAAAACGGTTGAGAAACCATGGAGAAATATGGAGTTGCAGGTTTCATGGATAATTTCGGGTTCCATGAATATCATGCTTAAACCTTGATGTTTGTTTATGAAAATAGTCCTTAGAGGTGCAGAAAACCATTTAAAATGGATTAGGGTCAAAACAGTGTACAAATAGTCACGAAATAGGAAAGATATAGGTCACCGGAAAGTCGGCCGGAAACACTTAGGCTCTATTTCGTGAAGTTAGCAAGGGATTTAATGGAAATGGAAAATGGATTTGAAATCCTTGGGAGAAGGGGGAAAGAATAGCATTTAAAGTGGGTCGAAATCTCATCGGAAAATGCGTGACAGTCGCCGGAGAAGACGACTGTTCACACCGGAACCCTACCGGAGACGTAGGGAAGATGACCGGAAAAGCGTGGGGGCTATCGGGTCAAAACTGGAACGGATCCGGGTTCGGATCGGTTCGGTACCTGACCGGATATGAAACGGACCGAAGCTGTGTCGTTCTGGCTTTTTAATTTAAATGGGTTTTGGGCTGTTTGGTTGCAGGAATAATAAATAGGAATTGGGTTTTGGGGTTAACCGAAACAGGGATAAGGATAGGGAATTGGGTTATTGAAATCCGGTTCTTGAATGGAAGTGAACCGTTTGGTTCAGGGCAAGGGTGGACCGGTTTAGGGTTTTTAGGTCTGAACCAACTGGTTCAGACCGCAGCTTATGGAATTTATGAACCGGCCCCAAATCTTTTGAAAAATTACACTGTTGCCCAAATATAAAAAATTAATTAAATATTAATTTTACAATAATGCCCCTATTCCAAAAACAGGTCAAACGAAGTCCAAACGACGCAAATGAATAGTCAAAACCTATTATCTCGGATGTTCTGAGTCCAATGGTGGGGTCCGTTTTACGAGACGGAACCCCGAAGGATAAAATACCGCAAAAGTGCAAAATGACTATTTTGCCCTTTTTAGTACAAAAGTCCAAATGGAATTTCGCGAAAGCCTAAACCGACTTTCTTCGGCATTCCGGACTCAATGGTAAAGTCTAAAATAGTATTTGAAATACTTATGATAGAAAGGCATAAAATTTGATGAATAGCATTTATTCTGAAACGTATTCACTGATATATAGGAAACTCGAAAGGCAAGGGTTTACTCACGGATTCCTGATCTGAAATCACGATAGAGGTAAGTGGATCACTTTCTCTTACATTTGGTGTTTCCACAAGCCAAGTTTATTCTTTTACTGCCAAACTCGTACTCTTGAAAGTATTGATATCCTTGTGTTCCACATTTCGATATTTTCTATCTTGTGGACATATCATTGACTGATGTATCACTGTTATCATGTTTCACTGTGCTTTGAAAGCACATATGTTATTGCTATCCACTTTGTGATATTGTTCTATCTTGTGGACCTTGATTGATTGCTATATCATTGTTATCATGATTGAACCATGCCTTGAAAGGCCTACTACTGTATCCTCATTGAATGAATGATATTCCATTTTTATATTCTATGGAATTACTATGATCATGACATGTTTATGGACACGGGAGTTGTGCTCAGACACAACACCCATCTGATGCTATCTGGTTGAATGGGACCTACGGGTCAAGTCCGTGAACGGACAAAATAGCAATTTACTGGAAATTGACTGGGGGGTATGCCGGGCCCCAAAAGATCGAGGGTTTGCCGAGCCCTGAAACAGAATAACAGCATCTCTTATGATGAACAGAACTTGATTGTTGAATGGCACTATTCCTTATAATTCTTCAAGTCTCGAAAGACTTGCATTGATTGATTTGATTGTGATCGGTTCATTGTGGCAGTACTTCATTGTTGTTATATTTTCATTTTACACTATTACTTCTGATTGTGTATTGTGATTACTTTTCATTGGCCCTCGTGGCAATTATGTTCATTGGCTATCACAGCATCTCCTTCCTTATGATTGGCTATTATTATCTCATTCATGGATTCACATTGATCATCGATACCAGTGTTGGAGATCTGTTTTACTTACTGAGCTTTGTAGCTCATTCCACCCCATTTATCCCCATTTCAGGTGATGACGCTGCGAGACCCCAGTAGGAGTCTGAGAGCGTAGGGGGATAATTTGAAGCATTGTATCAGTCTATGTTAGTTCTCCCATGTATTCACCACCCCCGGGTGCTGGTTACGGTTTAGTTCTCATTTTGAATCTTGTAGAACTATGTCATGTATTTAATAGATTTCCGTTGCTAAATTTATTTTAAAGACTTCCGCTGGATTACTGTAATAAATAAAGACTTCCGCTGTTTAATGTTTAAACTTTTAGTACATTGCATATTAGTACTATGATACAGGAATGGAAAAAGTAGGGACGGCCTTCGGGTCGGCCCCGCGACACGAGATCCGCATAGGGTGGGTTTCGGGTCGTGACAGCTTGGTATCAGAGCTATAGGTTCAATAGTGAGTCATGGGAGATAGGACTAGAGTTAAGACTGTTAAATATGACTGACATTTATTATTGTTTTACACATTGACTGGTCATCTCATTGGTTACTTCATTGGTATTCATTGGTTCTTACACTAGTTATTTCATTGGTTATCTCACTGGTTATCTCATTGGTTAGCTTCATTGGTTCTATTCACAGTCATGGTAAACACGAGGCAAGGTCCGTTGCCTATGGACCGTTTAGAACAACTGGAAAGGATGATGCGGACTATCATTGAAAGTCTACCACAGATTCAGGCTGGTGTTAAACAACCAGCACAGCCAGTACAACAGGAGCAGCCTGTCAATGCAGGCGACAATGCAGGAAATCGCCAAGGAAACGAGCGAGACGCTGCATACTTATATGAGCGGTTTCAGAAAATGAAACCCCCGACTTTCGACGGTACAGGAGGAGCCACTATAGCTGAGAAGTGGTTACTAGAGATGAACAGGATCTTCAAAATCATGATATGCACTGAAGTCCAAAAAGTGGCATACGCCACTTATATGCTCAAAGGAATGGCTCATAAATGGTGGATGATAGAGGAAGATAAAGAGCCAGGCATGAACTGGCAATGATTCACTCATATCTTCAACAAGAAGTACTTCTCCCAAGAAGTACGAAACAGAAGAGTTGCAGAGTTTATGGTACTGCAACAGGGGGGAATGACAGTAGAGCAATACGAGGCTAAATTTACTGAATTGGCCAGGTTTGCTCCAAGTGCTGTCAATACCGAGGATCTGAAAGCTCACAAGTTCGAGGAGGGATTGAGATGGGCTATCAAGGATAGGTTGGTACCTCATCGACTGGCCACTTATGATGATGTAGTGGAGACAGCTCGAGTCATAGAAAGGAGTGGCGAGGAATTTGCCAAGAGGAAAGGGAACCTGAAGCAGGGAGGCAATCAGAAAAAGAGGCAAGGGCCTTCTACTTCAGAGCATGGAACTACATTTACCAGACCTGGAGCCACATCACAAGCGACAGGGTCCGGTCAGAAGAAACAAGGTAACAAAAAGGGGGCAGCCAAGTGCTCTCGTTGCAATAAGATCCATAAGGGCCAATGTCTCAAGGACAGCAATGCTTGCTACTATTGTGGCCAGGAGGGACATTTTGCAAGAGAATGCCCTCAGAAGGACCAGGCCACGCCCAGTACTGCTTCAGTTAAAGCACCAACCACTGGAGTAGCACCACCTAGACCTCCAGCCCAAAGGAGTAGACAGGGGAACGTCCAGCAGCAGGCAGCACGGGTTTTCTCCCTTCTACCAGGAGACGTGCAGGCTACAACCTCTGTAGTCGCAGGTACTCTTTTAGTATGCTCACAGCCTGCTCATACTTTATTTGACACTGGATCCACACATTCATTTATATCCCCTACATATGCTGCCAGATTGAACCTAGTAACGGAACCCTTAGGGTATTTACTGAATGTTTCTATACCATCGGGGAAATCATTGTTGGGGGATACCATGTATAGGAATTGTGGGATACAGATGGGGGATACACATTTATTGGCTGACCTTATACCCTTGGAAATTTATGGATTCAATGTTATCCTTGGAATGGATTGGCTGGCTGCCAATAACGCTACGATAGACTGTATGGCCAAACGAGTTCTCATACAGAATCCACAGTTTCCGACAGTTGACTTTGAGGGGACAGGAGTGGCTTCCCCACCCTACTTTGTTTCTTTTATCCAGGCAAGACGTCTGCTTCGAAAGGGATGCCACGGATTCTTATGTAGTGTTCAAGACACTGACTCTCAGCAGCCTGAGTTAGAAAAGATTCCCATTGCTAGGGAATTTCCCGGAGTGTTCTTGGATGATCTTCCAGGAATGCCCATAGACAGAGAGACCGAGTTTTGTATCGACGTATTGCCAGGCACTACACCGATATCCAAGACTCCATACAGGATGGCACCGGCAGAGCTGAAGGAGCTGAAGCTCCAGTTGCAAGAATTATTGGACAAGGGTTTTATACGACCCAGTTCATCACCATGGGGTGCACCGGTATTGTTCGTAAAGAAGAAGGATGGAACTATGAGACTGTGTATCGACTATCGTGAGTTGAACAAAGTTACCATCCGGAACAGATATCCGCTGCCCAAGGTGGATGATTTGTTCGACCAGTTGAAAGGGGCCCAGGTGTTCTCGAAGATCGATCTGAGGTCCGGTTATCATTAGTTGAAGGTCAGGCCCACTAACATTCAGAAGACAGCATTTAGAACACGGTATGGACACTACGAGTTCCTTGTTATGCCATTTGGGGTGACCAATGCCTCAGCTGCATTCATGGATATGATGAACCGTGTGTTCAAGCCGTACTTGGATGACTTCGTGATTGTGTTTATAGACGACATCTTGGTTTACTCTAAGAACCAGGAAGAACACGAGGTACATCTAAGGAGAGTGCTACAGAAGTTAGGGGAGCAGAAGTTGTATGCTAAGCTGAAGAAATGCGAATTCTGGCTTCCTAGTATAGCATTTCTGGGACACGTGATCAGCAAAGAGGGAATCTCTGTTGATTCCCAGAAGATCGAGGCAATCATGAATTGGCCTCAACCTACGAGTGTCACGGAGGTGCGAAGTCTCATGGGGTTAGCAGGCTACTATAGGAGATTTGTCCAGGACTTCTCCAAAATAGCTACGCCTATTACCAAATTGACCCGGAAGGGTGTTCCTTTTGTTTGGAGAGAGGAGCAAGAAAAAAGTTTTCAAGAGTTGAAGGAGCGTCTGGTTACAGCTCCTATATTGACAGTGCCAGAAGGAACTGATGGTTTTGTGATTTACAGTGATGCTTCATACAAGGGCTTAGGGTGTGTGTTGATGCAGAACGGAAAAGTGGTAGCTTATGCTTCCCGACAGTTGAGACCCCACGAGGGGAATTATCCGACACATGACCTTGAGCTAGCAGCCATTGTCTTCGCTTTGAAGATATGGAGGTACTATTTATACAGAACCACGTGCAAAATCTTCACCGATCATAAGAGCCTCAAATATCTGTTTACACAGAAGGAGCTCAATATGAGACAACGCCGTTGGTTGGAGTTATTGAAAGACTACGAGGTCAACATACAGTACCACCCAAGAAAGGCGAATGTGGTAGCTGACGCTCTTAGTCGAAAGTCATCAGGGAGTTTAGCTTGCTTGTTGACAACACAGACAGAAATACTGAGAGATTTAGAGGACATGGAAATAGAGATAGTTCTGCCCAGTTCCAAGGCACTATGTGCCAACGTCACAGTCTGGTTGTCGATTGTGGACAAAATCAGGGGGCAGCAGACACAAGATGAGAAGTTGGCTAAGCTTCTTCAAGGAATTGAGACAGGCATGGATTCCGAATACTCAATAAGAGATGGAATATTGTATTATCAGGGTAGGATCTGCGTACCCGATGTGCCTGAGATCAGGAAAGAGATTCTCGATGAGGCACACAGTTCGAAGTTCGCCTTACATCCCGGAGGCACCAAAATGTATCACAATGTTAAGGATACTTATTGGTGGTCTGGAATGAAACGTCACATAGCTGAGTACATAGCACGATGTGCCAAGTGCTAGCAAATTAAGGTGGAACATCAGAAGCCTGGAGGACTTCTGCAGTCACTGCCCATTCCTGAATGGAAGTGGGAATACGTCACGATGGACTTTGTGTCGGGATTGCCAAAGACAGTCAGGGGGAGTGACTCTATCTGGGTTATCGTAGACAGATTAACTAAGACAGCTCACTTCCTGGCAACCAAGACGACACAATCTCTTCAGCGACTAGCCGAGCTATACATCAGAGAAATAGTTAGACTTCACGGAGTTCTAGTATCGATTGTTTCTGATAGGGACCCTCGGTTCGTATCACGATTCTGGAAGGGACTACAACAAGCTATGGGCACAGAACTGAGTCTTAGCACTGCGTATCATCCCGAGACCGACGGCCAGTCGGAGAGGACGATACAGACTTTAGAAGATTTACTGCGTTCCTGTGTCATAGACTTTGAAGGAAGTTGGGAAGATCAGTTGCCATTGGTCGAGTTCACGTACAATAATAGCTATCAAGCTAGTATTGGTATGGCGCCATATGAGGCATTATACGGCAGGAAGTGCCGATCACCACTGTGTTGGACAGAGATGGGAGAAAGGAAACTCTATGGGCCAGAAATAGTAGAACAGACCGCACAGAAGATACAACTGATCCGACAGCGTTTATTAGCAACTCAAAGTCGACAGAAAAGCTATGCGAATGTTCACCGACGAGACTTAGAGTTTGCGGAAGACGATCATGTGTACTTGAAGGTATCACCCATGAAAGGGGTGGTCAGGTTTGGCAAGAGGGGAAAGCTTGGCCCCAGATACATTGGGCCATTCAGGATCACGAAGAGGGTTGGACCCGTAGCTTACGAGCTTGCCTTACCATCGGAGTTAGCACATGTTCACAATGTGTTTCATGTCTCGATGCTAAGGAAGTGTATACAGAGTGTAGATCAAGTGATCGAGCACGAACCGCTAGACGTCCAGGAAAATCTGAGTTACATAGAACATCCAGTTCAGATTTTGGATCGTCGAGATCAGGTACTATGAAACAAAACTATTCCATTAGTCAAAGTTCTGTGGAGAAATCACCGGATGGAAGAGGCTACTTGGGAGCGAGAAGATGATATGCGCGCCAAGTACCCGCATTTATTTTCATAGTAGTATATGCTAAGTTTGAGGACAAACTAATTTTTAAGGAGGTAAGAATGTAATATCCCGACCCGGGATACGTCACGTATACCGAGGTAGGTCGGTTAAAACATGTAACTTAAACGATAAGATATGAATATCATAGTATTCTCATGGAAATGAAAGACTGGAGACTGTAATCATGGAAATGAATGACCAGTGCTGGGTAACACCCGAGCTTTACAGGGCATTGCATCGAAATGCATGCATGCACGCATTCCCATGCATGCATACGTGAACGTAGATACATAGCTTGATTGAAATCAGTGTATGCAAATATGATTTAAAATAGAATTAGACCCCCACATATACATGTATATACATGTATAAAAGAAGTGTATTTCATGTGTATATATGTATAAGATATAATGTATTATACATGTATGATGTATTTATGTATATATGTATATTTACATAAGAAACAAAAAAGAAAGGAAAAAGGAAAAAGGGGAACTGCCTTGGGCAGTATGCAGGCACCAAAGAGAGTGTGTGTGTGTCGGCTAGGTGTGAAGTGTGTGTGTGTTATATATATATATAATATGATATATATGTATACATGAGTGTAACACAAGTCTCTCAACCATTTAATGCAAAGGCTGCATTTGGCAGAGAGAATACAGACCTAGGTCAAAGAAAGAGGCCATAGAAGGGGGAGGAACCGAGAGAGAGAGAGAGAAAAGAGAGAGAGGCGGTGGAAACTTCTCTCTACAAATATAAGCCTATGGGTGTGGGTTTAAAGGCACAAAGGAGACCAAAGTTGAGAGAACATCTTGGCAAAGAATTCAGGAGCATAAATAGGAAAGTTGGAGGGTCACAGTGCGCTAAATCCGAACACCCAGGTAAGTGGTTTTAATTCTGTTTTTACAATTTAAAGCATGAAGCTTGTATATAATTATATGGTCTAAACAAGCATGAAATATAGGTTATAATGCAAAAAGAATCATGAAAAACGGTTGAGAAACCATGGAGAAATATGGAGTTGCAGGTTTCATGGATAATTTCGGGTTCCATGAATATCATGCTTAAACCTTGATGTTTGTTTATGAAAATAGTCCTTAGAGGTGCAGAAAACCATTTAAAATGGATTAGGGTCAAAACAGTGTACAAATAGTCACGAAATAGGAAAGATATAGGTCACCGGAAAGTTGGCCGGAAACACTTAGGCTCTATTTCGTGAAGTTAGCAAGGGATTTAATGGAAATGGAAAATGGATTTGAAATCCTTGGGAGAAGGGGGAAAGAATAGCATTTAAAGTGGGTCGAAATCTCACCGGAAAATGCGTGACAGTCGCCGGAGAAGACGACTGTTCACACCGGAACCCTACCGGAGACGTAGGGAAGATGACCGGAAAAGCGTGGGGGCTATCGGGTCAAAACTGGAACGGATCCGGGTTCGGATCAGGTCGGTACCTGACCGGATATGAAACGGACCGAAGCTGTGTCGTTCTGGCTTTTTAATTTAAATGGGTTTTGGGCTGTTTGGTTGCAGGAATAATAAATAGGAATTGGGTTTTGGGGTTAACCGAAACAGGGATAAGGATAGGGAATTGGGTTATTGAAATCCGGTTCTTGAATGGAAGTGAACCGTTTGGTTCAGGGCAAGGGTGGACCGGTTTAGGGTTTTTAGGTCTGAACCAACTGGTTCAGACCGCAGCTTATGGAATTTATGAACCGGCCCCAAATCTTTTGAAAAATTACACTGTTGCCCAAATATAAAAAATTAATTAAATATTAATTTTACAATAATGCCCCTATTCCAAAAACAGGTCAAACGAAGTCCAAACGACACAAATGAATAGTCAAAACCTATTATCTCGGATGTTCTGAGTCCAATGGTGGGGTCCGTTTTACGAGACGGAACCCCGAAGGATAAAATACCGCAAAAGTGCAAAATGACTATTTTGCCCTTTTTAGTACAAAAGTCCAAATGGAATTCCGCGAAAGCCTAAACCGACTTTCTTCGGCATTCCGGACTCAATGGTAAAGTCTAAAATAGTATTTGAAATACTTATGATAGAAAGGCATAAAATTTGATGAATAGCATTTATTCTGAAACGTATTCACTGATATATAGGAAACTCGAAAGGCAAGGGTTTACTCACGGATTCCTGATCTGAAATCACGATAGAGGTAAGTGGATCACTTTCTCTTACATTTGGTGTTTCCACAAGCCAAGTTTATTCTTTTACTGCCAAACTCGTACTCTTAAAAGTATTGATATCCTTGTGTTCCACATTTCGATATTTTCTATCTTGTGGACATATCATTGACTGATGTATCACTGTTATCATGTTTCACTGTGCTTTGAAAGCACATATGTTATTGCTATCCACTTTGTGATATTGTTCTATCTTGTGGACCTTGATTGATTGTTATATCATTGTTATCATGATTGAACCATGCCTTGAAAGGCCTACTACTGTATCCTCATTGAATGAATGATATTCCATTTTTATATTCTATGGAATTACTATGATCATGACATGTTTATGGACACGGGAGTTGTGCTCAGACACAACACCCATCTGATGCTATCTGGTTGAATGGGACCTACGGGTCAAGTCCGTGAACGGACAAAATAGCAATTTACTGGAAATTGACTGGGGGGTATGCCGGGCCCCAAAAGATCGAGGGTTTGCCGAGCCCTGAAACAGAATAACAGCATCTCTTATGATTAACAGAACTTGATTGTTGAATGGCACTATTCCTTATAATTCTTCAAGTCTCGAAAGACTTGCATTGATTGATTTGATTGTGATCGGTTCATTGTGGCAGTACTTCATTGTTGTTATATTTTCATTTTACACTATTACTTCTGATTGTGTATTGTGATTACTTTTCATTGGCCCTCGTGGCAATTATGTTCATTGGCTATCATAGCATCTCCTTCCTTATGATTGGCTATCATTATCTCATTCATGGATTCACATTGATCATCGATACCAGTGTTGGAGATCTGTTTTACTTACTGAGCTTTGTAGCTCATTCCACCCCATTTACCCCCATTTCAGGTGATGACGCTGCGAGACCCCAGTAGGAGTCTGAGAGCGTAGGGGGATAATTTGAAGCATTGTATCAGTCTATGTTAGTTCTCCCATGTATTCACCACCCCCGGGTGCTGGTTACAGTTTAGTTCTCATTTTGAATCTTGTAGAACTATGTCATGTATTTAATAGATTTCCGTTGCTAAATTTATTTTAAAGACTTCCGCTGGATTACTGTAATAAATAAAGACTTCCGCTATTTAATGTTTAAACTTTTAGTACATTGCATATTAGTACTATGATACAGGAATGGAAAAAGTAGGGACGGCCTTCGGGTCGGCCCCGCGACACGAGATCCGCATAGGGTGGGTTTCGGGTCGTGACATCTCCTGTCCTGTCAGTGTCTCTAAGAGCATAAATTATAACTCAGTCTATTGTCATTTGAATTTATGCTATTCATCAAATTTTATGTCTTTTAACTCATAGGTTTCTATTCTGCTAAATTAAACTCTGCGATTGAGTCTAGGACATCGAAGAAAATAAGTTTAGGTTTTCGTAGAACTCAATTTGGACATCTGGATTCAAAAGGGCAAAACAGTCATTTTGCACTCTTCACGGGTCCTTACATTTTGTGACCTTTTTTCACAAATTGGACTCCACGGTTGAGTCCGGAATGCTTAAGATAATAAAGTTTCACTATTTGTTTACTTAATTCGGAGTTCGTTTGACTATACTTCAATTCTGGGGCATTTTGGTAATTTTAAAGGTTACTGCAGGTCTTTTATTTTTTGGGACCCCGTCTCATAAAACGGACCTCACCATTGGTCTCAGAATGGTCGAGATAGTCAAAATACACTAATGACTTGTCCCATTTCGACTCCGGATTATTTTAGCATATTTAAAATAATTAAATTAATTAATTAATTTAATTATCATTTTATTAATACTTAATTCTGGTGGGTTAAAGCGTAATTACTTAAAAGTTTAGGGTTAAAGTGTAATTTCCAAAATCTGAGGGGTCAAATCAGAATTTTAAAAAGTACAGGGTAGAATTGTAATTTTTAGAAAGTTCAGGGGCAATTTTGTAATTTGTGAAACCCTTATTCTCAATTTGGATAGCCAAACAGTGGCTAATCCAAAACAGGGACAAGATATCCCTGTTCCCATTTAATTCTAATTTCTAATTTCTTAACTTCGTAGCCAAACAGCCCCCCAGCCCCTTTTAATTTAAAACGTGGGAGCGACATGTGGCAGGGGTGGTTTAGCCCCGCCCGAACCGGACCCGACCCGGACCCGAAACCCGACCCGAGCAGCCCCTTTCTTCCCCGACTTTCCGGTGACACACCAGTAGGGTTCCGGCGCCTTCTCCGGCACCGGTGACTGGTCTTCGGCGAGATTGTCAGTTTTTAAAAATGTGATTCTCTCCGTTTTCTCCCAAGGATTCCATATCTAGGCTTGGTTTTGGGTTCAAGTCACCAGATCTTCACGAAATAGAGGGTCAACCCCTCGGTCAAACTTCCGATCGACTCTTTCCCCTTCATTTTTGTGACTGTTTGGTCACGGTTTCATCTCCATTTTTACCCTAAAGTGTTTCTGCACCTAAAAGGATTATTTTTCTCCCATTTAAACCAAGTTTTTCACATAAAATGACAAGACCCACTTCTTATACCCGAGACCTGCAACTCGCGTTTTCTATCTCATTTCCTAACCATTTTCTTTCATTCTTTTTGCAAAATAAACCCTACAACATGCTCTCTAAGATCATATACATCAAAGTAATTATCATGCTTTAAAAAAAATTAAAACAGAATGGGTTACTTACAGTTTTCTTGGGTTTCTCTCTCTAGCCGTGCACCTCTTTCACCCTCTAGTTCCAAGCTTGTATCAAGCTCCAAAAACTCCTCTTTCCAGAACTCTCTTTCTCTCTCTCTCTCTCTCTCTCTCTCTCTTTCTGCTTTTCTTTCCTTCTCTTCTCCCAACTGAGACCACACATATACACCACTCATTCACTCTCACACGTCTCTCACACCACAGCCCCTTTCCTTGACTTCTCTCCCTCTGCTCAACCACCCTGCTTTCTTCCCCCCATGCAGTTTTGCATTTAATGCAAAGCTACCCTATATACCTATATATATATATATCAATCATCACACACACTAGACACACACACATTCCACCGACACCTCACACACACACTCACGGTCTGTTGCACACTTCCAGGGCACCCATGCACTGCCATATATATATATATATACATATACATATTCACATACACATGTATATACATTAGTCTACACATATACATACTTCTAACATTCCACACATATATACATGCTACACATACATACACCAAGCATTTCCATAATAATAATATACACATTTTTAATTAATAATAATAATAATAATAATAATAATAATAACAACAACAATGATAATGTTAAAAACAAATAATAATAATAAATAAATAAAAAATTTTCATGTCATTACATCCTTCCCTCCTTAAAGAAATTTCGTCCCGAAATTTAAAATGACATGAAATAAAGGAAAATACATCACTGATCAAACAACTCGGGGTACCTAACTCGAACCTCGACCTCACGCTCCCAAGTAGCCTCCTCGACCCCATGATGGTTCCAACAAACCTTGACCAAAGGGATGGTCCTACCTCGCAAAACTTGGTCCCTCGAGTCCAATATCTCCACGGGCCTCTGGTCATAAGAAGCGTCGCCCTCTAATTGAAGATCTACCCAATCTAACACATGGGTGGGGTCAGGATGGTACTTCCTCAGCATCGACACATGAAAGACATCATGAACTCTAGATAGCTGCGGCGGTAATGCCAGCTTATAAGCCACCTCACCAACTCTCCCAAGAATCTGAAAGGGGCCTATAAATCGTGGCGACAGCTTCCCACCGTGCCCAAATCTCCTCAAACCTCGTATAGGGGATACCTTGAGGAACACATGGTCCCCCACCTCAAATGACAAAGGCCGCCGCCTCCTATCTGCATAACTCCTCTGGCGACTCTGGGCTGTCAACAATCGCTGCCTGATCACCTGTATCTTGTTCGTGGTCTCACGGACTATATCAGGTCCCAAGGCAGCTGTCTCTCCCACCTCAGTCCAACACACCGGGGAACGGCACGGCCTACCATACAATGCCTCAAATGGTGCCATCTTAATACTGGACTGGTAGCTGTTGTTGTAGGCAAACTCGACCAAGGAAAGGTGATCCTCCCATCTACCTCTAAAGTCCATGACACAGGCCCTGAGCATATCCTCCAAGATCTGAATAGTGCGCTCTGACTGGCCATCCGTCTGTGGGTGGAAGGCAGTGCTAAACTGCAGCTGGGTCCCCAAGGCTCTCTGGAAGCTCTGCCAGAACCGTGCAGTGAAACGTGGGTCTCTGTCAGAAATAATGGATGCCGGAACCCTATGCAGTCGCACTATCTCTCGAATGTACAACCTACTGAGGGCGTCTGATGAGTCGGTCACCCTGATCGGTAAGAAATGGGCGGACTTCGTCAGTCTGTCCACAATAACCCAAACCGCATCATGGCCCTTAGGCGACTTCGGAAGACCCATCACAAAATCCATGGTAACATGCTCCCACTTTCACTCGGCTACCGGTAATGGCTGTAGCAAACCTCCAGGCCTCTAGTGCTCAGCCTTCACCTGCTGGCACGTGAGACACCTAGCCACAAACTGTGCCACATCTGCCTTCATCCCAGTCCACCAATACTGACGGTGCAGATCATGATACATCTTGGTGCCCCTTGGGTGCACCGCTAGGCATGAATGATGGAAATCCCTAAAGACATCAGTCCTAAGAGACTCGAGAACGAAGACTCAACCCCTGTATCTCAAGCCAAAGTCAGAATGGACTGCCCATCCCTCAAATCCCTCAGGGCTAGCAATCCGTGCTCTAATCTGCTTGGCCTCAGTATCCTGCAACTGTACCTCTATGACTCTGGTCAGAAGGGTAGGCTGTACACACAAGCTGAATAGAGTGGCATGTCCCTCAAACTCGGTAAGCTCTAAGTCAAACTCCCCAATAGCTCCTATCATCTCCCACTCCCTAATGGCTAAGCTAGCTAAGGTGCTCCTCGGCCTCCGACTGAGTGCATCAGCTACGACGTTGGCCTTCCCAAGATGGTACTGAAGGTCAAAGTCGTAATCCTCTAAATGTCACATCCCGAACCCCACCCTACGCGGATGTCGAGGACGTGACTGCCAGTCAATCGCGACGCGACCAACCAAAGGCAAATTCTGAACTTTTCGACGAATTGCACTCCAACTGTAGGGTTAGATGCAGCGGAATTTAAAGCTTTTTCTTTGTATCACGGGAATGCAACTCACTTATCCATCATAAGAATGTGTATCACAGAGCAAGACTAAATCCAGTCAGTCAACAATTCTAATCTCAGAGCATATCTAGAATCAAGCATATAACAACAGAGCAGATCTAATATCTCTAGAGTACCATTAGTTCCATGAGCCATGTCTATCTAGTATATATCAGTCAAGTCAGTCATAACATACCACTCATCGGAATAACCAGGTTCAATCCACAATAAACCAGTCTCTACAATTCAGTGCCGTCAGATCCTTACTTGCGATGCCACTTGGCCTATTCACGTCATGCCATAGTACCTTCTAATCCAATGGAGGTAATTCCTGAAAAATGTCAGAATAATGGGGTGAGCTTAAATAAGCCCAGTGAGTAACACAGATTCCCTATCATGGGTTTCAAAACCAGTTTTGTGCTTCCAAGGCACATGGATAATTTAGTCATTTCAAAAATAACTATTTTTATAAATCCATTTCATAAGCAGTCTAGTACAATAAAACAGAATCGAACAAACAATACAAACGGATCGGAACATGACATAACCAATCGATCAAAACAATAACTATTGCTAATATATCGGTCAAGACACAGACTTTTCATTAACGGAACGAATCACAATTGGGACTCAGTGGGAACAATAAGTCAGTCAAGAGAGGGCATATTATCAATGGCCAGAACATAGCGGAGTTAAACAAGATCAATCAAGACAAGGCATACCAATAACAGGACGGAAACATAATGGAACTAGAACATCTATCAATCAGGCCAGACATATCATCAATGGACGGAATATAACGGAATCGAACAGAAACAATACATCAGTTAAGCAAAGGCATATCGCGAACGGATAAAATTATAACGGAACTAAACGAAAACAATACACTAATCAGGACACAGGCAAATCATAAACAGGACACAACATAACGGAACTGAGTAGAAACAATATAACAATCAAGTCAGGGACACATCACTGTCGAAACTAATCATAACTGGACTGAACAATATTTCAATCAAGACAGATGTATCATCAACGGACAATACACAACGGAACTGGACCATATATCAATCAAGGCGGACTTAACATCATTAACGGACGGAACATGTCAGAACCGGACGGAACATATCAATCGAGGCAGACATATCATTAACGGATAGCACATAACCGAACTGAACGGAATCCCTAATTCGAAGGACACAAGCACATCACGTGGAATGTGGTACAAAGGGCGTACATTAAGTACATACATTTAAACAATATAGCATTCAGACAGTATACTATACAAAGCGGTACGATACAACAAAATGTTGTTCTTTGCCTATATCACATGGTTTATTTAATCGTTTCGGAAATAATGGTTCAATATATCCATTTTATCTCAACAGTTAAAAACGGGCAAAACAGTACAGAATGCTAGCACAGGGATCAGGAATATAGTCAAGTATTTAAAAAGACTAAAACCATGTCATAAGTGATATAGTACGAAAAGCATGCATTTAAATAATTGCACTTAAATAATTGCATTCAAAACAGATCAGTAAATCAAAGGACAGTATCAAAACAGTGTCAGAAGTTACTCACAAACTTTACGCTTATTTCCTTGCATAAATAATCCGATAACCTCCAGGTACGTCAGGCATCTCCATGTATATCCTGAATAATAATCATCAATCACAGATAGATCAGAACTCATCCATTCAGGTCTCATTCGTCATCTTAGGTATCTATCGGATTACCTAAGATAGCCTAGTAGCCTATCGCCCTTCCATTGGGTCTCACCCGAGGCTATTTCATTCTTTAATTAGGCTTAGTAGTTATTAGGATTATATCCTAAGTCATTTAGACTTCAATTGTTATCAATCAGGCACTCATTCAACCTTAGGGGCAAAATGGTAATTTTACCATTCTTGTCTCGGACCCTGTCGTGGTCTTCGGAATAGTCTTTATATCTTAAGTACAAAGTTCTACGTCCTTTGGACTCCAATCGGTATCAGTTAGGTTCTCATTTTAACCATAGGGGCAAAATGGTAATTTTGCCATTCTTATCCCGGACCCTGTCATGGTCCTCAGAATATCCCATATATCGTGTATATGAAGTTTTAAGTCTTTTAGACTTTAATCGGTATCAGTTGGGTACTTATTTAGTCTTAGGGGCAAAATGGTAATTTTGCCATTCTTATCCTGGACCCTGTTATGGTCCTCAGAATATCCTATATATCTCATGTATAAATTTGTAAGTCCCTTGGACTTCATTTGGTATCTGTTTTAGATCGTCGGGACACATCGGTCATTTCTCGTTTTACGCGTTGACTATCTCGGAGTCTTATTTAGCCCTTCAGTGTTCATAATTATCCCTATGATAATTTATCAGATCAGTTTGACCTTTATTCGACCTCTACTTTACACTTACAATGCTCAGGGGTATTTTGGTCATTTTACGTTTTGTGTAATTCTGACCCCGATTCGTCATCTAATCAAGTATACAGTCTCACCAGTGTCTGGGCTCCTACCGGTATCAGTTTTGTCCCAATCGGACTTTGTTTAGGTCTCGTACGGTATCAGGGGTAATTTGGTAATTTCATGTGTCGTATTTTTCGGCACGTCAGTTCATAAAATGGACCTCACCATTGGGTCCAGAGCGTCCAACATAGTGAAATTGGACTGTCTGTTATGTTTAATCGGCCCTGGGTATCATTAAGGGCAATTCGGTCATTTATCACTCACGGGTCTATATTTTTCGGGACCTCAGTTCATTAAACGGACCTCACCGTTAAGTTCAGAATGCCCGAGGTAGTCAAAATAGGCTATCAGATATTTTTATTTGGGTTTGGGTACCATCAGGGGCAGTTCGGTCATTTATCACTTACGAGTCTGTATTTTTCGGGATTGTATTTCCAAAATCAGACTGTACCATTGAGTCCAGAATGCTTGAAATAGTGAAAATACACTATTTATTTACTTAATTTGGACTCCGTTTGACATATTTAATGTCCAGGGGTAAAATCATAATTTTACCTATTTAATAAAATAATTAAATAATTATTTAATTAATTACCAGGGGCTTAAATGTACAATTTTCCCAAAATTTGGGCCACAGTATAATTTTTAAAACTGTCAGGGGTTAAATCATAATTTCAGGGAACTTTAGGGGTCAAAATGTAATTACATAATTTAGGGGTTCAAACCCTTTGGTTTTAGGGTTCACTGGCTGAACCGGTCCAAATATACTGTGAACCAACTGGTTCACTGTCCCTTCGGAAAACCGGAATTAAATATTCTAGTTAACCCCAATTGCCCCCTTATCCACGTTCAGGTTATGCCCAAAATTTTGATTTCAATTTCTTATTCCAGAGACCAAACAGGCCAAATCAATTTTAAAACAAATCAGTTAACAGCAAAACGATGTAGTTTCAATTAAGCAGTGGCGCGCTCACATGTCGACACGTGTCTACGTCGACTGGGCCAACTCAGTATGACTCGGTCAACTCGGCCGAGTCAACTCCGTCTTCCCCATTTCTTCCCCCCGTTCGCCCTAATTTGCAAGGTTACATTTTCTCAATTTCGTGGCTTTGCAAGCACGATTTTCAACATGTTTTAATTCCAAAACATCTCTGGGAGTGAGACCAACGATTTGGCATTAATTTCGAGCTTCAAACCCATGGATTGAGCTCTGTTTAACCGATTATTGTGCAAGTTTTCAGTTCGGTCGTGTGACCTTATTTCTCCACCAAATCTCACACAGTTTGGTTCTTTGTGACCGTAAACCCATGGGGATCAATATCCCATTCTAAGATTTTCAGTTTAGGAGCCTATTTCAGATTTGGGTTTCATGGCCGGAAGCAATAGCTCTAAATTTGAGGGCTTAAACCTAGGTTTCTATGTCGCGGATCAGTGGTTTTGGCATCCTAGGAAGGTCTAGTTCATGTTTAGACCATCAAAATTCGGTTTGGTTGAGGTCGATTCAGACCTGCAAGTTGGGGTCCAACCATGGCAGTTTTGCTATAGTTTTGGGTTTCAAGCTGTCTCGG
This sequence comes from Nyssa sinensis, assembly GCA_008638375.1. Taxonomy (NCBI): domain Eukaryota; kingdom Viridiplantae; phylum Streptophyta; class Magnoliopsida; order Cornales; family Nyssaceae; genus Nyssa; species Nyssa sinensis. The sequence continues at coordinate 29,899,069 of CM018046.1, forward strand.
TTTCAGGTTTTTCATGCCAAGTTCCAGTTAATGCTTTTAAACTTCATGCATGCATTTCATTAGTCTCAATTAAAGGAAAACAGTAAACAACTTAAGGGGGAAAATTTCAGAAATTTTGGTGTTTTACCTTTGGACAGTGGCTGCTCTCTTTTGGCTCGGCTGTGGCTTCATGCATGCTGCTCCAGTGCAGTAGTGCCCCTCAGTGCAGCCACATAATGCACAGCTCCACCCTCCATTGGTGCATCTCCATGAAGATACACACACATATACCATGGGTACACACACACTTGCATGGCAAGCTCACCTTGGCAGCCCTCTCTAACCGAGCCCACACACAGGCAGTTTTTAGGTCTCTCATTCACTCTGTTCTGATTACACACAAGACCATTTGTGGCCATAATATTCCGCCTCATATATACACACCATACATATATATATATACACTCTTATACATATACATCTCTATATATATGTGTATATATCAGAGAATTAGTGGGATCTTAGGGCTGAGGTGGGCTGAGGGAAACCATCATGTGGGGTTTGCATGTAACCTCATTGGTCCAATTTGAGGTGGAGCTTGGGTAACTCAGGAATATATACAATTAAGTTGTATATATGTGCACAAAGGTGTGGGTAGCCCAACTGATAAAGTTTTGGATAAAATTCATTCCACTTAAAGGTGAAGGGTTCAATTCCCTTAGCCACCATTTTGGCCATTTTTCACCATTTTTGGTTAAGGCCATGTTTGGCTGCGCAGTAATTCAGTTTTTTATGTTTGCCTCATAACTTTCATTCCGTAACTCCTTTTTCGATGTGGTTTGTTCTGAGAGTTTCATATTTCAGTTATCTACAGTGTCAGAGGTTCCGTGTCATTTATTAGTCATTCGGGATTTCCGTGGTTAATTAATTCGAATTCCGTCAGTGTTAAATTGACATTATTTCACCTAATTAATTGGTAATTAGGTTCGGGTATTGTACCCTATTCTCGAACATGTTTTAATTGTTTTATCGGTCTATCTTGACCGTCGGGAGATTAGGGTTAATTCCCTTGATTATTCTCTAAGCCGGTATTAATTAATAATTAATAATTAATTATTAATTATACAGGATCGGGGTGTTACACTAGATACTCCATCCATCTCCTCTGTCGAAGGTTCAGATCCTTCTGTGTAAAAATATACCTGAGGCTCTTGTGATCCGACAACACCTCAAATCTCACCCCATATAGATAGTGTCGCCAACTCTTCAGTGCAAAGATGACGGCAGCTAACTCTAAATCGTGGGTGGGGTAGTTCTTCTCATGGCTCTTCAACTGGCGAGAACCATAAGCTACTACCCTGCCTTCCTGCATCAGCACACAACCCAATCCCTCTCGGGAAGCATCACAGTACACAGTATAAGCCAGGCCTCCCTTAGGGATAATCAGGACGGGAGCTGAAGTTAGTCTCCTCTTCAACTCCTGAAATGACTACTCACAGTCGTCGGTCCACTGAAACCTGATACCCTTGCGCGTCAGATGGGTCATCGGCGCGGCAAGGCGAGAAAATCCCTCCACAAAACGGCGGTAGTACCTTGCTAACCCCAAGAAACTCCGTATCTCAAACAAATTCCTCAGCCTCTCCCAGCTCATAACAGAGTCAATCTTAGAAGGGTCAACAGATACTCCATTCCCAGACACAACATGGCCTAAGAACTGTACCTCTTGAAGCCAGAACTCGCACTTCGAGAGCTTGGCAAATAACCTGTGCTCTCTCAAGATCTGTAACACAGTCCGTAGGTGGAAGGCATGCTCATCCTCGGAAGGTGAGTAAATCAAAATATCATCCACAAACACCACTACGAACTGATCTATGTACTGGCCAAAAACACGGTGCATCAAGTCCATGAATGCCGCTGGGGCATTCATCACACCAAATGGCATCACCACGAACTCATAGTGACCATAGCGAGTGCGGAAAGCCGTCTTCACTATGTCCTCCTCTCGCACCCTCAACTGGTGATCCCCCGATCGAAGATCAATCTTCGAGAAGCATCTCGAACCTCTCAACTGATCAAATAAGTTATCTATCCTGGGTAACGAGTACTTGTTCTTAATAGTCACCCGATTTAGCCTCCGGTTGTCCACACATAACCTCAATGTCCCGTCCTTCTTCTTTGTAAAGAGTGCTGAGGCACCCCAAGGAGAAGTGCTAGGATGGATAAATCCCTTACCCTGTAGGTCAGTCAGCTGCTCCTTCAGCTATCTCAACTCTGCTGGAACCATGCATTAAGGTGGGATAGAAATGGGTACAGTACCGGAGATAAGCTCTATGGTGAACTCTACCTCCCGCCTCGGTGGCAAACTAGTCAAGCTGTCAGGAAAAACATCGGGAAACTCATCTACTACCTGTGGTAACACAACCCCTGTAGCCTCACTATCCCCTGCAATCAAACTAGCCAGCATATAGCTATGGGCTCCCCAACTCCTAGAGTCGTACAAGGGTGGTACCAAGAAATCTTCACGGTTTCCCGTGAAATAAAAACAATCCCCCTCAGGGGTGCACACCGTAACTCTCCCCCTGTAACAATCGATACTAGCCCGAAAAGTAAACAGCCAATCCATACCCAAAATAACATTGAAGCCAGTCATATCAAGCACAATAAAGTCAAAACAGAGAGTACGATCGGCTATCTCAAGTGAACGACCCCTACAAATCCTGGTCAATGTCACACTACCCCCAACAGGGGTATCAACACGTAGCGGTGAATCCAACCGATCTATAGTCAACCCCAATGACATGGCAAACATAGTGGATATGAATGAATGCGATGCACCTGAGTTTATCAACACGCTAGCCCATGAACTGAACATAAGAAATGTACCTCGGACTACAGATGGCCCAGCAGTAGAAGCCTCTAGGGTGGCAACCGCATACACTCGGCCCTGTACGGTCTGACCCTGTCTGCCTCCCCCTCTCTGCCCCTGCTGTCCTTCCCCTCTCGGGGCTGGGGCTCTAACACTCAATGCTGAGGATGCTGGCTGATAGTAAGGTGCTGGGGGTCTATAGCCTGACTGCGACTGGGGTAAAGGCACCTGGGTGTGCTGGAAATAGTGGGGCCTCGGTTTGCTCTGTGAAGTCTACCCCTGAGGACAGTGGGCCTTGATATGGCCCGGCTGATGACAAGTATAGCACACCGGTGGGGCCCTCCCGGCCTGACTCTGAATCTGAGGTGGAAGTGGCATCTGGCTCGGTCCAGTCCCTGACCCCTAGCTAGGATCTCTCTGCGGGCAATCGGCCATCCTGTGGCCAGGCTATCCACACTGGTAATATGTAATGGTCATCTATGGTGCCCCTCCTCAATAAGTGATGGACGTAGTAGGCTGGGGAGCTAGAAACTGAATAGGCCTCTAGGATGTCGATGGAAAAGAGGTATTGGCCCGAAACCTCTTCTGTGGCCTCCTACTAGAGTGAGCTGGGGTGGTCATGGCAGGCTGGGCGGGTGTAAGTGTCAGTGCTGTAGCTGGTCTGGCCTGAGCCCGGGACTCCCTGATCCCTCTGAGAGCGGCCAACTCTCTCTCTACCCTCGTGGCCCTGATCACCGCCTCCTCATAAGTATCAATGATGTGACCCGCCAGCTTCTCTCTAATAGAGGTCTTCAACCCCTCGAGAAAATGGTAAACTCTCAGCTCCTCCCTCTCAGTGATGTGTGGGGCAAACCTCCCTAATGCAGTAAAACTGGACTCATACTGTGTCACAGTCATGTCCCTCTGGAGCAATGTCTCAAACTCCCTCCTGAATCCAACCCTAGCAGTTGCTGGAAAGTAGTGGTCATTGAACATGGCCACAAATGCATCCCACCCCTCTCCAAATCTGCTAATCCTCCCTGCAGATACCTTCCACCACTGGCTCGCTAGTCTGGTAAACTGGAAAGTGGCACATCGGATCCTCAAGTGTGGCTCGACAATCCCCAGCGAGTCCAGGATCCTAACAATCTGGTCCAGCCACTCCTCGGCCACTAAAGGATCAGGCTGTCCTGTAAATGATGGTGGCCTCATCCGCTGAAACGCCTTCATGACGAAGGTGTCTCTAGTCTCTCCACCTGCCGCTCTGGCCTCGGCATCAGCAGCCCTGGCCTCGGCATCAGTTGTCCTGGCCTCCTACATGGTACGGAAGCACTCCTGTATAATGGCCGCCAAATCTCTGGCGTCAATAGTCTGCTCCACCTTCTCCACAGGGGCTGGAGCAATATCCTCCTCAGCTGCACTGTGCTCAGGTGTGTCAGCTGGGGCAACAACCTCCTCAACTACATCAGGAATAGGGGCAGCAGCTCTTGATCTGCCACGACGAGGCTGGGCAGCACCTCTAGGCCTACCCCTACCCCGTCTGGGTGGTCCGGCTCTCGTAGGAGCTCGTCTAGGAGGCATATCTACAAGTCCAAGAGAAAAATTCAATATCACTTTTTCACGTTCAGATATAGGCATTTAGATGTGATCTCCATCATGTTCTTATCAATAACCTATACTTTAAGGGGTGGTACATGTAGCAAGTCATGATATCTACACTTAACAAGTTTCTCACACATCATACATGTCATGCCTCCAAACATTGCATCAATCAGCACGTAATTTCAACAAATCATGCTTCAAGTGTATAAAACCACATAGCACACAAGATCCTATCACATGCTACTAACAGTTCACAATAAGTCATCAGTTTTACTCTAGGGTCTCATGGTATTTTAACAACACCCCACGGTCTCTAGGTATTCGAACCTATGCTCTGATACCACGTTGTCACGCCCCGAATTTCTACAAACCCGAAGCGCGACTGACGAGACAGAAAATAAAATAAATAAAAGGACAAATGTAAATACACTAAACAAGCATCCATTCCCATCAATACATAATATAACATAAAGTACATCTCACAACTGCATTGTTCATAGGTCATTCGGGCTTAAGCCCTTACATTTCAAAATACGAGTCCCATGGACCAAAATATACCACGTGCTTCACCCTATCAGGGTATCACAGAGTTTCAAGTGGCTGGAGGATCCTCATCTGAAAAATGTTGCCTACGAATGGGTCAGCTCAACTGCTGGTATGATGAAATGCTAATGCAAGAAATAAAGCTAAGGTGTGGCATGTGCAAAGTGTACATTTATATCTAAATGACATTCAAAGCATCGCAGTAATATATGAATGGTATGCGTGACGCACCCATGCACAACTCTATGCCACACCCATGTCTCGTTTACGGGTACTCCCCGATGGCACAGAGTACCAATGCAATGGCCAATTTTGGGTTTTTCACCACAGGATCTACACCCTCATAATGCATAGCACCACGTGCTCAACCCACGCCATGTTCTCCAAGGATTCACCATATGCCAATATGCCAATGCAATCTCAATAAAACATGGTTTCCACAATATAGCATGCTCGAGACAATAATACATAAATCACCAGCTGATTCCACATGCAAGCATATCTCATATAATCAACTTAAACACATGTCATGATTCACGTTCATCATTCACTAAATTTTATAAAGTGCAAGTAACATGTAAGCATGTGAACAACCAACTCCAATCATCAAGTAAACACATTCCAAATAAACACATAAGTCATTCTAGTCATTCACAAAACATTCCTAACTTAACCTCATTTCTAACATTAGGAAAACACCATACCTGACGGGTTGGTCTCAACCCTAGAAGATCGTGCACGATACGTAACTGAACTGGTCAATGAAAATGTAGGAAGTTAGATCGCCCTCTCCTGTCCTGTCAGTGTCCCTAAGAGCATAAATTACAACTCAGTCTATTGTCATTTGAATTTATGCTATTCATCAAATTTTATGTCTTTTAATTCATAGGTTTCTATTCTGCTAAATTAAACTCTGCCATTGAGTCTAGGACGTCGAAGAAAATAAGTTTAGGTTTTCGTAGAACTCAATTCGGACATCTGGGTTCAAAAGGGCAAAACAGTCATTTTGCACTCTTCACGGGTCCTTACATTTTGTGACCTCTTTTCACAAATCGGACTCCACGGTTGAGTCTAGAATGCTCGAGATAATAAAGTTTCACTATTCTTTTACTTAATTCGGAGTTCGTTTGACTGTACTTCAATTCAAAGGCATTTTGATAATTTTAAAGGTTACTACGGGTCTTTTATTTTTTGGGACCCCGTCTCATAAAACGGACCTCACCATTGGTCTCAGAATGGTCGAGATAGTCAAAATACACTAATAACTTGTCCCATTTGGACTCCGAATTATTTTAGCATATTTAAAATAATTAAATTAATTAATTAATTTAATTATCATTTTATTAATACTTAATTCTGGTGGGTTAAAGCGTAATTACTTAAAAGTTTAGGGTTAAAGTGTAATTTCTGAAATCTGAGGGGTCAAATCAGAATTTTAAAAAGTACAGGGTAGAATTGTAATTTTCAGAAAGTTCAGGGGCAATTTCGTAATTTGTGAAACCCTTATTCTCAATTTGGATAGCCAAACAGTGGCTAATCCAAAACAGGGACAAGATATCTGTAACACCCCGACTCTGTATAATTAATAATTAAATAATTAATTATTAATTAGTACCGGCTTAGGGAATAATTAAGGAAATTAACCTTAATCTCCTGGTGGTCACACTAGACCAATAGAATGATTAAACATGTCCGAGAATAGGGTGTAATACCCGAACCTAATTATCCATTAATTAGGTGAGATAATGTCAATTTAACACTGACAGAATTCGAATTAATTAACTACAGAAATCCTGAATGACTAATAAATGACACGGAACCTCTGACACTGTAGATAACTGAAATATGAAACTCTCGGAACAAACCGCATCGAAAAAGGAGTTACGGAATGAAAGTTATGAGGCAAACATCAAAAACTGAATTAACTTGCAGCCAAACAAGGCCTTAGCCCAAAATGTGGAAAAATGGCCAAATTGGTGGTCAAGGGGAATTGAACCCTTGACCTATGGAGGGAAAGAATTTTATCCAAAAAACTTATCAGTTGGGCTACCCAGACCTTTGTGCCTATATACACAACTTAATTGTATATATCTCTGAATTGTCCCAAGCCCCACCTCAAATTGGACCAATGAGGTTGCATGCAAACCCCACATGATTGCCCCCTCAGCCCACCTCAGCCCTAAGATCCCACTGTTCTCTGATGTATATACATCTATATACATATAAGAGGTGTATATATATGGAATATGTAATAATATATATATATATATTATCATTTGTGGAAGGGAAAAAGGAGGGGTCCAAAATCAGAAAGGAAGGGTGGGTGTTGTATGCTCGGATAAGAGAGTCCAGAGAGAGAAAGGGCTGTAGAGAAATTGAAGGCTTGCATGTGTATGCAAGTGTGTGTGTGCGTGTGAGGGATGATGTGTCTTCATGAGAAGCATAGAAGCTGGTCTCGAGAGGGAGCAAGAAATCGGTAGAGAAAAACTGATGATGGAAACTAGGTTCGGGCAGAGACTGAAAACCATGGAAACCCACTGTACAGGTAAGCTTCTAAATCAAATCCTGTTTAATTGGTTTAGATTTAAATGCATGCAAATATAGAAATCTAACCTAGATAATATCAGTGGTATTTTACAAGAAAAAGGATTTAAAAACAGTGGAAATTGACTGAGGAATTAGAAATACAGAATTGAAGAAAATTTGGTACAGTTCTGAATTAAGTTGAACAAAACTTAGAATGGTGTTTCGGGTCTCGAACTAGACATCCTAAGGACCCCAAAACCACCAACCCGAGACCATAAAACCCCATGCAACACCCTCAAAAAGCTAGTTGCAGGTTCGGTCACCAAATGTCATTTTTGATTAAAAGGTTTTAAACCGATTTTATTGAACGGGGGATAAACCTACATGTCATAGGGATCATGTAGCAACAAACCATGTTGAAAACGGTTGAGAAATGAGCATGTATTGTTGACTTGCAGGTTCGGTTATCGTGGCTTATTCCCACCCTTTTAGTTGACCTCTTATTGATTTATGGATGCCAAAATGTTGGCATGGCTTCCAGAGACCGGTTGGGATCAAAACAGGTTGAAAAACGTGGCCAGAATTGCACGAATTTGAGAAGGAATTGAACCTGTAACTAGGGCTACAGCACTTGGCATGGTGAAGAAGACGACGAGTCGACTGGGTCGACTCGTCCAAACGCCTAAACCCACTGAACCGACTCGGACACGTGTCTGTCCACGAGTGTGCCACTGTTTTAATGGAACGACACCGTTCTGGGGCTAAACTGATTTGTTTAAAATCAAATTCTGCCTGTTTGGATGCGGGACTAATAAATTAAAATCAGGTTTTGGGGATAAGCTATCCGAGGATTAAAGGCAATTGGGGTTAATTGGATTATGCCATTTTGATTCTGTGAGGATCAGTGAACCGTTTGGTTCACAGTGATTTGGACCGGTTCACTTGGTGAACCCTTGAACCCTTGGGTTTGAACCCCGAAATTATGAAATTATATTTTAAACCCCAAATACTTTCTGAAATTACGGATTTGTCCCCACTGTTTTAAAAAATTAAACAGTGGCCCAGATTTTGGATAAAATATACATTTAAGCCCCTGGTAATTAATTAAATAATAAAATAATTATTTAATTATTTTATTAAATAGGTAAAATTACAATTTTACCCCTGGACATTAAATATGTCAAACGGAGTCCAAATAAATTAAATGAACAGTGTATTTTCACTATTTCAAGCATTCTAGACTCAATGGTACAGTCCGATTTTGGCAATACAGTCCCGAAAAATACAGACCCGTAAGTGATAAATGACCGAACTGCCCCTGATGGTACCCAGACCCAAATAAAAATATCAGATAGCCTATTTTGACTATCTCGGGCATTCTGGACTCAACGGTGAGGTCCGTTTAATGAACTGAGGTCCCGAAAAATACAGACACGTAGGTGTAAATGACTGAGTTGCCCTTAATGATACCCAGGGCCGATTAAACATAACAGACAGTCCAATTTCACTATGTTGGACGCTCTGGACCCAATGGCGAGGTCCATTTTATGAACTGACGTGCCGAAAAATACGCCACGCGAAATTACCAAATTACCCCTGATACCGTACGAGACCTAAACAAAGTCCGATTGGGACGAAACTGATACCGGTAGGAGCCCAGACACTGGTGAGACTGTATACTTGATTAGATGACGAATCGGGGTCAGAATTACACAAAACGTAAAATGACCAAAATACCCCTGAGCACTATAAGTGCAAAGTAGAGGTCGAATAAAGGTCAAACTGATCTGATAAATTATCATAGGGATAATTATGAACACTGAAGGGCTAAATAAGACTCCGAGACAGTCAACGCATAAAACGAGAAATGACCGATGTGTCCCGACGATATAAAGCAGATACCAAATGAAGTCCAAGGGACTTACAAATTTATACATGAGATATATGGGACATTCTGAGGACCATGATAGGGTCCGGGGCAAAAATGACAAAATTACCATTTTGCCCCTAAGACTAAATAAGTACCCAACTGATACCGATTAAAGTCTAAAAGACTTAAAACTTCATATATACGATATATGGGATATTCTGAGGACCATAACAGGGTCCGGGATAAGAATGGCAAAATTACCATTTTGCCCCTATGGTTAAAATGAGAACCTAACTGATACCGATTGGAGTCCAAAGGACGTAAAACTTTGTACTTAAGATATAAAGACTATTCCGAAGACCACAACAGGGTCCGGGACAAGAATGGTAAAATTATCATTTTGCCCCTAAGGTTGAATGAGTGCCTGACTGATAACAATTGAAGTCTAAATGACTTAGGATATAATCCTAATAACTGCTAAGCCTAATTAAAGAATGAAATAGCCTCGGGTGAGACCCAATGGAAGGGCGATAGGCTACTAGGCTATCTTAGGTAATCCGATAGATACCTAAGATGACGAATGAGACCTGAATGGATGAGTTCTGATCTGTCTGTGATTGATGATTATTATTCAGGATATACATGGAGATGCTTGACGTACCTGGAGGTTATCGGATTATTTATGCAAGGAAATAAGCGTAAAGTTTGTGAGTAACTTCTGACACTGTTTTGATACTGTCCCTTGATCTACTGATTTGTTTTGAATGCCATACGGTTTAAATGCAATTATTTAAATGCATGCTTTCCGTACTATATCACTTATGACATGGTTTTAGTCTTTTTAAATAATTGACTATATTCCTGATCCCTGTGCTAGCATTCCGTACTGTTTTGTCCGTTTTGAACTGTTGAGATAAAATGGATATATTGAACCATTATTTCCGAAACGATTAAATAAACCATGTGATATAGGCAGAGAACAACACTTCGTTGTATCGTACCGCTTCGTATAGTATACTGTCTGAATGCTATATTGTTTAAATGTATGCACTTAATGTACGCCTTTTGTACCACATTCCACGTGATGTACTTGTGTCCTTCGAATTAGGAATTCCGTTCAGTTCGGTTATATGCTGTCCGTTAATGATATGTCTGCCTCGATTTATATGTTTCGTCCGGTTCTGACATGTTCCGTCCGTTAATGATGTTAAGTCCGCCTTGATTGATATATAGTCCAGTTCCGTTGTGTACTGTCCGTTGATGATACGTCTGTCTTGATTGAAACATTGTTCAGTCCAGTTATGATTAGTTCCGACAGTGATGTGTCCCTGACTTGATTGTTATATTGTTTCTACCCAGTTCCGTTATGTTGTGTCCTGTTCATGATTTGCCTGTGTCCTGATTAGTGTATTGTTTCCGTTTAGTTCTGTTATAATTTTATCCGTTCGCGATATGCCTTTGCTTGACTGATGTATTGTTACCGTCCGATTCCGTTATATTCCGTCCGTTAATGTTATGTCTGCCTCGATTGATATGTTCCGTCCGGTTCCGACATGTTCCGTCCGTTGATGATCTGTCTGTCTTGATTGATATATGGTCCAGTTCCGTTATGATTCGTTCCGTTAATGAAGAGTCTGTGTCTTGACCGATATATTAACAATAGTTATTGTTCTGACCGATTGGTTATGTCATGTTCCGATCCGTTTGTATTGTCTGTTCGATTCTGTTTTATTGTACTAGACTGCTTATGAAATGGATTTATAAAAATAGTTATTTTTGTAATGACTAATTTATCCATGTGCCTTGGAAGCACAAAACTGGTTTTGAAACCCATGATAGGAAACCTGTGTTACTCACTGGGCTTATTTAAGCTCACCCCATTATTCTGACATTTTTCAGGAATTACCTCCATTGGATTAGAAGGTACTATGACATGACGTGAATAGGCCAAGTGGCATTGCAAATAAGGATCAGATGGCACTGATTTGTAGAGACTTACATTCTTGTGAATCGAATCCGTATATCCAGGTAAGTGATATGATACGACTGACTTGATTGACATGCACTAGATATGGGAACATGGCTCATGGAACTAAATGGTACTCTAGAGATATTAGATCTGCTATGTTGTTATATGCTTGATTTTAGATATGCTCTGAGATTAGAATTGTTGACTGACTGGATTTAGTCTTGCTCTGTGATACATATTCTTATGATGGATAAGTGAGTTGCATTCCCGTGACACAAAGAAAAAGTTTTAAATTCCGCTGCATTTGACCCTACAGTTGGAGTGCAATTCGTCGGAAAGTTCAGAATTTGCCTTTGGTTGGTCGCGTCGCGACCGACTGGCAGTCATGTCCTCGACATCCGCGTAGGGTGGGGTTCGGGATGTGACAATATCCCTGTTTCCATTTAATTCCAATTTCTAATTTCTTAACTTCGTAGCCAAACAGCCCCCCAGCCCCTTTTAATTTAAAACGTGGGAGCGACACATGGCAGGGGCAGTTCAGCCCCGCCCGAACCGGACCCGACCCAGACCCGAAACCCGACCCGAGCAGCCCCTTTCTTCCCTGACTTTCCGGCGACACACCAGTAGGGTTCCGCTGCCTTCTCCGACGCTGGCGACTGGTCTTCAACGAGATTTTCAGTTTTTAAAAATGTGATTCTCTCCGTTTTCTCCCAAGGATTCCATATCTAGGCTTGGTTTTGGGTTCAAGTCACCAGATCTTCACGAAATAGAGGGTCAACCTCTCGGTCAAACTTTCGGTCGACTCTTTCCCCTTCATTTTTGTGACTGTTTGGTCACGGTTTCATCTCCATTTTTACCCTAAAGTGTTTTTGCACCTAAATGGATTATTTTTCTCCCATTTAAACCAAGTTTTTCACATAAAATGACAAGACCCACTTCTTATACCCGAGACCTGCAACTCGCATTTTCTATCTCATTTCCTAACCATTTTCTTTCATTCTTTTTGTAAAATAAACCCTACAACATGCTGTCTAAGATCATATACATGAAAGTAATTATCATGTTTTTAAAAAAATTAAAACAGAATGGGTTACTTATGGTTTTCTTGGGTTTCTCTCTCTAGCCGTGCACCTCTTTCACCCTCTGGTTCCAAGCTTGTATCAAGCTCCAAAAACTCCTCTTTCCAGAACTCTCTTTCTCTCTCTCTCTTTCTGCTTTTCTTTCCTTCTCTTCTCCCAACCGAGACCACACATATACACCACTCATCCACTCTCACACGTCTCTCACACCACAGCCCCTTTCCTTGACTTCTCTCCCTCTGCTCAGCCACCCTGCTTTCTTCCCCCCATGCAGCTTTGCATTTAATGCAAAGCTGCCCTATATACATATATATATATATATATCAATCATCACACACACTAGACACAAACACACTCCACCGACACCTCACACACACACTCACGGTCTGTTGCACACTTCCAGGGCACCCATGCACTGCCATATATATATATATATATACATATACATATTCACATACACATGTATATACATTAGTCTACACATATACATACTTCTAACATTCCACACATATATACATGCTACACATACATACACCAAGCATTTCCATAATAATAATATACACATTTTTAATTAATAATAATAATAATAATAACAACAATGATAATGTTAAAAACAAATAATAATAATAAATAAAAAAAAAATTTCATGTCATTACAGTCATACAATATAAATGACCAAAATACCCCCTGAGTATGAGAAATACAAGTAAAGGCCAAAAATCTACTATCATAAGCATAATTATGAAAATTTAGGAGCAAAATAAGACTCCGAAACAGTCAACGTACAAAATGAGAAATGACCAATGTGTCCCTATGACCAAAAACAGATACCAAATGAAGTCCAAAAGACTTAAAAATTTACGTATAAGATATGTGGAATATTCTGAGGACCATGATAGGTTCGGGGCAAGAAAAATAAATTACCATTTTGCCCCTGCATATGCCCGAAGCCAAATAAAAAGTCGAGAATTTGTAAATTGACTTTCTTCGACATTCCGAACCCAACGGTGAGGTCCATAATAGTAAAATCGATACTGAAAAATAAGTCACGTGAAAATAAAAACTTACTAAGTTACCACGAGTAGACCGGTAAGACCAATCCTAGGAAATTAGGATACGGCGGATCTAAGATTAATCGAAAAGCATCAATTTAGAGATGATTTGAAGTAAATGAGGAATTAATTGAAGTCTTGATAAATCTGATTTTTAGGAATTACAAGGAAAAAGGGGAAGCCACCAGTAGAGCTAACCTAGGAGAATAAGGTGAGTAATCCTGTACTTTGAAGTGGAGGTTTTAATCTCCATGGATTCTGAAGTGATTTGAAGTTTAAGTATTCTAAAATTTTTTTATGAAAATATCTGCCGTATTTTAAATTCTAAATTCTCGTATTTGTATGCTCTATATTTCAATGTTCTATCGTTTTGTTTATAAATTCTAACATGGCATGCAAAATTCACTTCTTGATATTGCTGACAGTTGATACGTTTATTTTTTGCATGTCCATGTAAATGTCAAATTTTATTAGATGCCTCCGAAAATAAATTCTTTTATTCCATTTATGCTTTAATAAATCCTTGCCCATCATGATTTAAATTCATGAAGCTCATGTGTTAACTGTTTCAAGTATGGTCCTCCGAGTATTTAAGAAACTCTGTTAAATTGTCCATGCTTTAAATACTCATGAAAACTCACCCTTTTTATTGAAGCCATATTTTTATACTCATAAGAAGCATCTAATTGAAAATCATATTTCAAACACTCATGAAAAACTTATATTTGAAAAAATCATGTTTTCAATGCTCATGAAAAGCAATTATTTGAAGAAGCCATAATTCGATGCTCTTTGAAAAGCATCCAACGAAGAAGTCACATTTTTTAATGCTCATAAAAAGCATTTCATGAAGAAGTCACGATTTTGGAAGATAATGATGCATAAGCATTGCAAATTATTGAGCTCCCTTCGGGTTCTCAATTCAGAAGAATGCCTGGTAGTAGGATCTGATCCCCCAGGCATGAGATCTCTCAGAAGTAAAATTAGGGTCTGGTTCGAAACGAATCCTTGAGTTAAAAAGTGAAAAGATGAAAAGGTTTTCAGAAATGGTAATAGGTTTTAAAACCCCATTATCTAAAACGGGTTTTTATATTACCCTTTGAAGTTTTGAAAAAGAAGAAATTGCATCCTCCTATTTTCATGGAAAGGATTTCAAATTATTTCCTTGGTCTTCAAATGGCCACTCTGCACATGATTATAAATTCTGTTGCATATTAAATGCTTTATTGAATGCTTTAAAAATACATCATGCTATGTGATTTGAAGAATTCTTGTATTCTACGATCATTGAAATACGTGCCTAGCTTGAATGCCTTGTATGCTTCACGTTATCCTTTTGAAGAATTCTGTCTTCTGTATCTGAAGTATATATACAATTGGTAGTGTATGTTTATATGAACTTTCTCTTATAACTAACCCACTACCAGTTGAAACCCATGACAAGGTACTGGAATTACTCATTGGGCTTTTCGAAGCTCACCCCATTCCCTAACATTTTTCAAGTGATGACGATGGTTGGGAGCCTTGCCCAATTTGAGGATTGCTGATTGGTAGCTCCATTTGATCCGGAATTTTGGAAGTATTAGGACCCGTAGTTGGTCAAATTTTGTTGTAGTAATTTTGGACAATTATGTATTTAAGCCCCAAAGGGCAAACAGATATGTACTATGAAAAGCTTTTAAATTTATAGTATGCTCTGAATGTATAGTAATCGTTTACCACTCCGAAGAAGAAGAAGCGACGGTATAGAGTGGGTTTGCGAAAAGAAAAAGTTTTTCACGCTTTCGCAATTTGCCAACTTTAGCCCTATCACACAGCTATCTGGCGCCGTTGCTCACGTGAAGCCTTGCCCTAAGGCCTTCGGGCCGAAGGGCGGCGGCTGCGATTCGGAATCCGCATGGGGTGGATTTCGGGTAGTGACAAATGAAATTAGCATGAAAAAAAAGAATAAAGCTTTCTAAATATGAACGTCCGAGTTTTGAGAACAAAATTCATTTTAAAAGGGGGAAGATGTAACATCCCGACCCAATTAAGTGAAGCAATTAACAATAATGACGATTATCATAAGTTAATTTGTTTATTAACCATAGGCAATTCTAATTAAGACTAATAGTCCGTAAGTACAGAAGCAAAAGTATAATGAGAACAACTAATTCTAAAATTGGAGACGACCAATTTTGAGAATGCAAATTTATGCCAAGGGTCATAAATTGACAAGGAGTTACAATTAGTGTTAATCAAGGATTAACACATGAGTAGCTATGAAAAATTAGTGCACAAAGTGCACTTAAGCAAGACTAATTGTAACACCCCGACCCAATAAAGCAAAGTAATTAACGATAATGGCGGTTATCATATAATGGCGGTTATCATAAGATAATTTGCTTAATAACCTTAGGCAAAGCTAGATATGACTAGTGACCTGTTGATAAGAGCATAATATTTAATATTTTAAATTCCTTTATATTTGGTTTTATGACATATTTTCTGTTTAAGTGAGCTAATTAAATATATTTATTGAATTAGGGAAGCATTAAATGTAAAAGAATAGATATGGAGTATATTGTGCAATTTCTAGCTTTTAGGCAGTTTCGATATATGGAGATTCAATTGGGGTTTGGATGGCGTTAGAGTTTCAGAATGAGAAAGTGGTCTTCATGAACTTTTTAGAGGACGTCTTAAGCTTTTTAGAAAGGTATGGTTTGCAAAAATCCAAGTTTGTTTGAGCCTCCAAACATTGTTTCAAAGGCAGGCCTAGAAAGCTGATCCAAATCCTGATTGGAGTTGGATTCCTATCCAAGCCAGTAAACTTTAGTGGGCCATAACTTGAGTTTCTGAAGTCCAAATCAGGTGATTCAAAAGCCTAAAGTTATCTACACATCCAAGGCTACAACTTTCATCAAGAGGCCAAGTCAATATTAGGTCGTGATCTGATAGAAAAATAGCTCACACGTTCCAGCAAGATTTGGGGTGGTTTCTGTCAATCTGTTTTGATAAGGAATACCTATAATGTAGGGATTAGAGTTGTGCACGTTTTGGGGGAAGTTATCATATGTTTTTGATATTTATTTAAGCTTTCCTAAAAAGAGAATGAGGGGGGACACAAATGAATTATTAGGGTTTTCTTATTGAAGTATGTTAGGCAGATTTTCTAATTCAGTTAAAGGGAATTTCGAATCTTCAGTGTAGTTTGATGGTTGAATCAAATTAGTAACATTATTTCTTCTTTTTCTTATGAAATCTATTAATGATAATCTGTTTTAATTTTTTTATTGATATTTGGTTTGATTGATTTAATCAAGGCCTATTAAATTGATCAGATTATTACCAATTGCTAGATTCAGGAAGTATATTACGTAATTGATATGGTTCCTAGTCAATTGTGGCAAATAGTGATAGATGATTGTGGACAAGGTTTTTTTTTTTTTTTTGCTGAAATTATCATGATCTAAGTTAAACAGTCCGAGCTTGTGTGATTGTTGCTTAGAATAATCTAATTTCCTTGAGATTAAGGCTACCATTATATTAAATTTAGAGAACTTGTTCTAAATTGTCTAATGGTTAGAATCTTATGGAGAGCTTGTTTCATTAGTGAGGAATTAAGGAAAATTTTGGGTAGTAGAGCTTGTTGTTACCTAGGATTATTAGATTCATTGAAGGGTAAAATAATGTTATAGTTGATTGATTGTTCCATTAACTGCGAGGGTAAGATTGAACCGAAGAACTGAAGTTTTAATTCATTGATTTCTGTTATTAATTTAGTTTTCAATCAGAATCAGTTTGATCAGAATTCCAACCCCCCCATTTATTGTTTTGTTATTAATTAAATTTCAGTTTTGAATTGGTCAGAATAAATAAAAAATAAATTATGAACACTCTCTGTGGGTTTGACCCTTACTTATCTAGCTACTGTGTTTGTTTTCTTTTATTGTGTTAAGAAGTAAGGTTTAATTTTTGGAGTGTTAACGACGCTTCAAAAATTTGGCACCGTTGCCGGGGAGTGTTTTTTGGCATTTTTTATTTATTTATTTCTGTTTGTCAAATTTTGAAGTTTTTTTTGTTAGGTTTTCGGTGGATTTTTCAAGGTGGTACTGTTCATTTGGAAATTTGCGATTGAATTAGGTGACGAGCGAGCACTTGTTTCGAAGGAAACGATGATCTGCACAAGATTAAGATTCACTAGCCCCACTCTCTCGAGGCCAAATTCCATCGTTTACTAGGGTTTTGGGCCACTTTTGTGTTTTTGGTTGTTTTTTTTTATTATTTATTTTTGCTTATTTTTATTTATTTTCTGTTTCTTTTTGATTTATGACTCGATCTTTTCAATTTGATGAATTAAGATTTGATCCAGAGATTGAGAAAACCACACGAAAGTTGGGAAAAGAGACTCAGCAAGCTCGAATTGCAACTACAAATTCTAACAGTTCATACAATAATTAAGAAGTGGAAGATATGGCTACTCCTAATAACAATAGGGCTCCTAGGACTTTGAAGGAGTTGGTTGCTCTTAATATAAATCAACAGCCATTATGTATTGAGTATCCTGATTTAGCTGCTGCTTTTGAATTGAAATCAGGACTAATACATCTTTTGCCTACCTTTCGTGGTCTTACAGATGAAGATCCATATAAGCATCTGAAGGAATTTCATGTGATGTGTTCTAGCATAAAGCCTCAAGGAATAACAGATGAGTAGATAAAGCTTAGGGCTTTTCCGTTCTCATTGGAAAACTTGGCAAATGATTGGTTATATTACCTTCCTTCCGGATCGATCCAAACATGGAATGAGATGAAAAGGCTATTTTTGGAAAAATATTTTCCTTCTTCTAAGGCTGCTAATATAAGAAAAGAGATATGTAGCATCAGACAATATAATGGAGAATCTTTTTACGAGTATTGGGAGAGGTTCAAGAAGTTATGTTCGAGCTATCCACCACACCAAATTGATGATCATTAGTTAATTAATATTTTTATGAGGGGTTATTGCCAATGGATAGAAGTATGATAGATTCTGCTAGTGGAGGAGCATTGGTTGATAAGACCCCAGATGCTGCTAGGAATTTGATTTCAAATATGGCAGCAAACTCACATCAGTATGGAACCAGAATGGAGCATACACCTAAAAAGGTGAATGAGGTAAGTACTTCTAACATTGAACGTCAAATTTGTGATTTAACTGCTATGGTTCGTCAAATGTCTGTAGGAAACATGCAAGCAGCAAAAGTGTGTGGAATTTGTTCGTTGTCAGGACATAATACAGATGTGTGTCCAACATTGCAAGAAGATGAAACTGTTCAGCAAGCTAATGCAGTGAGAAATTTCCTAAGACAACCCCAGTGCCAATATAATCCTTACTCTAATACTTACAATCCAGGATGGAGAGATCGTCCCAATTTGAGCTATGGAGGAAATAGACAGCCAATGCAAAATGTTTTTCGAAATAAGCAGCCCGGTTTTCAACAGGTTCAACAGTAGTATCCACCTAAACAAGCAGCTCATTTTAGTTCGGGAACATCTCTTGAGGATATGTTTAAAACTTTCATGATCCATACGTAGCAATTCCACGAAGAGACAAACACTTCCATACATAATTTGGAGAATCAGGTAAGTCAGCTTGCTACCACTGTTGGTCAATTTCTCAAGACTCATGTCACGACCCGAAACCCACCCTGTGCGGATCTCGCATCGCGACTGCCACCCTCAGGCCCGGGGACCTTAGGGCGAAGGCTCGCATAAGCAGCGGTATCGGATAGATGTGCGACATGTGATTGCGAAAGCGTGAAAAACTTTTTTCTTTTCTTATTTTTAAATTACGTACATTCGTCCGGTACTGCCACTCTTTACATAGCATACATGATTTAACATTCAGAGTATAACTAAAAGCTTAAAGACTTTATATATAATACATATTTAATTGCCCCGTGAGGCTTATACATAACAGGGTACCACTTTACTAATACAAGATTTCATACTTAAAGTTCGTAATGCTAGACAAAAGAACTACTTGAACACAACTTCCCAAAATGGCAAATTCTTCATCATCGTCTTCTAATCAAACTGCCCTTAATCACCTGAAAGGGGGGGTCCGAACAAAGTCCGGGTAAGCTAATCTAAGCTTGTGAGTAATTCTAGCATTTGTCATGGGGTTTCAATTAGCAGTGATTTAGTATATAAGAGTTTGTAAAACATTCACTGCCAATTGCTCTTATACTTGAACATAGAACATATGTATTTCTTAAAACAAATAGCTTTGAAACATTTAAAGTATTCAAGCTAAACTCGTACTTCATCAAATAGAGTATATAAACTTTAAAACACATAAATATGTACTGTGAAAATGAGGGTAAAACCTGTTTCCATTTCCAATACATTTTCTTATCACTTTTCATTAATAGAATCCGTTTCGAACCAGATTCTCACTTTACGTTTCGTGAAGATATCTTATGCTTGGGGGATTAGATCCTGCTACCTGGCAGTTGACAGTCAATCGAGTTCCGTACAACTCAATATCCTATCAGATTTTGGATTAATTTAATTTCGAAGAAACTCATAAAGTACATGGTGCTTAAACACATCTTTTCTTACATTAAAATACATTTAATATATGACTTCTTCAAATAGGTGCTTCTCATGAATATTTAAAACATCATGTACGTAATTTCATAAAAAATCCTTTAAACACTTGATATAAACACATTCAGAACACTTTACATAATTTGGCATTTAAAACTTTAGACATGCTGAAATATGTTTTAAGAAAAATGTGACAGAAACCATTCTCTGAGCATGTCATAATAGATTTTATAAAGATAGAACAATTTAAAACTGAATCATGTAAATACTAAATTTGAAAATTCAAACACTTCATATCTTTGAACTTAAAACATTTTCAAATCCATGGAGTTAAATCTCCACTTCAAATACAGGGTTACTCACCTTGGTCCTTTAGGATTAGTGCTAATAATGCGCTTTCCCACTTCCTTTGTAGTTCCTAAGAACAATTCATAATAACCTCATTAACTTCACATTCACCATAATAACACCTATCGATGCTGCTTAACTTATGCTTAGTTCGTATTAGATCCTAAAACGATCTCATAATTCACATGTACTCAATTTAACTCGTGCTCTTAACCTATGACACAATTTAATGTGTTAGAAATTCAATTTATTTCAATTTATACTCTTCTGGTAGCTCCATTAACTTTAATTTAATTTTATTTACTTCACATGTTTACGTGTTGTGTCCTTTTGTATTTCATTTCCTCGTACGTGCCTTAGTTTAGTACTTCGGCTAATGCTTTAGTTCATAGCTATCTGATAGATGCTATTCATCAAATTTTATGTCTTTTTATTTTAGACATCTCTTTTGGTCGAATAGACTCTACCATTGAGTCCGGAGCGTCGAAGAAAGTCCATTTAGGCTTTCCTAGAATTTAATTCGGACTTTTGTATGTACAAGGGAAAAATGGTCATTTACTTATTTACGTGTCATATTTTTTCGTACGTTGTTTTGTAGTTTGGACTCTACCATTGAGTCCAGAATGTTGAAGAAAGTCAATTTAGACCTTTCCTGGTTTCAATTTGGCTTTAGGGGTACTAGGAGTAATTTGGTCATTTTACCTCTTTACGTGTCTTTATTTTTCGGGATCCCATTTCACAAAACGGACCTCGCCATTAGTCTCAGAATATCGAAAATAGTTAAAATACACTATTCATATGTTTAATTTGGACTTCATTTGCTTCATATATGACCTAGGGGTAAAATAGTAATTTTACTTTATTTATTAAATAATTAAATTAATTATTTAATTATTTTTCCAAGGGTCTTATTGCATAAAATTCCCATCAGTTGGACCACAGTGGGATTTTTCAAAAGTTCTAGGGTCAATCCGTAAATAAAGAAAGTCTTGGTTTATTTTATTTTAAATAATTCAAAGAAGCAGTGGGTTTAGTTCAAACATAAGTGAACGGGTCCGGTCTCCTTGTAAACCAACCGGTTTGGTCGGTTTGCCACATGATGCTGACGTCATGATGATGTCAGCCCTAATGTTTTAAATATTAAAAACAAAACGTTGCCGTTTAAATAACCCGTGACCCGTTGGATCCGGATTTAACCTAGACCCGTAACCAACCCATAGTCTGACCCGAACAGTGTCATCTTCCCCAACGGGGTCGACAATGTTCATATGAAACCCTATTTTTTTACAGTCCGATTTTGTGATGTTCTTTGAGTCTATTTCTTCTGTTTTTTGTTCCAAACGTTCCCTAGAGCTTTAAGGCATGTTTTTACATTGATTTTGAGCTTCGAATTAACCTCAAAGATCACAGTTCGGAGGGAATAGCCCAAACCTGTAACTAACTGGTTCATGCTTATTTCTTAATCATTTCTCATGAGGTTAGGCTTGTTGTGATCCCCTCTTCATGGGGTTTCATATTTCATTAACAAAGGTAGGTTTAACATCGCATTTAAAGTATTGAGTTTCAAACCCGTAACCTGCAACTCATCATATGAGGTTCATTCTTGGGTTTTGTGATCACGTATTAGGGTTTTTAAAACCCTCATGGTCTCAGTTTGAGGTCTTGGTAAGCCAAAATGGATTTGGCAAAAGTCGGTTCAAACCTGCTTGAGCATGGTCCTTTAATGGCCGTAGCTTCTAGGTTTCCATTTCTCAGGTGTTTTCGAGGCTAGATTTCATGCTTGATACACTTCTAAACATATTTTAAACATCTTACATATATAAACTACTCAAAACAGTTTATATTCATGCTTAAATCTTAGAGAGAGAATTTGGCAAGTTCATGTGTTCATACCTTTTTGCTTGTGGTTCTTACCCCTTTTTCTCTCTGATTTCCTCTACTTCTTCTTCCTTAAGCTCCTTGGTTCCCTTCTGATTCTTTTTCTTAAGAAGCAAGCATGCTTTGCATACTTTGCTTTTAAAGAGAAGCAACCGACCTCTCTTTCTATTCTTTCTCTCTCTCTACACGACCTCAACCTACTCCTAGCCTTCACTTCTCATAAATTTCTCTTACACTTCATTGAACTCTGCTTTTTCTCTATTTGCTTTCCATTAAATGCTTGTGTGATATTTGTAGTATATATGTATATTATATACACACACACAACTTACATGTGAACACACACACACAGCCGACACATATACACACACCCCACTGTTCACACTTTAGTTTTTACTTATATATATATATATACACATATATTTAATCCTTTTAATATATATATATATATATATATACCTACACATTTGGCCACATATACATACACACAAAACACCTCTCATGTAAGTGTAATTGTGTGCTACAATATTTAATGATAATAAATATTTCTTATATGTTAATTAATTAATTATTTAAATAATTAATTATTTTCTTGAGTGTAAAAATCTTACACTAATTTTCTTAACCTCGTAATACGGGCCATATGACCTAGTATTTTTGGGTCGGGGTATTACAGCTCAAGTAAGTTACCTTCTCAAACTATTATTAATCCAAGAGAGAATGTAAGTGCTATAACATTGAGGAGTGGCAAACAATTGGAAGTACCAAAATCCACTGTGGTAGTTGTTGAGGAGGACACTAAGAAGGAAGCAGAAATATCCAAGGTAAATCCTAATCCTTCTATTCAAGTTAAGACTAACCCCCTACTTTTTCTGTACAGATGTGCAAGGTCTAAGAAGGAGGAGCAAGAGAAATAAATTTTAGAGACATTTTGCAAGGTAGAGGTAAATATTCCTTTACTAGACGCAATTAAGCAAGTGCCAATGTAATACCCCGACCTGAAACATCGAGTCATATGACACATATTACGAGGTTATGAAAATTATTGTAAAGATTATAAACTTAAGAGAATAATTAATTAATTTAATGTAATTAATTAATTAAATATAAGAAATTAATTATTTAACATAATTAAATGGAGTATATGAAATACATACAATACACACATTAAAGGTGTATTGTGTGTGTGTAGTCAAGTTTGTATATATACATATACATGCACATGTGTATACATAAGTATAAATGTGTATATATATATATATATATAAAACACAAAAATATCCTTGTGTGTTTAAACGTCCAAGCAGTGTGTGTGTGTGTGTCGGCTATACATGTGTGTGTGTCTTGGTGAGTTAGTGTGTGTGTATATATAATATACATATATATTACAAATATCCCTCCCCCAATTAATGCAAACTGAAAAGAGAAAAAGCAAAATTTATGTTGTCATGACCCGAAATCCACCTTGTGTGGATCTAGTATTGCGACCGCCACCCTTCGGCCGAGGCCTTAGGGCAAGGCTTACATAAGCAACAGTATCGAACAGTGATGCGACTTGTGGTTGCGGAAGCGTGAAAAACTTTTTCTTTTCTTTTAAAAAAAACACATCTGTCACATATCCACCTGATACTGCCGCTCTTCATAGCGATACACATAAATATAAGAATCAGAGCATACTAAAACTTAAGGTTTTATATATACATGACATATCCGGTTGCCCCTTAGGCTTAAGTACAAAATTTCTAACATCTAGTACATCAAAATCTAACCCATTACAAATTCTAGTATCCTCAAAAGTTCATAACCATACGGAGCCACTAATCATCATCCCAAGATGGAGCAAGGCTCCCATTCGTCATCATCAGTAACTGAAAAAAATGTTAGGGAATGGGGTGAGCTTCGAGAAGCTCAATGAGTAATTCTTGCATCTGTCATGGGTTTTCAATTGTTAGTGGTTTCACACATAAGAGTTTATAAAATACACACTACCAATTGCTCGTACATTTGAACATAGAGTACATGCACTTTTCATAAGGATAGCTTTGAAACTTTTAAAGT
This sequence comes from Nyssa sinensis, assembly GCA_008638375.1. Lineage (NCBI taxonomy): Eukaryota > Viridiplantae > Streptophyta > Magnoliopsida > Cornales > Nyssaceae > Nyssa > Nyssa sinensis. The sequence goes on from CM018046.1 coordinate 29,923,390, forward strand.
ATTCAAGCTAACTATACATTCGTTCAAATAGAATATATGCATGTAAAATAGATAAACATGAGTAATAAAATGGGGGTAAAAACCTGCTTCCATTTCTAAACATGTTACTTCAAAAGACATAAGCATTGCATAATGAAAATGGGGCTAAAAACCTGTTTCCATTTCCAAAACGTTTGTCATCTTTTCTCTTTAATTAGGTGGAATCCGTTTCGAACCAGACTCCCATTTTACGTATACGTGGAGATATCTCTTTGCCTGTGGGATCAGATCCTGCTACCAAGCATATGCACATGATAGGTCCAAAGTGTTCCGTAAAACCCACAACTCTACCTCTGTGCTTACGTGTGCTGATGCACATTATAGGTCCGTTGAGTTCCGTAGAACCCACAACTCTACCTCTATGCTTAGTATTATCTTGCAAAACATTTGTCATATGGCTTCTTTGGATAAATACTTTTCAAGAGTATTTAAAATGTGATGTTCATGACTTCATGATAAAATCTTCAAATATTTAGAACAAGGAGTTCAGAATATGTAGACATGCTAAATACTTTAAAGAAGATAGTAAAAGAAATCACTCATTGAGCATGTCACCATAAGATTTATAAGAACGGAATATTTCCAGCAAGAATCATGAAATATGGAATTTAACAATGAATGCTTCACATTTTGAAGGTTAAAACATTTCAAATCCGTGGAGTTAAAACCTCCACTTCAAATGCAGGGTTATTCACCTTAGTCCGTAGGGTTCATGCTAATATTGCACTGCCTTTCCTTTCTCCTTTGTAGTTCCTAACAATACATAGATAATCCATTAACTCATAGGTACTTCAAATATCTCCTACTGATGTTCCTATTTTACGTTTAGCATGTATTAAATCTTAGCTTTTAGCCTAAGCGTTATTCTCCTACCGTATACTCTTTTAGCAGCTTCATTAAATTTTAAAGTTTGATGTTATACTTTACGTATTTACGTGTCATTAAATCTTAGCTTTCATAATACGAACCTCACCATTGGGTCTGGAACGTCGAAGAAAGTCAATTTAGACCTTCTTGGCTTTTAATTTGGCTTTGGACATGTTAGGGGCAATTTGGTAATTTATACTTTAACGTGTTCTACTCTTTCGGGGTCCCGTCTCATGAAATGGACCACAATTTTGGATTCAGAACTTCCAAAATAGTTAAAATACACTATTTGTTTACTTTATTTGGACTTCGTTTGACTGGTTTTTGAACTTGGGGCAATTTCATAATTTCTGTATTTAAATATTAATTGATTTTAGATTGGGCCACAGTGGGATTCTGCAGAAGTTCTGGGGTCAAAAGGTAATTATACGGACTTCTGGTCTGAACCAGTCGGTTCAGTTTCAAACTAAATAAACTGGTCTGGTTTTGACTGAACTAGGCGGTTTAATCCGGTTTAACAAGTAATGATGACATCATCATGACGTCAGCCCTATTCTTTTGAATTTGTAAAACGTCGTTGTTCCAAAAATTCGGTGGCCCTCCCGTCGCTTAACACGTGTCTCGAGTTAACCCGTCTGACTCGATTTAAATTGCGAGTCAACTCGATTGTCTTCCTCACCGTCCTTACTAGTGTTGCCCTAATTTCTGGGTTATTTCTTTCCAATTTCGTGTATTCTTAATCACAAATGTTCTCTGTTCTTGGATGTTTAGTGTTCCTAACAGATAGGGTAACCTTTTAACATTCATTTGACCCCCTAAAACTAACCCAATCATTCGGTTTAACCCTGAATATTTGAACCTGCAACTTGACGATAAACCCTCATTTCATGATCATTTCTAATGAGGTTTGATTCAACGTGGCCTTCATGACATATAGTTTCAGTCCCTATTCTCCAAAGTAGTTTTAGAAGTCTAAAATTTGAATTGGGTCAAACGACCGAAACCTACAACTAAATTTTTAAGGTTCATTCTTCGGGTTATGTGGTCACGGTTGAGCATTGTTAAGACATAGGAGTGGTCTATTTTGGGTTCCAACACACCAATTTGAGTTTAGTTTAACTTGGTTCAGACTTGCATTAACATTTTGAATTTTCACTCAACCTGTAACTCTAAATTTCCCCTTTGATTCTACACAATTTTCCTTCGTTTCTTTTGCAAATTAAAGCTTACAGTATATACAACAAGGCTCTAGTATTGCATGCTTTTAAATCAAAACATAACCCAACGAAATTCCAATAAAATTTATACTTGCTCAGTGGGTTTTTCTAAATTTTTTCCTTCTTCCGTTCCTGCTCCGTCCAGTTCTCTTTCTCTTCCTCAGCTTCTAATTCTCTTCTAACTCTCATGTTCATAGACCCTTAAACTTATATATTTTGCTGCATTAAGCAACACGTATGTTGCATGCAGCCTTGTGGAGATTTGGGTTTGCCACCTGCTAGTTTAAAACCATGCATGAAGACCACCTCATAACCTCTATTCTCTCCTTCACATGGCAGTCATACCTTCTTTTATTACATGCCATCATTATGCCACCACTAACGAGCCTCCAGGAGCTTCTAATTATGTACTTCCTTTTAAAATCCAATGTAATTCCTTAATCATTTTTTCTGCATGTAGATAACAGCTACCAGCCGCCCTTATCTCTTCATCATTTCAACTTAATGGAGACCCACTATAAGGCATCCACTAATTCTCTCTCTTGTAGCTTCTCATTTTTCTTTTCATTTCCTGAATTCCCATTATACATAAATACACATATATATAGACAGCCGTACACACATATATATATATATATCTATAGATATCTATATATATTCTTGTCTCCAATGCATTAGTTTAAATGCATATATATATATATATATATGCAAATGTTATTTTTAATCTTATTATCATTATATATTTTTTTATTTTTTTTCGTATATTATTATTAACTTGCTTAATTACTGAAAGTTTGCGTATCGAAGTTTGAAATTGTACCCGTTATGACACGTCATTGGGTCGGGTTGTTACATATGTGATGGGAAAGGAAGCTGAAAATGGGGGCTAGAGTAGGGTTGAGTCGTGTAGAGAGAGAGATTGATGAGAGAGAGAGAGAGAGAGAGAGAGAGGGCAATGGAACCGTGTATAAGGGCAAGTGCATGCATTGCATGCTTGCCAATAAAAAGAGAATCAAAAGGAGGTGGAGAATCAGGAGTAGAAAGAGGAAGATAACACAGAAAACAAGTAAACATAAGATTTACCATGTTTTCCTCTCTCTAGAATTTTCCTACGTATGAACTGTTTTAAGCCTTGATTTTGTATATATGATAGTTAGAACATGTTTAAACAAGAACAAGCATGAAATTTGAACTTGAAAATAGTTAAAAACATGAAACCCAGAAGTGACAGCCATGAGAGGACCTTGCTTACAGCAGGTCTGAATCCACCACCACCAAACCATGTTTGGCTTATCAATACCCCAAACAGAGACCATGAGGGTTTTAAAACCCTAATACGCGATCACAAAGCCTAAGAAATGACCTCCAAAAATCAAGTTACAGGTACGGGTTCCCAAGACCAATCTCAAAAACATGAACTTAAACCCACCTTTGGGAATGAAAAGTGAAACCCTATGAAAAATGGATCACAATTGAACAAACCCCAAAGGTTTTGGCTTAGAAATGAGCATGAACGATCGACTTACAGGTCTGGTTATCAAGACTTGGACTGAGCACCTGAGCCAAATTCGAGTCCCTAAATCAATGCAAAAACATGCCTTAAGGTTTTAGGAAATGTTTGGAAAAGAAAACAGAGAAAATGGATTCTTAAAATGCCACAAAATTCGATTGCAAAAATTAGGGTTTTGAGAGGAACAGTGTCAACCCCATTGGGGAAGATGACACTGTTCGGGTCGGCAATGGGTCAGATTTCGGGTCTGGGTTATGATCGGATCCAATGGGTTACGGGTTTAGTGAAACGGCGACATATGAGGGTTGAAATGTTTTAATTTTAAAAACCAAATAGCCTTGTTTGGATTCAGCGATAAAAAATTTAAATAAGAATACAGAGGTACCCTAACCGCGGATAAGGCGAATAGTAGGGATATTTTGTCCCGATTCATTGTGGCTATGTAAACCGGTTGGTTCATGGGATTCCTAAACTGGTCTAGGGTTTTTTGGTAAAAACCCACTGGTTCTCTTATCTTTTTTAAAATTAAATAAACCAAAAGTTTGGTTCTTTACGGTTTAACCCCAGGGTTTTGAGAAATAAATTCAATTACACCCCTGGAAAAATAATTAAATAATTAATTAATAAATAAAGTAAAATGACTATTTTACCCTTGGGCCATAAATGAAGCAAATGAAGTCCAAATTAAACATGTGAATAGTGTATTTTAACTATTTTGGATATTATGAGACTAATGGTGGTGTCCGTTTTTTGAGAAGGGGCCCCAAAAAATAAAGACACGTAAAGGGGTAAAATGACCAAATTACCCCTAGTGCCCCTAAAGCCAAATTGAAACCCGCGAAAGTCTAAATTGACTTTCTTCGACATTCCGGACTCCATGGTAGAGTCCGAATTACGAAACGAAGTATGGAAAAATATGACATGTAAATAGGTAAAAGACTAAATTTCCCTTTTACATATAAAAGTCCGAATTAAATTTTAGGAGAGCCTAAACCAACTTTCTTCGATGCTCTAGACTCAAAGGTAGAGTCTATTCGACCAAAAGAAATGTCTTAAATAAAAGGACATAAAATTTGATGAATAACATCTGTCATAAAACTATAAACTGAAATATTGCCGAAGTACTAAACTAAGGTAAGTACAAGGAAATAAGGTACGAGAAGACACGACACGTTAACATGTCAAGTAATTAAATTTAAATTTGAAGTTAATGGAGCTACCAGAAGAGTATAATTTTAAAATAAATTTATTCCTAACACAATAAATTGTGTTTTAGGTTAAAGTACAAGTAAACTGTAATGGAGAAAAAACAACAAGATTTCAATGATGAATTAGATTTGCAACATAGGGTGATCCATAGGAAAATAAAGATCGCCAAAACCTGTGAGATCATCTCCTTTACACCATTCAGATATTGGACCCCAATCGTCCCGATGGGACGATTTATGCATGAAGCTGCAGCAAGGAGACTTGCCGAGGCAAAGCTTAAGGAAGAAACAGAGGAAGAAGAACGAGAGAACACTGAGACATTAGTTCAAATGCGTCACAGGTAATATTATTATCATTAAGTACATAACTGGCTAGACTATAGTACAATTATAAGTTAGACTGATTTAAGAATTTGGTCTTGCACAGTCTAGACATAGGTAAGATTATGAGTTGATTAGTATATATATGAGATTTATGCGATCTTTCCTAAATTATGATAGGTTAAGGAAAGACAAAAGGAAGGCACCTCTATAGAGCCGACCTAGGAGTATAAGGTGAGTAACCCTGTATTTGAAGTGGAAATTGAACTCCATAAATTTGAAGAAGTTTTAAGTTCAAAATATGTAAAGCATTTGAATATCAAATTCAGTATTTATGTGATTCTTGTTTTAAATATTATGTTCTTATAAAATTGTGACATGCTCAGTAAATAGCTTTCAGTTACAGTTTTTCTTTAAAAATATGTTTCAGCATGTCTAAATTTAAAATTTCAAACCTTGTTAAATATTCTAAATTTGCTTACGAAGATTTTATGAAGTCATGAAAAGTACTTATTTGAAGAATCCATGTGATAAATGTATTTGAAATACAAGATAAATTGTGCATAAGCACCCACAAATTTTTTGGTTGTACGAAACTCAATTAATCTGTAAAAGTATGATGGGATTTCGGGTTGCACAGAACACAATTGACTGTCGAAATGCCAAGTAGCAGGATCTAATCCCCCTGGTACGGGATATCTCTATTGTAGCATTGTAGTAAAACGGGAGTCTGGTTCGAAATAGATTCTACTAACGAAAGTGATAAGATGACATGTATGATAATGGAAGCGGGTTTTACCCACATAGTTATGCATACCTACATGTGTTGAAATATACGTTTTATTTGAAGAAGTACATGTCACATCCCCCTTACCCATCGGTTAGGCACCCATCGGTTTTTTTTTTTTTTTTTGAAATCAAAATGCCGACGGTAATCCTAACCACAGGCCATTCATCAGTAACATCCAAGTACAATGCATTCAATTAATATAAGTTGCAGCGGAACTGAGGGAATGCATAACACCTTGGCAGAGCCATTAATACATCCATGATTAACTATTACATCATTGTCCTACAAAAGATACGAGTCTTAGGTTTTAGTACATCATATTCAGAAATGGAGTTAGGTACAAAGATGGTTAATTCATAAGTTCTTGAAAATAGTTCTCCGGGTCTCCAACCCGCTAATCCTGAGTGTTGGGTCCCTCACTTGAAAAATGTTAGGGAATGGGTGAGCTTTGAAAAGCTCAGTGAGTAACACGGGTCCCCTATCATGGGTTTCAAACCATTGTTGTTTATAAAACAGGTGGTTGAATCAGGCATTTCAGAAGATATAGTTAAATCCGTATATTTGAACAGTATTTAAAAACAGGGATACAGTCAAAACATCAGAGCGACAGAACAGTTCAACAACGAGCAGAGCAAAACAGTATAACAGGATAACAGTACAGTATACACAATTCAAACAGTGCAATATGCTCATGTAGTGCTCAAGACTGAATTTGTGAATCAGTTGTTCTTTCAGTAAAAACAGGGATAGTTTCATTTCAATACGGAACAGTGAAATCAGACAGAGTAAAATATAGTCATGCATTGAGTAGAAGCATGAAAGACAGTGTATAAGTAGGAACGGTACAGTACAGTATTTAAAAGTACAATAACTAGACGGTGTACTTATACACCAATTCAGGAGTCTAGGTTACTCACAAACTGTTACGGTTATCTCCTTGCACAAACAATCTGATAACCTCCAAGTACGTCAGGCATCACCATGTATATCCTGAACAATCATCATCAATCACAGACAGATCAGAATTCATCCATTCAGGCCTTATTCGTCATCTTAGGTGTCTATCGGTTTACCTAAGATAGCCTAGTAGCCTATCGCCCTCTCATCGGGTTTCATCCGGGGCTATTTCATTCTTTAATTAGGCTTAGTAGTCTTCAGAACTATAATTTAAGTCATTTAGACTTCAATCGTTATCAGTCAGTTACTTTTTCAGCCTTAGGGGCAAGACGGTCATTTTATCACTCTTGCACCGGGCCCTGTCAAGGCCTTCAGAATAGTCTTTATAACTTAAATATAAAGTTCTACATCTTTTAGACTCCAATCGGTATCAGTTAAGTTCTTATTTTAACCATAGGGGCAAAATGGTAATTTTGTCATTCTTGCCCTAGACCCAGTCGTGGTTCTTAGAATATCCCATATATCGTATACATGAAGTTCTAAGTCTTTTAGACTTGAATCGCTATCAGTTAAGTGCTTATTTATCCTTAGGGGCAGTTCAGTCATTTTTCAATTTGTGTCTGTATTTTTCGGGACTTCAGTTCATTAAACGGACTTCACTGTTGAGTCCAGAATGCCCGACATAATCAGAATATACTGTTTTTTATTTTTATTTGGGCCTGGGTACCCTCAGGGGCAGTACAGTCATTTGTCACTTGCAGGTCTGTATTTTTTGGTACATAATTTCTCAATTTGGAATGTACCATTGAGCCCAGAATATTTGAAATAGTGGAAATACACTATTCATTTGACTTATTTGGACTTCATTTGACCTATTAATGACCTAGAGGTAATTTGGTCATTTTTATTTAATTAATAAATTAATTAAATAATTTAATTTATTATTTATTAAATTATCAGGGGTGTAAATGAAATAAAATTCCAAAAACTGGGCCAGAGTTAAATTTTTAAAACTGTTGGGGCCATTTCATAATTTCCAAAAAGTTTAAACTGAACCAAGGGGTTCAGTCCACATTCAACTGAACCAGACCGGTCCAATCCGGTTCTAGCCGGTTCAAGGTAATGTGCTGACGTCAGTCCTACACATTTAAATTTTTAATTTAACAGTACCAAAACGACATAGTTTAGGTTATGGTTCATATCCGTTTTTATCCGGGTCGGGGCCCGATCCGAAGACCCGATCCAAGACCCGTTACTGTTCATCGTCCCTACCCGTATAGGGCCACTGTTGCCCTAGAAAATTGCAGAATTTTCTCCCTCTATTTCATGGAGTTTTAGGTGCGGTTTTCAACAGGTTTTGATCTTAAACGACTTCTGGGAGTAAAACGAACCTCTTGGCATTGGTTTCAAGCTTCGGGTTCATCCATGGTGTTCTGTTTCGGCCGATGTTCAGGGAAAATTTCAATTGGGTTGCATAGCCTCGTTTCTCAACCATTTTGACGGGGTTTGGTTCTCTAAAATCCCCACAGCAAGGGCTTCGATCCCCTATCCTTAAATCTCAGTTTAGGGGTCTAGTTTAAAGGTTTGGTTTTTGGGCCGAGAATAATAGCCTCGGTTTTAAGGGCTTAAACCTAGGTTTCTAGGTTGCGGTTGGGGTTTTTCGGGGTCCTAGGATGGTCCATTTCATGTATTGGTAAGCAAAGGGTCACTTGGTTAAGGTCGATTCATACTTGTAACCCGAGGTCCATCAATGGCGGTTTGCTACGGGTTTGGGTTTTTGGGGCAGTTCTATAGGTCCAAGTATGCACAAACACTCCAGGTTTCAATGTCTAACCATTATACATGCATTTACAGTCCCAAAGGAAATAAAACAGTAGCCAAGAAATCCAAAGAGAAAATTTAAAATTTTGGCTTGCTTACCTTCAAACAGTGGTCTCTCCCAGGGTTCGTATTCAAGCAGAAGCCTCCCAATGGAGCAGGTCCAGTCCAGCCCTTCAGTTCTCAGTCCTTAGCTTCCTTCTAAGCTTCTCCAATGGATTCCAAATGCATACACACTTGTATTCTCCCACTCTCTCTCTCTCTAGGATTCTCTCTCTCTCTCTCTCTAAGAGTCAGTATACAAGGCCTCTACAGTTCTGATCTCCCTCCATGCATATATGGAGATTATCTAAAAATCAGATTTGTCTTAACCCTTCAGCTCCCCAAATGCATGATTATCTTGCATGAAATCTGGTTGGAAGAGAGGTTTAATCATGAACTATAGGCATGATGGCTATGGCATAGCATGATGTAAGGCTGAGGTGTTGCATGCTTGTCCATTGGTCACTTTGGGGAAAGGCCAAACCTGAATGCTATTTAAATATATATCTTTGCATATATGTGCACAAAGGTGCTCTTAGCTTAGTTGGTAAATTTTTGGTAAACCAAATTCTGCCTATATTGGTCAAGGGATCAAATCCTCTTGGCCACATTTTGGTTATTTTCCATACTTCGGGCTTAGGCCCTGTTTGGCTGCGCATTAATGCAGTTTCACTGTTTCCTACCTAACTTTCATTCTGTAGCTTATTTTTCGACGCGGTTTCCTCCGGTCAACTCTTAGTTAGGTTAGCTTCAGTGTCTAAGGGTTCAGTGACAGTAATCAGTTTCTCAGAATTTTGAAATCAGCTAACATGGGTTTTGTCAGTGTTAAACAGTTGAGTTTAAACAGTTAAATGCCAGATCAGATTTCAGAAAGAGTTTTTCATTACATAATTTAATTAGAACATAAGTCTGGGGTGTTACATCCTCCCCTCCTTCAAAAGAGTTTTGTCTCCAAAACTCAGCCTAACTACACTCAAGTGAACAACTCTGGGTACAATTCACGCATTTCTGCTTCGCGCTCCCACGTTGCTTCCTCAGTCGTGTGGTTCTTCCACAAAACCTTCACCAGTGGGATTGCCTTATTGCGCAAAGTCTTTTCTTTACGGTCTAGAATCTGTACCGGTTGTTCCTCATATGACAAATCCTCCCTCAGCTGGAGTGGCTCATGTTCAATAACTTGTCCGGGTTCTAGTACACACTTCCTCAGCATCGATACATGGAAAACATGGTGTACTTTATCTAGCTCAGGTGGTAATGCCAAACTATACGCGACTGGTCCAACTCTTTTCAGGATCTTGAATGGACCAATATAGCGAGGACTTAACTTGCCCTTCTTCCCGAACCGGAGTACTTGTCACGACCCGAAGTCCACCCTATGCAGATCTCGTGTCGCGGGGCCGACCCGAAGGCCGTCCCTACTTTTTCCATTCCAGTATCATAACACTAATATACAATGTATTAAAAATTTTAAACAATGAATAGCGGAAGCCTTTATCAATTACAGTAATCCAGCGGAAGTCTTTTTAAATACATTAAACAGCGGAAGTCTATTAAATACATGACATAGTTCTACAAAATTCAAAATGAGAACTAAACCGTAACCAGCACCCGGGGGTGGTGAATACATGGGAGAACTAACATAGACTGATACAGTACTTCAAAATGTCCCCCTACGCTCTCAAACTCCTACTGGGGTCTCGCAGCATCATCACTTGAAATGGGGGTAAGTGGGGTGGAATGAGCTATGAAGCTCAGCAAGTAAACCAGATCTCCGACACTGGTATCGATGATTATAAAGAACGTGAATCCATGAATAAAATATGATAGCCAATCATAAGAAAGGAGATGCTGTGATAGCCAATGAGAACAGTTGCCATGATGGCCAATAAGTAGTGGGGCACAATATACAGTCAGAAGTAATGAATAAGCAGTGATAAGAGTTTCTCAACAATAACCTGTCACAATGAGAATACTGCCACAATAAAACGATTTCAATCAAACCAATGAACAACGTAAGATAATCCATAAGAAACAGTAATCCATAAGGTACAGTAGCCATTCAACAATATATCCATAACAATAATCCAATGGAGATGCTTATAATCTGTAGTAGGGAATGGCAACCCCTCTGCGTAATTCGAGGCCCGGCATACCTCTCAGTTAAACTCACATCTTTTGCCACACGTCCGTTCACGGACTAATTCGTCACAGAAGCATCGGATGGATATTGTGACTGAACACAATTCCAGCATTTATAACATAGCATGATCATTTGTGATTCCATAAGGAGTATGAAAATGGAATATCATATATACAGTAAAGCATAACAGTAAGCCTTTCAAGGCATGGTTCAATATGATAACAATAGCACAATAGTCAATCAATGTCCACAAGATAGATCAATATCGCATTGCGGATAACAATAACGTGAGGTACTTTCAAGAGTACAAGTTCGGCAGTAAAGAATAAACTTGGCTTTAGAAACACCACATGGAAGAGAAAGTGATCCACTTACTTCTATCGTGATTCTACCTCAGAAATCCGTGCGTATACCTTTGCCTTTTGAGTTCCCTATATATCAGTGAATACGTTTCAGAATAAATGCTATTCATCAAATTTTATACCTTTATATCATAAGTATTTCAAATACTATTTTAGACTTTACCATTGAGTCCGGAATGCCGAAGAAAGTCGGTTTAGGCTTTCGCGGAATTCCATTTGGACTTTTGTACTAAAAAGGGCAAAATAGTCATTTTACACTTTTACAGTATTTTATCCTTCGGGGTTCCATCTCGTAAAACGGACCCCACCATTGGACTCAGAACGTCCGAGATAATAGGTTTTGACTATTTATTTTTATCGTTTGGACTTCGTTTGACCCAATTTTGAAATAGGGGCATTATAGTAAAATTAATATTTAATTAATTTTTTTATGTTTGGGCAACAGTGTAATTTTTCAAAACATTTGGGGCCGGTTCATAAATACTAAAAGCTGCGGTCTGAACCAGTTGGTTCAGACCTAAAAACCCTAAACCGGTCCACCCTTGCCCTGAACCAAACGGTTCACTTTCATTCAAGAACCGGATTTCAATAACCCAATTCCCTATCCTTATCCCTGTTTCGGTTAACCCCAAAACCCAATTCCTATTTATTATCCATGCAACCAAACAGCCCAATCTCATTTAAATTAAAACCCAAAACGACACAGCTTCGGTTAACCGTTTATGTCCGGTCGGGTACCGACCTGATCCAACCCAGACCCGTTCCTTTTAACCCGGTAGACCCCCCCCGATTTTTCGATCATCTCCCTCAAAGTTCCGGTGAGCAACAGTAGGGTTCCGGCGTCCCTACCGACGCCGGTGACTGTTCCCATTTATTTTTCTCATGTATTTTTAATGCCATTTTATCCCTCATCACATGGGGATCACGAATCTATCTTTGGTTTCCCATTTGAACTTCTCTAACCTCACGAATAGGGTGATTATCAGTTCCGGCCAGTTTTCCGGTGAACTGATTTTTCTTGATTTCGTAACAGTTTCTTGACTGTTTTGGATCTAATTTGTTCCCAATAGTTTTCTGCATGCATAAGGATCGTTTTCATAAACTTTTAAACAAATTTTAACCATAAAATTCATGGAACCGAGATTATTCCATTAACCTGCAACTGGGTCTTTCTCCTTGGTTTCTAACCCATTTAACTTGATTCTTTTTGCATTTAAAAGCTAATATCATGCTTATTAAGACCCTAGTTTTAAATCAAACATTCATGCTTTAGAATTATAAAAACAGAAACGTGATTACTCACCTGGGTTTCGGTTTTCAGCCCACTGTGAGTCTCCCAACCCTCTCTGTTTTTGCTTCAATATTTCTTTCTTCTTCTCTCCTTCAGTTCCTAACTCTCCCTTTTCTTTTCTAACCTCTCATCACTCAAACCCGTGCATATATATATATATATATACATACAAAGACTCCACCGCCTCTCTCTCTCTCTCTCTACCTTATCACTCTCTCTCTCTCTCTTGCAGTCATCCTTGACTGCAGAGAACTGCCTTTTTAATCCTAGCCACCCACATACCTCACATATACATATATACATATATTACATATACACACCCACCACCTCACCAAGTCGGTTGGTGGGTTTCCCAAACACACACACACACAGTGATGCACACACTGATATTTTCCCTTTTTTGTTTTCTTTTCCTTTTTATTTATTACACATATGCATAAATACATGTATAACCATGTTATATATATATATATATACATATCAATTACATACTTTTATACATGTATTTATAATCATATAAATACGTATAACGGTATTTCTAATCACGTATACATACACTAATTTTAATCGAGCTATGTATCTATGTTCACGTATGCATGCATGGAAATACGTGCATGCACGCATTTCGATGCAATGCTTTGTGATGCTCGGTTGTCACCCTGCCTTGATCATTTATTCCTATCATTCAGTCATTCATTTGCATGAAAATACTAAGATATACATATCTTATCGTTCAAGTTACATGTTTTAACCGACCTACCTCGGTATACGTGACGTATCCCGGGTCGGGATATTACATTCTTACCTCCTTAAAAATAAGTTTGTCCGCAAACTTAACGGTTCTAACTCCGGTGATTCTCGTGAATTCTGTGGTTCTTCTAACATCATGACCTAACTGAGTTAGTCGTTTCATATTTGCTGAGAATCAAGTTTTACTGTCACATCCATTATCGTAAGATTCTTTCTATAATTTCAAGTGTACCTCGAAATCCTTACGTGAGTCCCAATTGTATTCTATGGTTTCTCTAGTCTGTATTTCATAAGTTCTGTACCTTAACATGATTCAATGATGATTCTATTGACAATCAGTAAGCAATAAGTAAGCGTTCAGTGTCTATATTCAGTTAACAATATACGTAGAAAGCGACATAAAACATAATTTAATACAAGTAACCCTAAGGGTATCGTTTTCTTAGATTCTATCATCATCTTGTGAAAATTGAGCAATTAATATGTCACGTAGAGTTCTATGTCTATGTTCAATCCAACAATATATATAGGGATATAAATATTCAGTAACAAGTGAAATGTGGGCAGGCTATGGGTAGACTAAAGGAATACCTGCGACTCTAGAGGTTGTGGCCTGCACATCCTCTGGGAAAATAGAGAAAACCCGTCCTGCCTGCTGTTGGACATTTCCTTGTCCACTCCTCTGGGTCGGGGGTCTAGGTGCTGCTATTGCTGGTGTTGTTGGTCCAGCTGAGGTAATACTAGTTGTGGCCTGAGCATTCTGGGGACATAGTCTCGCAATATGCCCTTCCTTGCCACAATAGTAACAAGTATTGCTACCCCTAAGACACTGGCCTTTGTGGACCTTCTGGCAGCGAGTGCATTGGGTAGCGCTTTCTTTGGTATGATCTGGTCTCCTCTGAATGGGCTCTGTGGTGTGGGATTCAGTCCCTGGTCTAATAAATGTAGGTCCTAGTCCAGAGGAAGAAGGCCCTTGCCCCCTACTCTGGTTACCTCCCTGTTTCTGGTTCCCTCGTCTCTTGGCGTACTCCTCACCACTCCTTTCTATAATACGGGCCGTTTCCATGACATCATCATAAGTAGTCAGTCGATGGGACACCAGTCTATCTTTGATAGGCCACTTCAGTCCTTCCTCAAATTTACGAGCCTTTAAGTCCTCGGTATTGATAGCACCAGGGGCAAATCTGGCCAACTCAGTAAATCTAGCCTCGTATTGCTCCACTGTCATTGCCCCCTGTTGCAATACCATAAACTCAGCAACCCTTCGGTTTCGTACTTCTTGGGAGAAGTACTTCTTATTGAAGATATCAGTAAATCATTGCCAGTTCATGCCTGGCTCTTTATTTTCTTCTATCATCCACCATTTATGTGCCATACCTTTGAGCAAATAAGTGGCGTATGCCACTTTTTGGATCTCAGTGCATATCAGGATTTTGAAGATCCTGTTCATTTCCAATAACCACTCCTCAGCTATAGTGGCTCCTCCTGTACCGTCAAATGTCGGGGGTTTCATTTTCTGAAACCGCTCATATAAGTATGCAGCATCTCGCTCGTTTCCTTGACGGTGCCCTACATTGTCGCCTGTGTTGACAGGCTGTTCCTGTTGTACTGGCTGTACTGGTTGGTTAGCACCAGTCTGAATCTGTGGTAGACTTTCAATGATAGTCCGCATCATTCTTTCCAGTTGTTCTAAACGATCCATAGGTAACGGACCTTGCCTCGTGTTTACCATGTCTGTAAGGATTACCCGTGATGATAACCAATAAGATAACCAATAAGGTAGCCAGTGAAATAACTAATGAGATAACCAGTCAATGTATAAGGCAATTAGTCCATGATTGTAAAATATAAAGTATCAGTCATATCTAACAGTCTTAACTCTAGTCCTATCTCCCATGACTCACTATCGAACCTATAGCTCTGATACCAAGCTGTCACGACCCGAAGTCCACCCTATGCAGATCTCGTGTCGCGGGGCCGACCCGAAGGCCGTCCCTACTTTTTCCATTCCAGTATCATAACACTAATATACAATGTATTAAAAATTTTAAACAATGAATAGCGGAAGCCTTTATCAATTACAGTAATCCAGCGGAAGTCTTTTTAAATACATTAAACAGCGGAAGTCTATTAAATACATGACATAGTTCTACAAAATTCAAAATGAGAACTAAACCGTAACCAGCACCCGGGGGTGGTGAATACATGGGAGAACTAACATAGACTGATACAGTACTTCAAAATGTCCCCCTACGCTCTCAAACTCCTACTGGGGTCTCGCAGCATCATCACTTGAAATGGGGGTAAGTGGGGTGGAATGAGCTATGAAGCTCAGCAAGTAAACCAGATCTCTGACACTGGTATCGATGATTATAAAGAACGTGAATCCATGAATAAAATATGATAGCCAATCATAAGAAAGCAGATGCTGTGATAGCCAATGAGAACAGTTGCCATGATGGCCAATAAGTAGTGGGGCACAATATAAAGTCAGAAGTAATGAATAAGCAGTGATAAGAGTTTCTCAACAATAACCTGTCACAATGAGAATACTGCCACAATAAAATGATTTCAATCAAACCAATGAACAACGTAAGATAATCCATAAGAAACAGTAATCCATAAGGTACAGTAGCCATTCAACAATATATCCATAACAATAATCCAATGGAGATGCTTATAATTTGTAGCAGGGAATGGCAACCCCTCTGCGTAATTCGAGGCCCGGCATACCTCTCAGTTAAACTCACATCTTTTGCCACACGTCCGTTCACGGACTAATTCGTCACAGAAGCATCGGATGGATATTGTGACTGAGCACAATTCCAGCATTTATAACATAGCATGATCATTTGTGATTCCATAAGGAGTATGAAAATGGAATATCATATATACAGTAAAGCATAACAGTAAGCCTTTCAAGGCATGGTTCAATATGATAACAATAGCACAATAGTCAATCAATGTCCACAAGATAGATCAATATCGCATTGTGGATAACAATAACGTGAGGTACTTTCAAGAGTACAAGTTCGGCAGTAAAGAATAAACTTGGCTTTAGAAACACCACATGGAAGAGAAAGTGATCCACTTACTTCTATCGTGATTCTACCTCAGAAATCCGTGCGTATACCTTTGCCTTTTGAGTTCCCTATATATCAGTGAATACGTTTCAGAATAAATGCTATTCATCAAATTTTATACCTTTCTATCATAAGTATTTCAAATACTATTTTAGACTTTACCATTGAGTCCGGAATGCCGAAGAAAGTCGGTTTAGGCTTTCGCGGAATTCCATTTGGAATTTTGTACTAAAAAGGGCAAAATAGTCATTTTGTACTTTTACAGTATTTTATCCTTCGGGGTTCTGTCTAGTAAAACGGACCCCACCATTGGACTCAGAACGTCCGAGATAATAGGTTTTGACTATTTATTTTTATCGTTTGGACTTCGTTTGACCCAATTTTGAAATAGGGGCATTATAGTAAAATTAATATTTAATTAATTTTTTTATGTTTGGGCAACAGTGTAATTTTTCAAAACATTTGGGGCCGGTTCATAAATACTAAAAGCTACGGTCTGAACCAGTTGGTTCAGACCTAAAAACCCTAAACCGGTCCACCCTTGCCCTGAACCAAACGGTTCACTTTCATTCAAGAACCAGATTTCAATAACCCAATTCCCTATCCTTATCCCTGTTTCGGTTAAACCCAAAACCCAATTCCTATTTATTATCCATGCAACCAAACAGCCCAATCTCATTTAAATTAAAACCCAAAACGACACAGCTTCGGTTAACCGTTTATGTCCGGTCGGGTACCGACCCGATCCAACCCAGACCCGTTCCTTTTAACCCGGTAGACCCCCCCCGATTTTCCGATCATCTCCCTCAAAGTTCCGGTGAGCAACAGTAGGGTTCCGGCGTCCCTTCCGACGCCGGTGACTGTTCCCATTTATTTTTCTCATGTATTTTTAATGCCATTTTATCCCTCATCACATGGGGATCACGAATCTATCTTTGGTTTCCCATTTGAACTTCTCTAACCTCACGAATAGGGTGATTATCAGTTCCGGCCAGTTTTCCGGTGAACTGATTTTTCTTGATTTCGTAACAGTTTCTTGACTGTTTTGGATCTAATTTGTTCCCAATAGTTTTCTGCATGCATAAGGATCGTTTTCATAAACTTTTAAACAAATTTTAACCATAAAATTCATGGAACCGAGATTATTCCATTAACCTGCAACTGGGTCTTTCTCCTTGGTTTCTAACCCATTTAACTTGATTCTTTTTGCATTTAAAAGCTAATATCATGCTTATTAAGACCCTAGTTTTAAATCAAACATTCATGCTTTAGAATTATAAAAACAGAAACGTGATTACTCACCTGGGTTTCGGTTTTCAGCCCACTGTGAGTCTCCCAACCCTCTCTGTTTTTGCTTCAATATTTCTTTCTTCTTCTCTCCTTCAGTTCCTAACTCTCCCTTTTCTTTTCTAACCTCTCATCACTCAAACCCGTGCATATATATATATATACATACAAAGACTCCACCGCCTCTCTCTCTCTCTCTACCTTATCACTCTCTCTCTCTCTTGCAGTCATCCTTGACTGCAGAGAACTGCCTTTTTAATCCTAGCCACCCACATACCTCACATATACATATATACATATATTACATATACACACCCACCACCTCAGCAAGTCGGTTGGTGGGTTTCCCAAACACAGACACACACAGTGATGCACACACACACACACAGTGATGCACACACTGATATTTTCCCTTTTTTGTTTTCTTTTCCTTTTTATTTATTACACATATACATAAATACATGTATAACCATGTTATATATATATATATATATACATATCAATTACATACTTTTATACATGTATTTATAATCATATAAATACGTATAACGATATTTCTAATCACGTATACATACACTAATTTTAATCGAGCTATGTATCTATGTTCACGTATGCATGCATGGAAATACGTGCATGCACGCATTTCGATGCAATGCTCTGTGATGCTCGGTTGTCACCCTGCCTTGATCATTTATTCCTATCATTCAGTCATTCATTTGCATGAAAATACTAAGATATACATATCTTATCGTTCAAGTTACATGTTTTAACTGACCTACCTCGGTATACGTGACGTATCCCGGGTCGGGATATTACAGTACTCCTTTCAATGGTGACACTTTGAGGAACACGAGGTCACCTACTTCAAATTCCAGATCCTTTCTCCTGTTGTCCGCGTAGCTCTTGTATCGACTCTGGGCCGTCTGTAACCTACTCCAAATTTTCTGAATCTGTTCAGTGGTTTTTTGTACTAGATCCGGCCCAAGTAGCTTCTGTTCAGTAGCTTCAGCCCAGCAGAGTGGAGATCGACACCTCCTTCCGTACAGTGCCTCATATGGTGCCATTTTAATGCTGGCCTGATGACTGTTGTTATAGGCGAACTCGACTAATGGCAAATGTTCTGCCCAATTTCCTTTGAAATCCAGTGCACACAGTCGTAGCATATCCTCCAACATCTGTATTACTCTCTCGGATTGTCCATCCGTTTGTGGGTGATATGCCGTACTAAACTTAAGCTCGGTGCCGAGTGCCTTCTGCAGGCTTTTCCAGAAACGTGACACAAATCTAGAGTATCGATCAGAAACGATGGACAAGGGTATGCCATGTAAGCGTACAATTTCTTGAATGTACAACGTGGCTAACCTTTCCATGCTGAAAGTCATTTTTACGGGCAGAAAGTGTGCAGATTTGGTCAATCTATCAATGATGACCTAGATGGCGTCAAAGCCCTTTGAAGACTTGGGAAAGCCGGATACGAAATCCATGGTGATGTGGTCCCACTTCCATTCGGGAATAGGAAGTGGTTGCAAAAGCTCGCTGGGGCGTTGATGCTCAACCTTTACTTGTTGGCAACCCGTACAGTGAGCGATAAAAGTAGCCATGTCCCTTTTCAATCCAGGCCACCAGTACAGTTCCCTAAGGTCATGGTACATCTTTGTGTTTCCGGGGTGTACCGTGAACCTTGAAGTGTGGGCTTCCTCCAAAATTTCCTTCCTCAACTTGTCTGTCTTAGGCACACATAGCCTGCCTTGATACTGCAGAACTCCCTCTTTAATATCAAAATCAGTCTTTCCAATTGTCTCTACTTCCTTACAAATTTTGACTAACTCTTCATCTTGAGCTTGTCCTGCTTTGATCCGTTCTACTAATGTTGACTCAACTGTCAGATTGGCCCAATATGCCGTACCACCTGGTGGGATCACCTCAATGCCCATCTCGTCCAGGTCTCGAATCAGCTCCTCTTGAGTAGTAATCATATAGGCAAGATTGCCGGACTTTCTGCTCAAAGCATCGGCTACTACATTAGCCTTGCCAGGATGATACTGGATCGTTACATCATAGTCTTTGATTAATTCGAGCCAACGCCGTTGCCTTATATTCAGCTCCTTTTGTGTAAAGAAGTACTTCAGACTCTTATGATCAGTGAAAATCTCACATACCTCCCCATATAGATAGTGGCGCCAGATTTTTAGAGCAAATACCACTGCCGCTAATTCCAAATCATGGGTCGGATAATTCTGTTCATGTGGTCGAAGTTGTCTAGAGGCGTAGGCAATGACTCTGCCGTCTTGCATCAAGACACATCCCAAACCCTTGTGGGAAGCATCACAATAAATGACGAACTTTCCCTCCTTGGTGGGAATAGTCAGAACAGGTGCTGTAGTCAACTTCTCCTTGAGTAGTTGGAAACTCCGTTCCTGCTCATCCGTCCAAATGAATGGCACCTTGTTCTTAGTCAGGTGGGTGAGCGGCTTCGCCAACTTAGCAAAATCCTTAACGAAGCGTCGATAATAACCTGCCAACCCAAGAAAACTTCGGATCTCGATCACGGTGGTTGGTTGAGGCCAATTCAGAATAGCCTCTATCTTATGCGGATCTATAGCAACACCTTCCTCAGAAATCACATGGCCCAAAAAGGAGATGCTGGGTAGCCAAAATTCACATTTTTTGAATTTTGCATATAACTTGTGCTCCCTCAGGGTCTGTAACGCTATTCTCAGGTCCCTTTCGTGCTCCTCTTCGCTCCGAGAGTACACCAATATGTCATCAATGAAAACAATGATGAAGTCATCCAAATATGTCTTGAAGACCCGATTCATTAAATCCATAAATGCAGCAGGAGCATTGGTCACACCAAAAGGCATGACCAAGAACTCGTAATGACCATATCGGGTTCGGAAGGCTGTTTTCGATATGTCAGTATTCTTGACCTTAAGTTGATGGTATCCAGTCCTTAAATCGATCTTGGAAAACACACTTGCTCCTTGCAATTGATCAAACAACTCATCGATGTGTGGGAGCGGATACTTGTTCTTCACTGTCACTTTATTGAGCTCTCTGTAATCGATACAAAGTCTTAGAGAGCCATCCTTCTTCTTCACAAATAACACCGGTGCTCCCCATGGTGACACACTAGGTCGGATGAATCCCTTCTCCAACAGTTCCTGCAATTGAGCCTTCAGCTCTTTCAACTCTGATGGAGCCATCCGGTATGGAGCTTTAGATACCGGTTGAGTTCCGGGGATGAGGTCGATAGAAAATTCAATCTCTCGATCAATCGTCCCACTTGGTAAGTCCTTAGGGAATACATCGGGAAATTCACACACCACTGGTACTTCTGGTAATGGGGGACCTTGGGTTTGGGTATCCAGAACACTACACAGATAACCATGGCATCCCTTTTTTAGTAATCTCCCTGCCTGGATGGCAGAGATGAGATAGGGCGGAGGGGTAACGCCTTTTCCCTTAAATACAAATTCGGGTTGCCCCGGGAGTTGAAACAATACTTCCTTTTCAAAACAGTCAATGGTGGCGTGGTTGCGAGATAACCAATCCATGCCTAAGATCACATCAAATCCTTTGATATCCAAGGGTATTAGGTCTACTGACAGTTCTTGGTCCCCAATTTCTACACTACAGTCCTTCAGGATTTTGGACCCAATCATTCATATCCCAGAGGGGGTTTGTACAGACAACAATTCATTCATAGGTTCAGGTATTCTATGCAGTGTATCAGTAAACAGTGGAGGTATAAAAGAGTGTGTGGATCCAGAATCAATAAGCACATGTGCAGAAGTTTCACAGATCGGGAGTGTACCTGCTACCACAGTATTGGTAGTAGATGTCTCCCCTAGCACTAGGGCAAACGCCTTCCCTGGTCATCCTTGAGGTGCTTTGCCCTTATCTCTAGTGGAGGCTGCTGGAAGGAGCCTCTGTGTCGTAGCAGTGGTAATCGGAGCTGGGGCTCTTATATCGGGTGGTAGCTGCGGGCAGTCTTTGACCAGGTGTCCCTTTTCCCCACACCGGTAACATGCACTGGTCAGCTTGCGGCATTCTTCCTGATTAGACTGTTGACAATGTGGGCACTTAGTCACCTCCCTTGTTTTCTTCTGACTTTTCTCCCCTCTGCCTCGACCTTCAGTTTTCTGCTTCTTTGAAGGTTGGGATTTCTTGAAACTTTTCCCCTTGTTCTTCCGTCCTTGGTCTTTGAGTTGATTATACTCCTCCATGTCCTTTTCGATGACAAGGGCCTTGTTCAATACATCCGAGTACGTGTATAGCTCAAAAGCAGATACCCTTGTTCGAAGTCCTAGGCGAAGGCCTCCTTGGAACTTCCTTGCTTTGTCCCTTTCTCCCTGTATTAGGGAGGGGGCGAATCTGGACAGGGCTGAGAATTTGGCAGCATACTGGATCACTGACATCTCTCCTTGCTGCAAATTTGTGAACTCCTGAATTCTCCTCTCACGGACTGTCGACGGGAAGAACATGCCATAAAACCTTTCCACAAAATCCGCCCATGTCATAACTGGGTTCTCCCGTTGCACCTCCAACCACCAGTTATACGCCTCCCCATGAAGCATATAAGTGGCTAGCCTCACCTTCTCCTTCTCAGTACATATTAGAAGTCCAAAAGCTTTCTCTATTGCCGTCACCCATTCTTCGGCCTGCTCAGGCTCTGTGACTGTCTCGAAGGATGGAGGTCTTAACTTGTGAAACCTGTCCAGTAGTTCGCTGTGGATGCCAGCTCCAACAGGTGGCACCAGAGCAGGCAGGGGTGGCATAGCTGGGGCTTCATCCGGATTATTGGCTGGTCTGGTTTGGTTTTGCTGCAAGGTTCTAGTCAACCCCTCTATAGCCCGAGCGAACTGAGCCAGAGTCGCCTGCATTTCGAGTATAGCAGCACTCTCTGTCGGGGCTTGCAGTTCCCTATTGTCGTTCCTTGTCCGTGGCGGCATCTGAGATAGAATAAAGTCATTTTCAGTACTCTCGTTCAGTGTGTCTTCATAGAACGACACTCAGATCATTGTTAGCTCAAGGTTCCTACCACTCAAGCATATACTCCCTAAGGGTTCAGTTCTTTGGTAACCCTATGGTTCTGTTCTACGTTCGAGATGTAAAACCTAAAGCTCTTATACCAACTCTGTCACATCCCCCTTACCCACCCTATGCGGATTAGGGGCATGAGACCGGCCAGTTAGGCACCCATCGATTTTTTTTTTTTGAAATCAAAATGCCGACGGTAATCCTAACCACAGGCCATTCATCAGTAACATCCAAGTACAATGCATTCAATTAATATAAGTTACAGCGGAACTAAGAGAATGCATAACACCTTGGCAGAGCCATTAATACATCCATGATTAACTATTACATCATTGTCCTACAAAAGATACGAGTCTTAGGTTTCAGTACATCATATTCAGAAATGGAGTTAGGTACAAAAATGGTTAATTCATAAGTTCTTCAAAATAGTTCTCCAGGTCTCTAACCCGCTAATCCTGAGTGCTAGGTCCCTCACCTGAAAAATGTTAGGGAAGGGGTGAGCTTTGAAAAGCTCAGTGAGTAACACGGGTCCCCTGTCATGGGTTTCAAACCATTGTTGTTTATAAAACAGGTGGTTGAATCAGGCATTTCAGAAGATATAGTTAAATCCGTATATTTGAACAGTATTTAAAAACAAGGATATAGTCAAAACATCAGAGCGACAGAATAGTTCAACAATGAGCAGAGCAAAACAGTATAACAGGATAATAGTACAGTATACACAATTCAAACAGTGCAATATGCTCATGTAGTGCTTAAGACTGAATTTGTGAATCAGTTGTTCTTTCAGTAAAAATAGGGATAGTTTCATTTCAATACGGAACAGTGAAATCAGACAGAGTAAAATATAGTCATGCATTGAGTAGAAGCATGAAAGACAGTGTATAAGTAGGAACGGTACAGTACAGTATTTAAAAGTACAATAACTAGACGGTGTACTTATACACCAATTTAGGAGTCTAGGTTACTCACAAACTGTTACGGTTATCTCCTTGCACAAACAATCTGATAACCTCCAAGTACGTCAGGCATCACCATGTATATCCTGAACAATCATCATCAATCACAGACAGATCAGAATTCATCCATTCAGGCCTTATTCGTCATCTTAGGTGTCTATCGGTTTACCTAAGATAGCCTAGTAGCCTATCGCCCTCTCATCGGGTTTCATCCGGGGCTATTTCATTCCTTAATTAGGCTTAGTAGTCTTCAGAACTATAATTTAAGTCATTTAGACTTCAATCGTTATCAGTCAGTTACTTTTTCAGCCTTAGGGGCAAGACGGTCATTTTATCACTCTTGCCCCGGGCCCTGTCAAGGCCCTCAGAATAGTCTTTATAACTTAAATATAAAGTTCTACGTCTTTTAGACTCCAATCGGTATCAGTTAGGTTCTTATTTTAACCATAGGGGCAAAATGGTAATTTTGTCATTCTTGCCCCGGACCCAGTCATGATTCTTAGAATATCCTATATATCGTATACATGAAGTTCTAAGTCTTTTAGACTTGAATCGCTATCAGTTAAGTGCTTATTTATCCTTAGGGGAAGTTCAGTCATTTTTTAATTTATGTGTCTGTATTTTTCGGGACTTCAGTTCATTAAACGGACTTCACTGTTGAGTCCAGAATGCCCGACATAATCAGAATAGACTGTCTTTTATTTTTATTTGGGCCTGGGTACCCTCAGGGGCAGTACAGTCATTTGTCACTTGCAGGTCTGTATTTTTCGGTACATAATTTCTCAATTTGGACTGTACCATTGAGCCCAGAATATTTGAAATAGTGGAAATACACTATTCATTTGACTTATTTGGACTTCATTTGACCCATTAATGACCTAGAGGTAATTTGGTCATTTTTATTTAATTAATAAATTAATTAAATAATTTAATTTATTATTTATTAAATTATCAGCGGTGTAAATGAAATAAAATTCCAAAAACTGGGCCAGAGTTAAATTTTCAAAACTGTTGGGGCCATTTCGTAATTTTCAAAAAGTTTAAACTGAACCAAGGGGTTCAGTCCATATTCAACTGAACCAGACCGGTCCAGTCCGGTTCTTGCCGGTTCAAGGTAATGTGCTGACGTCAGGCTGACGTCAGCCCTACATATTTAAATTTTTAATTTAACAGTACCAAAACGACACAGTTTAGGTTATGGTTCATATCCGTTTTTATCCGGGTCGGGGCCGATCTGAAGACCCGATCCAAGACCCGTTACTGTTCATCCTCCCTACCCGTATAGGGCCACTGTTGCCCTAGAAAATTGCAAAATTTTCTCCCTCTATTTCGTGGAGTTTTAGGTGCGGTTTTCAACAGGTTTTGATCCTAAACGACTTTTGGGAGTAAAACGAACCTCTTGGCATTGGTTTCAAGCTTCGGGTTTATCCATGGTGTTCTGTTTCGGCCGATGTTCCGGGGAAATTTCAGTTGGGTTGCATGGCCTCGTTTCTCAACCATTTTGGACGGGGTTTGGTTCTCTGAAATCCCCACATCAAGGGCTTCGATCCCCCATCCCTAAATCTCAGTTTAGGGGTCTAGTTTAAAGGTTTGGTTTTTGGGCCAAGAAGAATAGCCTCGGTTTTGAGGGCTTAAACCTAGGTTTCTAGGTCGCGGTTGGGGTTTTTCGGGGTCCTAGGATGGTCCATTTCATGTATTGATAAGCAAAGGGTCACTTGGTTAAGGTCGATTCAGACCTGTAACCCGAGGTCCATCAATGGCGGTTTGCTACGGGTTTGGGTTTTTGGGGCAGTTCTATAGGTCCAAGTATGCACAAACTGTAATATCCCGACCCGGGATACGTCACGTATACCGAGGTAAGTCGGTTATATAGTGTAACTTGAACGGTGAGATATGAATATCATGGTATTTCATGGAAACGTATGACTGGAGACTGTAAATCATGGAAATGAATGATCAAGGCTAGGTAACACCCGAGCACCATAGGGCATTACATCGTAATGCGTGCATGCACGGAATTCCATGTATGCATACGTGGACATAGATTCATAGCTCGATTAAAATAAGTGTATGTAAATAGGATTAAAAATGGAATTGTACCCCTACACATGCATGTATATACATGTATAAAAAGATGTATTTTGTGTGTATATATATGTATATAATATAATGTATTATACATGTATTAGGTGTTTATGTATATATATATATATATATGCATAAGAAATAAAAGGAAATGAAAAGGGAAAAGGGAACTGCCCTTGGGCAGTATACAGGTGGACTGAATGTGAGGTGTGTGTGTGTCGGTTAGGTGAGATATGTGTGTGTAATATATATATAATATGATATATATATATATATATATATGAGTGCAACACAAGTCTCCCAAGCCATTTAATGCAAAGTTTGCATTTGGCAGAGGGAACACAGAACATAGGTCAAGGAAAAGGGCCATAGAAGGGGGAGTAACCGAGAGAGAGAAAGAGAAAAAGGGAGAGAGGCGGTGGAACCCTTCTCTCTATATATGTACATACGGGTGAGAGTTGAAAGGCAAAAAGAAAACTGAGATTGAGAGAAGCATTAGCCAAGAACTCAGGAGCATAAACAGGAAGGTTTGGAGGGTCACAGTGGGCTAAATCCGAACACCCAGGTAAGCAAGTTAATTTCTATTTTTGTGATTTTAAGCATGAAGGTTTGATCTAAATCTAGGGTCTTTATAAGCATGCTTTTAGCTTTTAAATGCAAGAAGAATGATAGAAAAAGGTTTAGAAACCATAGAGATATTCTAAGTTGCAGGTTATAGAGAATAATCGGCCGTGGGTCATTTCATGTATTAAACCTTGTTTAATCGACCCAAGCATGACCCTATGATGTGCAGAAAACTGTTAGAAACAATTAGGGGTCAAAACAGTGATCAAAACGCCATGAAAATAGAAAATATCACTTGGCCGGAGAATCGGCCGGAGATATTTCAACCCTATTTCGTGAAGATGGGGAGGGATTCAATGGAAACCGAGAGTGGATTTGAAATCCTTGGGAAGAAGGGAATAAAATGGCATTCGAAATGGAGGGAAAAACCACCGAAAAATATGTGACAGTCGCCGGAACCCTACCGGAGTAGTGGGGAAGATGACCGGAAAATCGTGGGGGCTACCGGGTTAAGTCTAGACCGGATCTGGGTTCGGATCGGGTCGGTACCCGATCGGATATGAATGGGTAAGTAAAACTGTGTCGTTTGGCTTTTTAATTTAAATGGATTTGGGCTTGTTTGGTTACATAGATAGTAAATTGGAATTGGGTTTGGGGTTATCCAAACCAAGGATGGGATAGGAAATCAGGGTTATTGAAATCCGGTTTTTCAAATGAAGTGAACCGTTTGGTTCAGTAAGGGGGGCAGACCGGTTTAGGGTTTCTGGTCCTGAACCAACTGGTTCAGACCACAGCTTCTGGAATTTATGAACCGGCCCCAAATATTTTGAAAATTTACACTAAGGCCCAAACAGGAAAATTAATTAAATATTAATTTTTACAATAATGCCCCTATTTCAAAATTGGGTCAAACGAAGTCCAAACGATACAAATGAATAGTCAAAACTTATTATCTCGGATGTTCTAAGTCCAATTGTGGGATCCGTTTTACAAGATGAGACCCCGAAGGATAAAATACCGTAAAAGTGCAAAATGACCATTTTGCCCTTTTTAGTGCAAAAGTCCAAATGGAATTCCGCGAAAGCCTAAACCGACTTTCTTCGGCATTCTGGACTCAATGGTAAACTATAAATTAGTATTTGAAATACTTATGATGGAAAGGCATAAAATTTGATGAATAGCATTTATTCTGAAACGTATTCACTGATATATAGGAAACTAGAAAGGCAAAGGTACACTCACGGATTCCTGAGATAGAATCACGATAGAGGTAAGTGGATCACTCTCTCTTACATGTAGTGTTTCCACAAGTCAAGTTTATTCTTTTACTGCCAAACTCGTACTCTTGAATGTATTGATATCCTTGTGTTCCACAATTCGATATTCTTTATCCTGTGGACATTTGATTGACTGGTATATCATTGTTATCATGTTTAACTGTGCTTTGAAAGCAACTCATGTTATTACTATCCACAATGAGATATTGTTCTATCTCGTGGACATTGCTTGACTGTTATATCATTGTTATCATGTTCAACCATGCCTTGAAAGGCCTACTGTTGTATCCTTATTGAATGAATGATGTTCCATTTATATTCTATGGAATTACTTATGATCATGACATGTTTATGAACACGGGGGTTGTGCTCAGTCACAACACCCATCTGATGCTATCTGATTGAATGGGACCTACGGGTCAAGTCCGTGAACGGACAAATGGCAATTTACTGGAATTGACTGGGGGGTATGCCAGGCCCCAAAAGATCGAGGGTCTGCCGAGCCCTGAAATAGAATAACAGCATCTCTTATGATTGACAGAACTTGATTGTTGAATGGCACTATTCCTTATAATTCTTCAAGTCTCGAAGGACTTGCATTGATTGATTTGTTTGTGATCGGTTCATTGTGGCAGTACTTTATTGTTGTTATATTTTCATTTTACACTATTACTCCTGATTGTGTATTGTGATTACTTTCCATTGGCCCTCGTGGCAATTATGTTCATTGGTTATCACGGCATCTCTTTCCTTATGATTGGCTATCATTATCTTATTCATGGATTTATTGTTCATCGATACCAGTGTTGGAGATCTGTTTTACTTACTGAGCTTTGTAGCTCATTCCACCCCATTTACCCCCCATTTCAGGTGATGACGCTGTGAGACCCCAGTAGGAGTCTGAGAGCGTAGGGGGACATTTTGAAGTATTGTATTAGTCTATGTTAGTTCTCCCATGTATTCACCACCCCCGGGTGCTGGTTACGTTTAGTTCTCATTTTGTCTTATGTAGAACTATGTCATGTATTTAATAGACTTCCGCTGTTAAATTAATTTTAAAGACTTCCGCTGGATTACTGTAATTGATAAAGACTTCCGCTGATTATTGTTTAAAATTCTTAGTACATTGCATATTAGTACTATGATACAAGAATGGAAAAAGTAGGGACGGCCTTCGGGTCGGCCCCGCGACACGAGATCTGCATAGGGTGGGTTTCGGGTCGTGACAGCTTGGTATCAGAGCTTAGGTTCGATTGTGAGTCATGGGAGACAGGACTAGAGTTAAGACTGTTAGATATGACTGACATTTATTATTGTCTTACACATTGACTGGTCATCTCATTGGTTACTTCATTGGTTCTTTCACTGGTTATTTCATTGGTTATCTCACTGGTTATCTCATTGGTTAGCTTCATTGGTTCTATTCACAGTCATGGTTAACACGAGGCAAGGTCCGTTACCCATGGATCATTTAGAACAACTGGAAAGAATGATGCGGACTATCATTGAAAGTCTACCACAGATTCAGGCTAGTGCTAGCCAACCAGCACAGCCAGTACAACAGGAGCAGCCTGTCAATGCAGGCGACAATGCAGGAAATCGTCAAGGAAACGAGCGAGACGCTGCATACTTATATGAGCGGTTTCAGAAAATGAAACCCCCGACTTTCGACGGTACAGGAGGAGCCACTATAGCTGAGGAGTGGTTACTAGAGATGAACAGTGTAATATCCCGACCCGGGATACGTCACGTATACCGAGGTAGGTCGGTTAAAACATATAACTTAAACGATAAGATATGAATATCATAGTATTCTCATGGAAATGAAAGACTGGAGACTGTAATCATGGAAATGAATGACCAGGGCTGGGTAACACCCGAGCATTACAGGGCATTGCATCGAAATGCATGCATGCACGCATTCCCATGCATGCATACGTGAACGTAGATACATAGCTTGATTGAAATCAGTGTATGCAAATATGATTTAAAATAGAATTAGACCCCCACATATACATGTATATACATGTATAAAAGAAGTGTATTTCATGTGTATATATGTATAAGATATAATGTATTATACATGTATGATGTATTTATGTATATATGTATATTTACATAAGAAACAAAAAAGAAAGGAAGAAGGAAAAAGGGGAACTGCCTTGGGCAGTATGCAGGCACCAAAGAGAGTGTGTGTGTGTCGGCTAGGTGTGAAGTGTGTGTGTGTGTTATATATATATATATATATAATATGATATATATGTATACATGAGTGTAACACAAGTCTCTCAACCATTTAATGCAAAAGTTGCATTTGGCAGAGAGAATACAGACCTAGGTCAAAGAAAGAGGCCATAGAAGGGGGAGGAACCGAGAGAGAAAAGAGAGAGAGGCGGTGGAAACTTCTCTCTACAAATATAAGCCTACGGGTGTGGGTTTAAAGGCACAAAGGAGACCAAAGTTGAGAGAACATCTTGGCAAAGAACTCAGGAGCATAAATAGGAAAGTTGGAGGGTCACAGTGGGCTAAATCCGAACACCCAAGTAAGTGGTTTTAATTCTGTTTTTACAATTTAAAGCATGAAGCTTGTATGTAATTATATGGTCTAAACAAGCATGAAATATAGGTTTTAATGCAAAAAGAATCATGAAAAACGGTTGAGAAACCATGGAGAAATATGGAGTTGCAGGTTTCATGGATAATTTCGGGTTCCATGAATCTATGCTTAAAACTTTGCTGTTTGTTTATGAAAACAGTCATTAGAGGTGCAGAAAACCATTTAAAATGGATTAGGGTCAAAACAGTGTACAAATAGTCACGAAATAGGAAAGATATAGGCCACCGAAAAGTCGGCCGGAAACACTTAGGCTCTATTTCGTGAAGTTAGCAAGGGATTTAATGGAAATGGAAAATGGATTTGAAATCCTTGGGAGAAGAGGGAAAGAATCGCATTTAAAATGGGCCGGAATCCCACCGAAAAATGCGTGACAGTCGCCGGAGAAGACGACTGTTCACGCCGGAACCCTACCGGAGACGGGGGGAAGAAGACCGGAAAAGCGTGGGGCTATCGGGTTAAGTCTAGACGGGTCTGGGTTTGAATCGGGTCGGTACCCGACCGGACATAAACGGTTAACCGAAGCTGTGTCGTTTTGGGTTTTAATTTAAATAAGATTGGGCTGTTTGGTTGCATGGATAATAAATAGGAATTGGGTTTTGGGGTTAACCGAAACAGGGATAAGGATAGGGAATTGGGTTATTGAAATCCGGTTCTTGAATGAAAGTGAACCGTTTGGTTCAGGGCAAGGGTGGACCGGTTTAGGGTTTTTAGGTCTGAACCAACTAGTTCAGACCGCAGCTTATGGAATTTATGAACCGGCCCCAAATGTTTTGAAAAATTTCACTGTTGCCCAAGTATAAAAAATTAATTAAATATTAATTTTACAATAATGCCCCTATTCCAAAAAGAGGTCAAACGAAGTCCAAACGATGCAAATGAATAGTCAAAACCTATTATCTCGGACGTTCTGAGTCCAATGGTGGGGTCCGTTTTACGAGACAGAACCCCGAAGGATAAAATACCGCAAAAGTACAAAATGACTAATTTGCCCTTTTTAGTACAAAAGTCCAAATGGAATTCTGCGAAAGCCTAAACCGACTTTCTTCGGCATTCCGGACTCAATGGTAAAGTCTAAAATAGTATTTGAAATACTTATGATAGAAAGGCATAAAATTTGATAAATAGCATTGATTTTGAAACGTATTCACTGATATATAGGAAACTCGAAAGGCAAGGGTTTACTCACGGGTTCCTGATCTGAAATCACGATAGAGGTAAGTGGATCACTTTCTCTTACATGTGGTGTTTCCACAAGCCAAGTTTATTCTTTTACTGCCAAACTTGTACTCTTGAAAGTATTGATATCTTTATGTTCCACATTTCGATATTTGCTATCTTGTGGACGTATCATTGACTGATGTATCACTGTTATCATGTTCACTGTGCTTTGAAAGCACATATGTTATTGCTATCCACTTGTGATATTGTTCTATCTCGTGGACATTGCTTGACTGTTATATCATTGTTATCATGTTGAACCATGCCTTGAAAGGCCTACTGTTGTATCCTTATTGAATGAATGATATTCCATTTTTATACTCTATGGGATTACTATGATCATGACATGTTTATGGACACGGGAGTTGTGCTCAGTCATAACACCCATCTGATGCTATCTGGTTGAATGGGACCACCGGGTCAAGTCCGTGAACGGACAAAATGGTAATTTACTGGAAATTGACTGGGGGGTATGCCGGGCCCCAAAAGATCGAGGGTCTGCCGAGCCCTGAAACAGAATAACAGCATCTCTTATGATTAACAGAACTTGATTGTTGAATGGCACTATTCCTTATAATTCTTCAAGTCTCGAAAGACTTGCATTGATTGATTTGATTGTGATCGGTTCATTGTGGCAGTACTTCATTGTTGTTATATTTTCATTTTACACTATTACTTCTAATTGTGTATTGTGATTACTTTTCATTGGCCCTCGTGGCAATTGTTCCATTGGCCATCGTGGCAATTATGTTCATTGGCTATCACAGCATCTCCTTCCTTATGATTGGCTATCATCATTTTATTCATGGATTCACATTGATCATCGATACCAGTGTTGGAGATCTGTTTTACTTACTGAGCTTTGTAGCTCATTCCACCCCATTTACCCCCATTTCAGGTGATGACGCTACGAGACCCCAGTAGGAGTCTGAGAGCGTAGGGGGATATTTTGAAGCATTGTATCAGTCTATGTTAGTTCTCCCATGTATTCACCACCCCCGGGTGCTGGTTACGGTTTAGTTCTCATTTTGAATTTTGTAGAACTATGTCATGTACTTAATAGATTTCCGTTGTTAAATTTATTTTAAAGACTTCCGCTGGATTACTGTAATAGATAAAGACTTCCGCTGTTTAAATGTTTAAAATTTTTAGTACATTGCATATTAGTACTATGATACAGGAATGGAAAAAGTAGGGACGGCCTTCGGGTCGGCCCCGCGACACGAGATCCGCATAGGGTGGGTTTCGGGTCGTGACAAATAGGATCTTCAAAATCCTGATATGCACTGAAGTCCAAAAAGTGGCATACGCCACTTATATGCTTAAAGGGATGGCACATAAATGGTGGATGATAGAGGAAGATAAGGAGCCAGGCATGGACTGGCAACGATTCACTGATATCTTCAACAAGAAGTATTTCTCCCAAGAAGTACGAAACCGAAGAGTTGCAGAATTTATGGTACTGCAACAAGGGGGAATGACGGTAGAGCAATACGAGGCCAAATTTACTGAATTGGCCAGGTTTGCTCCAAGTGCTGTCAATACTGAGGATCTGAAAGCTCGCAAGTTCGAGGAAGGATTGATGTGGGCTATCAAGGATAGACTGGTACCTCATCGACTGGCTACCTATGATGATGTAGTGGAGACAGCTCGAGTCATAGAAAGGAGTGACGAGGAATTCGCCAAGAGGAAAGGGAACCTGAAGCATGGAGCCAATCAGAAAAAGAGGCAAGGGCCTTTTACTTCAGAACATGGATCTACATTTACCAGACCTGGAGCCACATCATAGGCGACAGGGTCCGGTCAGAAGAAACAAGGCAACACTAAAAAGGGGGCAGCCAAGTGCTCTCGTTGCAATAAGATCCATAAGGGCCAATGTCTCAAGGACAGCAACGCTTGCTATTACTGTGGCCAAGAGGGACATTTTGCAAGAGAATGCCCTCAGAAGGATCAGGCCACGCCCAGTACTGCTTCGGTTAGAGCACCAACAACTGGAGTAGCACCACCTAGACCGCCGGCCCAAAGGAATGGACAAGGGAACGTCCAGCAACAGGCAGGACGGGTTTTCTCCCTTTTACCAGGAGACGTGCAGGCTACAACCTCTGTAGTCGCAGGTACTCTTTTAGTATGTTCACAGCCTGCTCATACTTTATTTGACACTGGATCCACACATTCATTTATATCCCCTACATATGCTGCTAGATTGAACCTAGTAACGGAACCCTTAGGGTATTTACTGAATGTTTCTATACCATCGGGGAAATCATTGTTGGGGGATACCATGTATAGGAATTGTGGGATACAGATTGGGGATACACACTTATTGGCTGACCTTATACCCTTGGAAATTTGTGGATTCGATGTTATCCTTGGAATGGATTGGCTGGCTGCCAATAACGCTACGATAGACTGTATGGCCAAACGAGTTCTCATACAGAATCCCTAGTGTCCAACAGTTAACTTTGAGGGGACAGGGGTGGCTTCCCCACCCTACTTCGTTTCCTCTATCCAGGCAAGGCGTCTGCTTCGCAAGGGATGCCATGGATTCTTATGTAGTGTTCAAGACACTGATTCTCAGCAGCCTGAGTTAGAAAAGATTCCCATTGCTAGGGAATTTCCCGGGGTGTTCTTGGATGATCTTCCAGAAATGCCCATAGACAGGGAGATCGAGTTTTGCATCGACGTATTGCCGGGCACTACGCCGATATCCAAGACTCCATATAGGATGGCACCGGCAGAATTGAAGGAGCTGAAGCTCCAGTTGCAGGAATTATTGGACAAGGGTTTTATACGACCCAGCTCGTCGCCATGGGGTGCACCTGTATTGTTCGTGAAGAAAAAGGATGGAACTATGAGACTGTGTATCGACTA
Organism: Nyssa sinensis; assembly: GCA_008638375.1. NCBI lineage: Eukaryota > Viridiplantae > Streptophyta > Magnoliopsida > Cornales > Nyssaceae > Nyssa > Nyssa sinensis. Next base: position 29,957,646 of record CM018046.1, read on the forward strand.
TCGTGAGTTGAACAAAGTTACCATCCGGAACAGATATCCACTGCCCAGAGTGGATGATTTGTTCGACTAGTTAAAAGGGGCCCAGGTATTCTCGAAGATCGATCTGAGGTCCGGTTATCACCAATTGAAGGTCAGACCCACTGACATTCAGAAGACAGCATTTAGGACACGGTATGGACACTACGAGTTCCTTGTTATGCCATTTGGGGTGACCAATGGCCTAACTGCATTCATGGATATGATGAACCGTGTGTTTAAGCCGTACTTGGATGACTTCGTGATTGTGTTTATAGACGACATCTTGGTTTACTCTAAGAACCAGGAAGAACACGAGGTACATCTGAAGAGAGTGCTACAGAAGTTAGGGGAGCAGAAGTTGTACGCTAAGCTGAAGAAATGCGAATTCTGGCTTCCCAGTATAACATTTCTAGGACACGTGATCAGTAAAGAGGGAATCTCTGTTGATTCCAAGAAGATCGAGGCAATCATGAATTGGCCTCAACCTACGAGTGTCACGGAGGTGCGAAGTTTCATGGGGTTAGCAGGCTACTATAGGAGATTTGTCCAGGACTTCTCCAAAATAGCTACGCCTATTACCAAACTGACCCGGAAAGGTGTTCCTTTTGTTTGGACAGAGGAACAAGAAAAGAGTTTCCAAGACTTAAAGGAGCGTCTGGTTACAGCTCCTATATTGACGGTACCAGAAGGGACTGACGGGTTCGTAATTTACAGTGATGCTTCATTTAAGGGCTTAGGGTGTGTGTTAATGTAGAATGGAAAAGTGGTAGCTTATGCTTCCCGACAGTTGAGACCCCACGAGGGGAACTATCCGACACACGACCTTGAGCTAGCAGCCATTGTCTTCGCTTTGAAGATATGGAGGCATTATTTATACGGAACCACGTGCAAACTCTTCACTGATCATAAGAGTCTCAAGTATCTGTTTACACAGAAGGAGCTCAATATGAGACAACGTCGTTGGTTAGAATTATTGAAAGACTACGAGGTCAACATACAGTACCACCCAGGAAAGGCAAATGTGCTAGCTGACGCTTTTAGTAGAAAGTCATCAGGAAGTTTAGCTTTCCTGTTGACACCACAGACAGAAATACTGAGAGAATTGGAGGACATGGAAATAGAGATAGTTCTGCCCAGTTCCAAGGCACTATGTGCCAACGTCACAGTCGGTTTGTCGATTGTGGACAAGATCAGGGGACAGCAGACTCAGGATGAGAAGTTGGCTAAGCTTCTTCAAGGAATCGAGACAGGCATAGATTCCGAGTACACAGTGAGAGATGGAATATTGTATTATCAGGATAGGATCTGCGTACCCGACGTGCCTGAGATCAGGAAAGAGATTCTTGATGAGGCACACAGTTCGAAGTTTTCCTTACATCCAGGGGGCACCAAAATGTATCACAATGTTAAGGATACTTATTGGTGGTCTGGAATGAAACGTCACATAGCTGAGTACATAGCACGATGTGCCAAGTGCCAGCAAATTAAGGTAGAACATCAGAAGCCAGGAGGACTTTTGCAGTCACTGCCCATTCTTGAGTGGAAGTGGGAACACATCACGATGGACTTTGTGTCAGGATTGCCAAAGACAGTCAGGGGGAGTGACTCTATCTGGGTTATCGTAGACAGATTAACTAAGACAGCTCACTTCCTGGCAACCAAGACGACACAATCTCTTCAGCGACTAGCCGAGTTATACATCAGAGAGATTGTTAGACTTCACGGAGTTCCAGTATCGATTGTTTCTGATAGGGACCCCCGGTTCGTATCACGATTCTGGAAGGGACTACAACAAGCTATGGGCACGGAACTGAGTCTTAGCATTGCGTATTGTCACGACCCGAAACCCACCCTATGCGGATCTCGTGTCGCGGGGCCGACCCGAAGGCCGTCCCTACTTTTTCCGTTCCTGTATCATAGTACTAACATGCAATGTACTAAAAATTTAAAACAATAAACAGCGGAAGTCATTTATCAGTTACAGTAATCCAGCGGAAGTCTTTTTAAATACATTAAACAGCGGAAGTCTTATTAATACATGACATAGTTCTACAAAATTCAAAATGAGAACTAAACCGTAACCAGCACCCGGGGGTGGTGAATACATGGGAGAACTAACATAGACTGATCAGTACTTCAAAATGTCCCCCTACGCTCTCAGACTCCTACTGGGGTCTCGCAGCGTCATCACCTGAAATGGGGGTAAGTGGGGTGGAATGAGCTATGAAGCTCAGCAAGTAAACCAGATCTCCGACACTGGTATTAATGATTATAAAGAACGTGAATCCATGAATAAAATATGATAGCCAATCATAAAAAAAGAGATGCTGTGATAGCCAATGAGAATAGTTGCCATGATGGCCAATAAGTAGTGGGGCACAATATACAGTCAGAAGTATTGAATAAGCAGTGATAAGAGTTTCTCAACAATAACTTGTCACAATGAGAATACTGCCATAATAAATCGATTTCAATCAAACCAATGAACAATGTAAGGTAATCCATAAGAAACAGTAGTCCATAAGAAACAGTAATCCATAAGAAACAGTAATCCACAAGAAACAGTAATCCATAAGGAACAGTAACCATTCAACAATATTTCCATAACAATAATCCAATGGAGATGCTTATAATCTGTAGTAGGGAATGGCAACCCCTCTGCGTAATTCGAGGCCCGGCATACCTCTCAGTTAAACTCACATCTTTTGCCATATGTCCGTTCACGGACTAGTTCGTCACAGAAGCATCGGATGGATATTGTGACTGAGCACAATTCCAGCATTTATAAACATAGCATGATCATTTGTGATTCCATAAGGAGTATGAAAATGGAATATCATATATACAGTAAAGCATAACAGTAAGCCTTTCAAGGCAGGGTTCATTTCAATAACAATAGTACAATAGTCAATCAATGTCCACAAGATAGAACAATATCGTACTGTGGATAGCAATAACATGAAGTACTTTCAGGAGTACAAATTTGGCAGTAAAGAGAATAAACTTGGCTTTAGAAACACCACATGGAAGAGAAAGTGATCCACTTACCTCTATCGTGATTCTACCTCAGAAATCCGTGAAGGTACCCTTGCCTTTCGAGTTTCCTATATATCAGTGAATACGCTTCAGAATAAATGCTATTCATCAAATTTTATGCCTTTCTATCATAAGTATTTCAAATACTATTTTAGACTTTACCATTGAGTCCGGAACGCCGAAGAAAGTCGGTTTAGGCTTTCGCGGAATTCCATTTGGACTTTTGTACTAAAAAGGGCAAAATAGTCATTTTGCACTTTTGCGGTATTTTATCCTTCGGGGTTTCGTCTCGTAAAACGGACCCCACCATTGGACTCAGAACGTCCGAGATAATAGGTTTTGACTATTCATTTGTATCGTTTGGACTTCGTTTGACCCAATTTTAGATTAGGGGCATTATTGTAAAAATTAATATTTAATTAATTTTTATACTTGGGCAACAGTGAAATTTTCCAAAATATTTGGGGCCGGTTCATAAATCCCATAAGCTGCGGTCTGAACCAGTTGGTTCAGACCTAAAAACCCTAGACCGGTCCACCTTTGCCCTGAACCAAACGGTTCACCTTCATTCAAGAACCGGATTTCAATAACCCAATTCCCTATCCTTATCCCTGTTTCGGTTAACCCCAAAACCCAATTTCTATTTATTATTCCTGCAACCAAACATGCCCAAATCCATTTAATTAGAAACCCAAAACGACACAGCTTAACTTACCCTTTTTATAACCGGTCGGGTCCCGACCCGATTCAAACCCAAACCCGTTCCTTTTAACCCAGTAGGCTCCCCGATTTTCCGATCGTCTCCCCCAAGCTCCGGTGAGAGAACTTTAGGGTTCCGTCACCATCTCCGGTGACGGCAACCTAAATCCGGTCATTTTCTCTCCCTTTTTCAATGCCATTCCATTCCTTTCCCTTCAAGGACCTCGACCCTAGCCTCGGCTTGCCCTAAAACCCTCCACATCTTCACGAATAGGGAGTTATTTACCTCCGGCCGCTTCTCCGGCCGAGTCTTCCTTCTCTATTTCGTGACTGTTAAGTCACGGTTTTTACTCTATTTTTATCCTATATGTTTCCTGTGTAATAGAGGACCAGTTTCTCATTATAAAAACCAAGTTTTAAACACAATTTCATGGAACCCGAGATTATTCCATCAACCTGCAACTCCATATTTCTCCACGGTTTCTACACCATTTAACTTAATTCTTTTTGCATTTAAAAGCTAATATCATGCTTATTAAGACCCTACCATTATATCTAAGCTTTATGCTTTAAATCGAAATAACAGTACTGAAATGAATTACCTGGGTTTCGGATTTTTGAGCTTACTGTGACTCTCCCACCTTTCTGTTTCTGCTTCACCTTTCTCTCTTCTTCTCTCCTTCAGTTCCTAACTCTCTCTTTTCTTTTCTAACCTCTCATCACTCAAACCCGTGCATGTATACATATATACAAAGACCCACCGCCTCTTCTCTCTCTACCTTATCTTTCTCTCTCTCTCTCTTGCAGTCATCCTTGACTGCAGAGAACTGCCCCCTCACCTGTAGCCATCCACGTACCCTCCAATATACATATATACATATATTACCTTCACACACCCACCACCTTTATCAAGGTCGGTTGGTGGGTTTCCCAAACACACACAAACACACAGTGATGCACACACACACACACAGTGATGCACACACCTACTGATTTTTGTATTGGAAGCTTCCTTTCCTTTTTCTTTCTTCATTTAATTTCATATACATAATACATTATATACATAATACATTTATATTACATATATATATACCTATACAATACATATTTTATACATATCATTATAATCATATATATACGTATAACGGTATTTTTAATCACGTACACATACACTAATATTCCATGAACTATGCATGTGTACGTACGTATGAATGCATGGGTTGCATGTATGCACGCTTTTCGAGGTAAGGTTCCGAGTTGCTCGGGTACCACCCGACACTGGCTTTACTAATCAAAATATTTATCTTTTGAAATTAGGTTCAGTTCCATAATTATTGTGACTTAAAGTTTAAGGCAGCTCAGGTTATGCTATTCAGTCGACTTGCCTCGGTAATCGTGTCGTATTCCGGGTCGGGATATCACATTCTTACCTCCTTAAAAATAAGTTTGTCCGCAAACTTAACGATTCTAATTCCGGTGGTTCTTCTAACATCATGACCTAACTGAGTTAGTCGTTTCATATTTGCTGAGAATCAAGTTTTACTGTCACATCAATTTATTGTAAGATTCTTTCTATAATTTCCGAGCGTACCTTGAAATCCTTACGTGAGTCCCGATTGTATTCTATGGTTTTTCTAGTCTGTATTTCATAAGTTCTGTACCTTAACATGATTCAATGATGATTCTGTTGAAAATCAGTAAGCAATAAGTAAGCGTTCAGTGTCTATATTCAGTTAGCAATATACGTAGAAAGTGACATAAAACATAATTTAATACAAGTAACCCTAAGGGTATCGTTTCCTTAAATTCTATCATCATCTTGTGAAAATTTGAGCAATTAATATGTCACGTAGAGTTCTATGTCTATGTTCAATCCAACAATATATATAGGGATGTAAATATTCAGTGACAAGTGAAGTGTGGGCAGGCTATAGGTAGACTAAAGGAATACCTGCGACTCTAGAGGTTGTAGCCTGCATATCCTCTGGGAAAATAGAGAAAACCCGTCCTGCCTGCTGTTGGACATTTCCTTGTCCACTCCTCTGGGTTGGGGGTCTAGGTGCTGCTATTGCTGGTGTTGTTGGTCCAGCTGAGGCAATACTAGTCGTGGCCTGAGCATTCTGGGGACATAGTCTCGCAATATGCCCTTCCTTGCCACAATAGTAACAAGCATTGCTACCCCTAAGACACTGGCCTTTGTGAACCTTCTGGCAGCGAGTGCATTGGGTAGCGCTTTCTTTGGTATGATCTGGTCTCCTCTGAATGGGCTCTGTGGTGTGGGATTCAGTCCCTGGTCTAATAAATGTAGGTCCTAGTCCAGAGGAAGAAGGCCCTTGCCCCCTACTCTAGTTACCTCCCTGTTTCTGGTTCCCTCGTCTCTTGGCGTACTCCTCACCACTCCTTTCTATAATACGGGCCGTTTCCACGACATCATCATAAGTAGTCAGCCGATGGGACACCAGTCTATCTTTAATAGGCCACTTCAGTCCTTCCTCAAATTTGCGAGCCTTCAAGTCCTCGGTACTGATAGCACCAGGGGCAAATCTAGCCAACTCAGTAAATCTAGCCTCGTATTGCTCCACTGTCATTGCCCCCTGTTGCAATACCATAAACTCAGCAACTCTCCGGTTTCGTACTTCTTGGGAGAAATACTTCTTATTGAAGATATCAGTAAATCGTTGCCAGTTCATGCCTGGCTCTTTATCTTCTTCTATCATCCACCATTTATGTGCCATACCTTTGAGCATGTAAGTGGCGTATGCCACTTTTTGGACCTCAGTGCATATCAGGATTTTAAAGATCCTGTTCATTTCCAATAACCACTCCTCAGCTATAGTGGCTCCTCCTGTACCCTCAAAAGTCGGGGGTTTCATCTTCTGAAACCGCTCATACAAGTATGCAGTGTCTCGCTCATTTCCTTGACGATGCCCTACATTGTCGCCTGCGTTGACAGGCTGTTCCTGTGGTACTGGCTGTACTGGTTGGTTAGCACTAGCCTGAATCTGTGGTAGACTTTCAATGATGGTCCGCATCATTCTTTCTAGTTGTTCTAAACGATCCATAGGTAACGGACCTTGCCTCGTGTTTACCATGTCTGTAAGGGTAACCCGTGATGATAACCAATAAGATAACCAATAAGATAACCAGTCAATGTGTAAGGCAATTAGTCAATGATTGTAAAATATAAAGTATCAGTTATACCTAACAGTCTTAACTCTAGTCCTATCTCCCATGACTCACAATCGAACCTATAGCTCTGATACTAAGCTGTCACGACCCGAAACCCACCCTATGCGGATCTCGTGTCGCGGGGCCGACCCGAAGGCCGTCCCTACTTTTTCCGTTCCTGTATCATAGTACTAACATGCAATGTACTAAAAATTTAAAACAATAAACAGCGGAAGTCATTTATCAGTTACAGTAATCCAGCGGAAGTCTTTTTAAATACATTAAACAGCGGAAGTCTTATTAATACATGACATAGTTCTACAAAATTCAATATGAGAACTAAACCGTAACCAGCACCCGGGGGTGGTGAATACATGGGAGAACTAACATAGACTGATCAGTACTTCAAAATGTCCCCCTACGCTCTCAGACTCCTACTGGGGTCTCGCAGCGTCATCACCTGAAATGGGGGTAAGTGGGGTGGAATGAGCTATGAAGCTCAGCAAGTAAACCAGATCTCCGACACTGGTATCAATGATTATAAAGAACGTGAATCCATGAATAAAATATGATAGCCAATCATAAAAAAAGAGATGCTGTGATAGCCAATGAGAATAGTTGCCATGATGGCCAATAAGTAGTGGGGCACAATATACAGTCAGAAGTATTGAATAAGCAGTGATAAGAGTTTCTCAACAATAACTTGTCACAATGAGAATACTGCCATAATAAATCGATTTCAATCAAACCAATGAACAATGTAAGGTAATCCATAAGAAACAGTAGTCCATAAGAAACAGTAATCCATAAGAAACAGTAATCCATAAGAAACAGTAATCCATAAGGAACAGTAACCATTCAACAATATTTCCATAACAATAATCCAATGGAGATGCTTATAATCTGTAGTAGGGAATGGCAACCCCTCTGCGTAATTCGAGGCCCGGCATACCTCTCAGTTAAACTCACATCTTTTGCCACATGTCCGTTCACGGACTAGTTCGTCACAGAAGCATCGGATGGATATTGTGACTGAGCACAATTCCAGCATTTATAAACATAGCATGATCATTTGTGATTCCATAAGGAGTATGAAAATGGAATATCATATATACAGTAAAGCATAACAGTAAGCCTTTCAAGGCAGGGTTCATTTCAATAACAATAGTACAATAGTCAATCAATGTCCACAAGATAGAACAATATCGTACTGTGGATAGCAATAACATGAAGTACTTTCAGGAGTACAAATTTGGCAGTAAAGAGAATAAACTTGGCTTTAGAAACACCACATGGAAGAGAAAGTGATCCACTTACCTCTATCATGATTCTACCTCAGAAATCCGTGAAGGTACCCTTGCCTTTCGAGTTTCCTATATATCAGTGAATACGTTTCAGAATAAATGCTATTCATCAAATTTTATGCCTTTCTATCATAAGTATTTCAAATACTATTTTAGACTTTACCATTGAGTCCGGAACGCCGAAGAAAGTCGGTTTAGGCTTTCGCGGAATTCCATTTGGACTTTTGTACTAAAAAGGGCAAAATAGTCATTTTGCACTTTTGCGGTATTTTATCCTTCGGGGTTCCGTCTCGTAAAACGGACCCCACCGTTGGACTCAGAACGTCCGAGATAATAGGTTTTGACTATTCATTTGTATCGTTTGGACTTCGTTTGACCCAATTTTAGATTAGGGGCATTATTGTAAAAATTAAGATACCAAGCTGTCACGACCCGAAATCCACCCTATGCAGATCTCGTGTCGCGGGGCCGACCCGAAGGCCGTCCCTACTTTTTCCATTCCAGTATCATAATACTATTATGCAATGTACTAAAAATTTTAACAGTAAACAGCGGAAGCCTTTATCAATTACAGTAATCCAGCGGAAGCCTTTTTAAATACATTAAACAGCGGAAGTCTTATTAAATACATGACATAGTTCTACATAATACAAAATGAGAACTAATCCGTAACCAGCACCCGGGGGTGGTGAATACATGGGAGAACTAACATAGACTGATCAGTACTTCAAAATGTCCCCCTACGCTCTCAGACTCCTACTGGGGTCTCGCAGCGTCATCACCTGAAATGGGGGTAAGTGGGGTGGAATGAGCTATGAAGCTCAGCAAGTAAACCAGATCTCTGACACTGGTATCGATGATTATAAAGAACGTGAATCCATGAATAAAATATGATAGCCAATCATAAGGAAGGAGATGCTATGATAGCCAATGCGAACAGTTGCCATGATAGCCAATAAGTAGTGGGGCACAATATACAGTCAGAAGTAATGAATAAGCAGTGATAAGAGTTTTCTCAACAATAACCTGTCACAATGAGAATACTGCCACAATAAATCGATTTCAATCAAACCAATGAACAATGTAAGGTAATCCATAAGAAACAGTAGTCCATAAGAAACAGTAATCCATAAGGTACAGTAGTCCATAAGGAACAGTAACCATTCAACAATATTTCCATAACAATAATCCAATGGAGATGCTTATAATCTGTAGTAGGGAATGGCAACCCCTCTGCGTAATTCGAGGCCCGACATACCTCTCAGTTAAACTCACATCTTTTGCCACATGTCCGTTCAAGGACTAATTCGTCACAGAAGCATCGGATGGATATTGTGACTGAGCACAATTCCAGCATTCATAAACATAGCATGATCATTTGTGATTCCATAAGGAGTATGAAAATGGAATATCATATATACAGTAAAGCATAACAGTAAGCCTTTCAAGGCAGGGTTCATTTCAATAACAATAGTACAATAGTCAATCAATGTCCACAAGATAGAACAATATCGTACTGTGGATAGCAATAACATGAAGTACTTTCAGGAGTACAAATTTGGCAGTAAAGAGAATAAACTTGGCTTTAGAAACACCACATGGAAGAGAAAGTGATCCACTTACCTCTATCGTGATTCTACCTCAGAAATCCGTGAAGGTACCCTTGCGTTTCGAGTTTCCTATATATCAGTGAATACGTTTCAGAATAAATGCTATTCATCAAATTTTATGCCTTTCTATCATAAGTATTTCAAATACTATTTTAGACTTTACCATTGAGTCCGGAACGCCGAAGAAAGTCGGTTTAGGCTTTCGCGGAATTCCATTTGGACTTTTGTACTAAAAAGGGCAAAATAGTCATTTTGCACTTTTGCGGTATTTTATCCTTCGGGGTTTCGTCTCGTAAAACGGACCCCACCATTGGACTCAGAACGTCCGAGATAATAGGTTTTGACTATTCATTTGTATCGTTTGGACTTCGTTTGACCCAATTTTAGATTAGGGGCATTATTGTAAAAATTAATATTTAATTAATTTTTATACTTGGGCAACAGTGAAATTTTCCAAAATATTTGGGGCCGGTTCATAAATCCCATAAGCTGCGGTCTGAACCAGTTGGTTCAGACCTAAAAACCCTAGACCGGTCCACCTTTGCCCTGAACCAAACGGTTCACCTTCATTCAAGAACCGGATTTCAATAACCCAATTCCCTATCCTTATCCCTGTTTCGGTTAACCCCAAAACCCAATTTCTATTTATTATTCCTGCAACCAAACATGCCCAAATCCATTTAATTAGAAACCCAAAACGACACAGCTTAACTTACCCTTTTTATAACCGGTCGGGTCCCGACCCGATTCAAACCCAAACCCGTTCCTTTTAACCCAGTAGGCTCCCCGATTTTCCGATCGTCTCCCCCAAGCTCCGGTGAGAGAACTTTAGGGTTCCGTCACCATCTCCGGTGACGGCAACCTAAATCCGGTCATTTTCTCTCCCTTTTTCAATGCCATTCCATTCCTTTCCCTTCAAGGACCTCGACCCTAGCCTCGGCTTGCCCTAAAACCCTCCCCATCTTCACGAATAGGGAGTTATTTACCTCCGGCCGCTTCTCCGGCCGAGTCTTCCTTCTCTATTTCGTGACTGTTAAGTCACGGTTTTTACTCTATTTTTATCCTATATGTTTCCTGTGTAATAGAGGACCAGTTTCTCATTATAAAAACCAAGTTTTAAACACAATTTCATGGAACCCGAGATTATTCCATCAACCTGCAACTCCATATTTCTCCACGGTTTCTACACCATTTAACTTAATTCTTTTTGCATTTAAAAGCTAATATCATGCTTATTAAGACCCTACCATTATATCTAAGCTTTATGCTTTAAATCGAAATAACAGTACTGAAATGAATTACCTGGGTTTCGGATTTTTGAGCTTACTGTGACTCTCCCACCTTTCTGTTTCTGCTTCACCTTTCTCTCTTCTTCTCTCCTTCAGTTCCTAACTCTCTCTTTTCTTTTCTAACCTCTCATCACTCAAACCCGTGCATGTATACATATATACAAAGACCCACCGCCTCTTTTCTCTCTACCTTATCTTTCTCTCTCTCTCTCTTGCAGTCATCCTTGACTGCAGAGAACTGCCCCCTCACCTGTAGCCATCCACGTACCCTCCAATATACATATATACATATATTACCTTCACACACCCACCACCTTTATCAAGGTCGGTTGGTGGGTTTCCCAAACACACACAAACACACAGTGATGCACACACACACACACAGTGATGCACACACCTACTGATTTTTGTATTGGAAGCTTCCTTTCCTTTTTCTTTCTTCATTTAATTTCATATACATAATACATTATATACATAATACATTTATATTACATATATATATACCTATACAATACATATTTTATACATATCATTATAATCATATATATACGTATAACGGTATTTTTAATCACGTACACATACACTAATATTCCATGAACTATGCATGTGTATGTACGTATGCATGCATGGGTTGCATGTATGCACGCTTTTCGAGGTAAGGTTCCGAGTTGCTCGGGTACCACCCGACACTGGCTTTACTAATCAAAATATTTATCTTTTGAAATTAGGTTCAGTTCCATAATTATTGTGACTTAAAGTTTAAGGCAGCTCAGGTTATGCTATTCAGTCGACTTGCCTCGGTAATCGTGTCGTATTCCGGGTCGGGATATCACACGTATCATCCCGAGACCGACGGCCAGTCGGAAAGGACGATACAGACCTTAGAAGACTTACTACGTTTCTGTGTCATAGACTTCGAGGGGAGTTGGGAAGATCAGTCGCCATTGGTGGAGTTCACGTACAATAATAGCTATCAAGCTAGTATTGGTATGGCACCATATGAGGCATTATACGGCAGGAAGTGCCGATCACCACTGTGTTGGACAGAGGTGGGAGAAAGGAAACTCTATGGGCCAGAGATAGTGGAACAGACAACACAAAAGATACAACTGATTCGACAGCGTTTATTAGCAACTCAAAGTCGACAAAAAAGCTATGCGAATGTTCACCGCCGAGACTTAGAGTTTGCAAAAGACGATTATGTGTACTTGAAAGTATCACCCATGAAAGGAGTAGTCAGGTTTGGCAAGAGAGGAAAGCTTGGTCCCAGATACATTGGGCCATTCAGGATCGCAAAGAGGGTTGGACCCGTAGCTTACGAGCTTGCCTTACCTTCAGAGTTAGCACATGTTCACAATGTGTTTCATGTCTCGATGCTAAGAAAATGTGTACAGAGTGCAGATCAAGTGATCGAGCATGAACCATTAGACGTCCAGGAAAATCTGAGTTACATAGAGCATCCAGTTCAGATTTTGGATCGTCGAGATTAGGTGCTACGGAACAAGACTATTCCATTAGTCAAAGTTCTGTGTAGAAATCACCGGATGGAAGAGGCTACTTGGGAGCGAGAAGATGATATGCGCGCCAAGTACCCACACTTATTTTCATAGTAGTATATGCTAAGTTTGAGGACAAACTTATTTTTAAGGACGTAACAATGTAATATCCCGACCCGGGATACGTCACGTATACCGAGGTAAGTCGGTTATATAGTGTAACTTGAACGGTGAGATATGAATATCATGGTATTTCATGGAAACGTATGACTGGAGACTGTAAATCATGGAAATGAATGATCAAGGCTAGGTAACACCCGAGCACCACAGGGCATTGCATCGTAATACGTGCATGCACATAATTCCATGCATGCATACGTGGACATAGATTCATAGCTCGATTAAAATAAGTGTATGTAAATAGGATTAAAAATGGAATTGTACCCCTACACATGCATGTATATACATGTATAAAAAGATGTATTTTGTGTGTATATATATGTATATAATATAATGTATTATACATGTATTAGGTGTTTGTGTATATATATATATATGCATAAGAAATAAAAGGAAATGAAAAGGGAAAAGGGAACTGCCCTTGGGCAGTATACAGGTGGACTGAATGTGAGGTGTATGTGTGTCGGTTAGGTGAGATATGTGTTTGTAATATATATATATAATATGATATATATATATATATATATATATATGAGTGCAACACAAGTCTCCCAAGCCATTTAATACAAAGTTTGGATTTGGCAGAGGGAACACAGAACATAGGTCAAGGAAAGGGGCCATAGAAGGGGGAGTAACCGAGAGAGAGAAAGAGAAAAAGGGAGAGAGGCGGTGGAACCCTTCTCTCTATATATGTACATACGGGTGAGAGTTAAAAGGCAAAAAGAAAACTGATATTGAGAGAAGCAATAGCAAAGAACTCAGGAGCATAAACAGGAAGGTTTGGAGGGTCACAGTGGGCTAAATCCAAACACCCATGTAAGCAAGTTAATTTCTGTTTTTGTGATTTTAAGCATGAAGGTTTGATCTAAATCTAGGGCCTTGATAAGCATGCTTTTAGCTTTTAAATGCAAGAAGAATGATAGAAAAAGGTTTAGAAACCATAGAGATATTCTAAGTTGCAGGTTATAGAGAATAATCGGCCATGGGTCATTTCATGCATTAAACCTTGTTTAATCGACCCAAGCATGACCCTATGATGTGCAGAAAACTATTAGAAACAATTAGGGGTCAAAACAGTGATCAAAACGCCATGAAAATAGAAAATATCACTTGGCCGGAGAATCGGCCGGAGATATTTAAACCCTATTTCGTGAAGATGGGGAGGGATTCAATGGAAACCGATAGTGGATTTGAAATCCTTGGGAAGAAGGGAATAAAATGGCATTCAAAATGGTGGGAAAAACCACCAAAAAATATGTGACAGTTGCCGGAACCCTACCGGAGCAGTGGGGAAGATGACCGGAAAATCGTGGGGGCTACTAGGTTAAGTCTAGACCGGATCCGGGTTCGGATCGGGTCGGTACCCGACCGGAAATGAATGGGTAAGTAAAACTGTGTCGTTTGGATTTTTAATTTAAATGGATTTGGGCTTGTTTGGTTACACGGATAGTAAATTGGAATTGGGTTTGGGGTTATCCAAACCAAGGATGGGATAGGAAATCAGGGTTATTGAAATCCGATTTTTCAAATGAAGTGAACCGTTTGGTTCAGTAAAGGGGGCAGACCGGTGTAGGGTTTCTGGTCCTGAACCAACTGGTTCAGACCGCAGCTTCTGGAATTTATGGACCGGCCCCAAATATTTTGAAAAATTACACTAAGGCCCAAACAGGAAAATTAATTAAATATTAATTTTTACAATAATGCCCCTATTTCCAAATTGGGTCAAACGAAGTCCAAACGATACAAATGAATAGTCAAAACTTATTATCTCGAACGTTCTAAGTCCAATGGTGGGGTCCGTTTTATGAGATGAGACCCCGAAGGATAAAATACCGTAAAAGTGCAAAATGACCATTTTGCCCTTTTTAGTGCAAAAGTCCAAATGGAATTCCGCGAAAGCCTAAACCGACTTTCTTCAGCATTCAGGACTCAATGGTAAAGTCTAAATTAGTATTTGAAATACTTATGATGGAAAGGCATAAAATTTGATGAATAGCATTTATTCTGAAACGTATTCACTGATATATAGGAAACTAGAAAGGCAAAGGTACACTCACGGATTCCTGAGATAGAATCACGATAGAGGTAAGTGGATCACTCTCTCTTACATGTAGTGTTTCCACAAGTCAAGTTTATTCTTTTACTGCCAAACTCGTACTCTTGAATGTATTGATATCCTTGTGTTCCACAATTCGATATTCTTTATCCTGTGGACATTTGATTGACTGGTATATCATTGTTATCATGTTTAACTGTGCTTTGAAAGCAACTCATGTTATTACTATCCACAATGAGATATTGTTCTATCTCGTGGACATTGCTTGACTGTTATATCATTGTTATCATGTTGAACCATGCCTTGAAAGGCCTACTGTTGTATCCTTATTGAATGAATGATATTCCATTTATATTCTATGGAATTACTTATGATCATGGCATGTTTATGAACACGGGGGTTGTGCTCAGTTACAACACCCATCTGATGCTATCTGATTGAATGGGACCTACGGGTCAAGTCCGTGAACGGACAAATGGCAATTTACTGGAATTGACTGGGGGGTATGCCGGGCCCCAAAAGATCGAGGGTCTGCCGTGCCTTGAAACAGAATAACAACATCTCTTATGATTGACAGAACTTGATTGTTGAATGGCACTATTCCTTATAATTCTTCAAGTCTCGAAGGACTTGCATTGATTGATTTGATTGTGTTCGGTTCATTATGGCAGTACTTCATTGTTGTTATATTTTCATTTTACACTATTACTCCTGATTGTGTATTGTGATTACTTTCCATTGGCCCTCGTGGCAATTATGTTCATTGGCTATCACAGCATCTTCTTCCTTATGATTGGCTATCATTATCTTATTCATGGATTTATTGTTCATCGATACCAGTGTTGGAGATCTGTTTTACTTACTGAGCTTTGTAGCTCATTCCACCCCATTTACCCCCCATTTCAGGTGATGACGCTGTGAGACCCCAGTAGGAGTCTGAGAGCGTAGGGGGACATTTTGAAGTATTGTATCAGTCTATGTTAGTTCTCCTATGTATTCACCACCCCCGGGTGCTGGTTACGTTTAGTTCTCATTTTGTCTTATGTAGAACTATGTCATGTATTTAATAGACTTCCGCTGTTAAATTTATTTTAAAGACTTCCGCTGGATTACTGTAATTGATAAAGACTTCCGCTGATTATTGTTTAAAATTTTTAGTACATTGCATATTAGTACTATGATACAGGAATAGAAAAAGTAGGGACGACCTTCGGGTCGGCCCCGCGACACGAGATCCGTATAGGGTGGGTTTCGGGTCGTGACACAAACACTCCAGGTTTCAATGTCTAACCATTATACATGCATTTACAGTCCCAAAGGAAATAAAACAGTAGCCAAGAAATCCAAAGAGAAAATTTAAAATTTTGGCTTGCTTACCTTCGAACAGTGGTCTCTCCCAGGGTTCGTATTCAAGCAGAAGCCTCCCAATAGAGCAGGTCCGGTCCAGCCCTTCAGTTCTCAGTCCTTAGCTTCCTTCTAAGCTTCTCCAATGGATTCCAAATGCATACACACTTGTATTCTCCCACTCTCTCTCTCTATAGGATTCTCTCTCTCTCTCTCTAAGAGTCAATATACAAGGCCTCTACAGTTCTGATCTCCCTCCATGCATATATGGAGATTATCTAAAAATCAGACTTGTCTTGACCCTTCATCTCCCCAAATGCATGATTATCTTGCATGAAATCTGGTTGGAAGAGAGGTTTAATCATGAACTATAGGCATGATGGCTATGGCATAGCATGATGTAAGGCTGAGGTGTTGCATGCTTGTCCATTGGTCACTTTGGGGAAAGGCCAAACCTGAATGCTATTTAAATATGTATCTTTGCATAGATGTGCACAAAGGTGCTCTTAGCTTAGTTGGTAAATTTTTGGTAAACCAAATTCTGCCTAGATTGGTCAAGGGATCAAATCCTTTTGGCCGCATTTTGGTTATTTTCCATACTTCGGGCTTAGGCCCTGTTTGGCTGCGCATTAATGCAGTTTCACTATTTCCTACCTAACTTTCATTCTGTAGCTTATTTTTTGACGCGGTTTCCTCCGGTCAACTCCTAGTTAGGTTAGCTTCAGTGTCTAAGGGTTCAGTGACAGTAATCAGTTTCTCAGAATTTTGAAATCAGCTAACATGGGTTTTGTCAGTGTTAAACAATTGAGTTTAAACAGTTAAATGCCAGATCAGATTTCAGAAAGAGTTTTTCATTACATAATTTAATCAAAACATAAGTCTGGGGTGTTACAATACATGTTCTAAAAGTTCAAATACTTTATCTGATGAGATACATGTCTTACTTGAATACTTATTGTTTTCGAGTTATCTGTTTTTATGAATGCATATATTTTGTGTTCGAAGTATACGAGCAATTGGTGGTGATTATTTTATAAAACTCTTATGTGCTAAACCACTACCAATTGAAAGCCCTTGACAAATGCTGGAATTACTCACAAGCTTAGATTAGCTAACCCTGATTTTATTCGGACCCCCCTTTCAGGTGAT
The DNA here is from genome assembly GCA_008638375.1 of Nyssa sinensis. Taxonomy (NCBI): domain Eukaryota; kingdom Viridiplantae; phylum Streptophyta; class Magnoliopsida; order Cornales; family Nyssaceae; genus Nyssa; species Nyssa sinensis. Next base: position 29,974,995 of record CM018046.1, read on the forward strand.
TAGCGGCAGTTTTGATTTGAGGACAATGATGGTGAATCTGCCATTTTTGGGAAGATATGTTTTAGTAGTTTCTTTTGGAAATCTTGTGAATTCCCCTAGTATATTTTCTATTAGCAAGACGGTACACTAATATGTATAAGTCGCACGGGGCAAACAAAAATGTATTGTATTCGTGAAGTCTTTAAGTTTTATTATGCTCTATATAATCATGTGTACCAATGTGAAGAGCGGCAGTACCGGACGGATGTGCGTAAATTAAAAGTAAGAAAAGAGAAGAAAAAGTTTTTCACGCTTCTACAAAACACATGTCGCACTGCTATCCGATACCGCTGTTTATATGAGCCTTCGCCCTAAGGTCCTCGGCCTAAGGGTGGCGGTCGCGATTCGGGAATCTGCATAGAGTGGGTTTTGGGTCGTGACAACATGGTATTAGAGCTTAGGTTAAGGGTCTTTTGGGAAAGACCGAGTGATAATTGAAGTTAAGGAATGATTAAGATTAGCTCTAGGTTGACTTGAACCAACTTTGTGACATTAGGAGATTAGAAGTAGAACTACGAGTTAGGTAGATTCTAGACTACCTAAAATATGTAAAGTACGTGATTTGAAGTAAAGGTGGGGTATGGGACCCGCATTTCATGAAATGATTATGTAAAGTATATGAGTTATGTGAAGGCGAGGTATGGGACTCACAGTTCATAAATTAGATATGTAAGGTATGTAACACGTAATGTAAACTAAAGGCAGGGTATGGGACCTGCACTAGAGTAAGTAAGTAATTAGAAGTACGTGTACGATAAGAAGGCGGGGTATGGGACCCGTAGTAAGTTAAGAGTAGTAAAACGAAAACGAAAAGTAGATGTGGACTATAATTCCACCACGAGTGTTAAGGATAATAAAAATATTAAACCTTGAAAATATGAAGTAAATATAAACCTTATGTGATAAATATGTAATGGAAAACTAACTATTATATGTTTTCAGCTAAAATGGTTAACATAAGAAGGAACGCGAGAAATTCTGATGACAAACTAGATTGGGTGGAACACATTCTAGAAACAATGGCTCGGAATATATAGGTGTCCAAACCCAGGGCAGAGCACCACCACAGGTGCAAAACCCTGGACCACCCCAAAATCAAAGACAACCTGCTGAAATAATGAACACTTCGAGTTTTAAAGTGTTTTAAGGTTTCAGGCCTCCTAGGTTTGATGAACTAGACACTACGATCGACGCCGAGGCGTTGGTCCAAAAGATGGAGCGCATATTTATAGTTTTTCCTTGTATCGAGGAACAGAAAGTCTCCTACGTTGCCTTTACCTTTAAAGATGCAGTGTATGCATGGTGGCTGTTGGAAAAGGAAAGAGAGCCACCTATGACCTAGGGAAGATTTTTAGAAGTATTTTTCGACAAGCACTTCCCAAGGTCTTTGACAAACCAAAAGATAGCAGAGTTTGCAACTCTGACTCAAGGGGCACTGACAGTAGCAGAATACAAGGCCAAGTTCATGAAACTAGCCCGTTATTCACCTCACATCGTCACGATAGAGGATTTAAAGGCAAGAAAGTTCGAGAGTGGTCTCAAGGATGGTATCAGATACCGACTAGAGCCCTTTGAACTTCCCACGTATAATGCGGTTGTAAATCGCGCCAAAATTTTCAAAAAAGCTGGGATTGCCTTATCATAGAAAAAGGACAAGAAACAAATGAGCCCAACTCCCCAACAAATGAAGAAAACCAGGACCGGAGCCAAAACTATGACTTTTGTCAACGAAGGGGGTAACACCAGTCAAAAGACAACGGAAGTTCTAGTATGCCCTACTTGTCAGAAAAAACATTTTGCACCCTGTAGGCAAGACATTGGAGGCTGTTACAAATGTGGGCAAACCGGGCATCTCATCAAAAATTGCCCCAAATGGAGTTCAGCTACTAAGGAGCCTACTGTTGTAAGTTCATCGGCTACGCCACAGACTCGGACTACCGACAAGTCAAAAGGAAATCAAGAACCTACGAGGTACGGGCGAGTTTTCAATATATTTTCTGAAGCTACACAAACCTCTAAGGATTAACTAGGTACATAATTTAATATTTAAATTTCTGTTCGATATATATATGCCTGCCTTGGAATTCGACTATTAGACACATGAATACGATAAATGGAAATGACGTAGTAAATGAAGAGATTTTAACTCTTAAGATTAAGAACGCTTGAGTTTTGAGGACAAAACTCTTATAAGGAGGGTATAATGTAATACCCCGACCTAAAACATCGAGTCATATGGCACGCATTACGAGGTTATGAAAATTATTGTAAAGATTAAAAGCTTAAGAGAATAATTAATTAATTTAATGTAATGCAATTAATTAAATATAAGAAAATAATTATTTAACATAATTAAATAAAGTATATGAAATACATACAATACACACACTAAAGGTGTATTGTGTGTGTGTAGTCAAGTGTGTATATATACATATACATGCACATGTGTATACATAAGTATAAATGTGTGTATATATATATATATATATATATATATAACACAAAAATATCCTTGTGTGTTTAAGTGTACAAGCAGTGTGTGTGTGTGTGTGTGTTGGTTGTACATGTGTGTGTGTCGGCTGTATATGTGTGTGTGTCTTGGTGAGTTAGTGTGTGTGTATATATAATATACATATATATTACAAATATCCCTCCCTCAATTAAAGCAAACTCAAAAGAGAAAAAGAAAAATTTATGAGATGAGAAGGGAAGCTGAAAATAGGGGCTAGAGTATGGTTGAGTTGTGTAGAGAAAGAGAGAGATTGATGAGAGAGAGAGAGAGGGCGGTGGAACCGTGTATAAGGGCAAGTGCATGCATTGCATGCTTGCCAATAAAAAGAGAATTAAAAGGAGGTGGAAACAAGAAGCTAAGGAAGGAGAATCAGGAGTAGAAAGAGGAAGATAACACAGAAAACAAGTAAACATAAGATTTACCATGTTTTTTTCTCTTTAGAATTTTCCTACGTATGAACTGTTTTAAGCCTTGATTTTGTATATATGATAGTTAGAACATGTTTAGACAAGAACAAGTATGAAATTTGAACTTGAAAACAGTTAAAAACATGAATCCCAAAAGTGACAGTCATGAGAGGACCTTGCTTACAGCAGATCTGAATCCACCACCACCAAACCATGTTTGGCTTATCAAGACACCAAACAAAGACCATGAGGGTTTTAAAAACCCTATTACGCGATCACAAAGCCTAAGAGATTACCTCCAAAAATCAAGTTAGAAGTACGGGTTCCCAAGACCAATCTCAAAAACATGAACTTAAACCCACCTTTGGGAATGAAAAGTGAAACCCTATGAAAAATGGATCACAATAGAACAAACCCCAAAGGTTTTGGCTCAGAAATGAGCATGAACGATCGACTTACAGGTCAAGTTATCAAGACTTGGACCGAGCACCTAAGCCAAATTTGAGTCCTTAAATCAATGCAAAAACATGCCTTAAGGTTTTAGGAAATGTTTGGAAAAGAAAACAGAGAAAATGGATTCCTAAAATGCCACGAAATTTGACTACAAAAATTAGGGTTCTGAAAGGAATAGTGTCAACCTCGTTGGGGAAGATGACACTGTTCGGGTCGGCAATGGGTCAGATTTCGGGTCGGGTTATGACCGGATCCAATGGGTTACGAGTTTAGTGAAATGGTGACGTATGAGGGTTGAAATGTTTTAATTTTAAAAACCAAATAGCCTTGTTTGGATACAGGGATAAAAAATTTAAATCCGAATACAGAGGTGCCCTAATCGCGGATAAGGCGAACAGTAGGGATATTTTATTCCAGTTCATTGTGGCTATGTAAACCGGCTGGTTCGTGGGATTCCTAAACCGGTGTAGGGTTTTTTGGAAAAAACCCACTAGTTCTCTGATTTTATTTAAAATTAAATAAACCAACAGTTTGGTTATTTACGGTTTAACCCCAGGGTTTTGAGAAATTCTGTTTTGGCACGATTTTTGAGAACTCAATTCAATTACACCCCTGAAAAAATAGTTAAATAATTAATTTAATTAATTAATAAAGTAAAATGACTATTTTCCCCCAGGTCATAAATGAAGCAAATGAAGTCCAAATTAAACATGTGAATAGTGTATTTTAACTATTTTGGATATTCTGAGACTAAAGGTCGGGTCCGTTTTATGAGACGGGGCCCCAAAAAATAAAGACACGTAAAGGGGTAAAATGACCAAATTACCCCTAGTGCCCCTAAAGCCAAATTGAAACCCGCGAAAGTCTAAATTGACTTCCTTCGACATTCCGGACTCAATGGTAGAGTCCAAATTATGAAATGAAGTACTGAAAAATATGACATGTAAATAGGTAAAAGACTAAATTTTCCTTTTACATATAAAAGTCCGAATTAAATTTTAGGAGAGCCTAAACCAACTTTCTTCAACGCTCTGGACTCAAAGGTAAAGTCTATTCCATCAAAAGAAATGTCTTAAATAAAAGGACATAAAATTTGATTAATAGCATCTGTCAGATAACTATAAATTGAAATATTGCCGAAGTACTAAACTAAGGCAAGTACGAGGAAATAAGGTGCGAGAAAACATGATGCATTAATATGTCAAGTAATTAAATATAAATTTGAAGTTAATGGAGCTACCAGAAGAATATAATTTTAAAATAAAATTTATTCCTAACACGATAAATTGTGTTTTAGGTTAAAGTACAAGTAGACTGTAATGGAGAAAAAACAGCAAGATTTCAAGGATGAATTAGATTTGCAACATAGGGTGATCCACAGGAAAATAAAGATCGCCAAAACCTATGAGATCATCCCCCTTACACCATTCAGATATTAGAACCAATCGTCCCGATGGGACGATTTGTCACATCCCGAACCCCACCCTACGCGGATGTCGAGGACGTGATGCCAGTCAGCCGCCACGCGACCAACCGAAGGCAATTTCTGAACTTTCCAGTGAATTGCACTCCGACTGTAGGGTCAGATGCAGCGGAATTTAAAACCCTTTTTTTTTGTCAAGGGAATGCAACTCATGTATTCACTATAAGGTTATGTACCACAGAGCCAGTCTAAAATCTAACAGCTAACAATTCTAACCTCAGAGCATATCTATAATCCGACATATAACAACAGAGCAGAACTATAATCTTTAGAGTACCGTTTAAATCCATCAGCCATGTCTATATCTAGTACATATCAGTCAAGTCAGTCGTATTACATCACTCACCTGATTAAACAGATTCAATCCTCAGTAATCCAGTCTCCACAGATCAGTGCCATCAGATCCAACAGATATCATTCCTGAAAAATGTTAGGGAATGGGGTGAGCTTCGAAAAGCCCAATGAGTAACACAGGTTCCCTGTCAAGGGTTTCAAAACCATTTCTTGTTTACAAAGCACAAGGGTAGTTCAGTTGTTTCTGAAATAGCAGTTTTATAAATCTACTTTAAATGTAGTTTTAGTAGAATAAAGCAGGACTGAACTAAACGGAACAACAAATTAGAACAGACGGAACAGTGCATGATGCCAATATCAATGAGAGTATAGGCAATTAATTCAAATATTAGAATAGATCAGTACTAGGCGGAACATAACAGGGCATAACAATAATATATCAGTTAGGCACGTAATCAAGCCTACTTATGCCAGACCGCTCATAATCAGAATGGTACCCAGAGTCAGACACATCATAGCAGAATAAAATCAGATAGACCATAAAACAGAACAAGACAGACCGAATAAAATAATAGTAGGACGGGACAAAATCATGCCGTGTACAATACAGTATAAAGTTTGCATTTAAAAACATGCATTCCGACGGTATAACTTTTAAAACCGTACAATGCATCAAAATAGAGTATCTATGCAGTAACTTATATACCAAGTCAAGAATTCGGACAGATCATAACGGAACTGGACCATATATCAATCAAGACAGACAGATTATTAACGGACGGTACATAACGGGATCAGACGGAACAAAACACTGGTTCGAGTCACAGGCATAATCAAGGACAGAGGCATAACAGTACGGATCATGACGGAACAAAGCAGAGCAATACATCAATCAGAACAAGACATATTGAAACTGAACATGGCGGATCAAAACGGTACGATATCAATCAGGTCAAGTCATATCGGAACTGAACATGACGGAACAAAACGAAACAATATCAATCAGGACAAGTCATATCGGAACTGAACATGACGGAACAAAATGAAACAATATCAATCAGGACAAGTCATATCGGAACTGATCATGACGGAACAAAATGGTACAATATCAATCCGGACAAGTCACATCGGAACTGAACATGACGGAACAAAACAAAACAATACCAATCAGGACAAGTCATATCGGAGCTGAACATGACGGAACAAAACGAAACAATACATCAATCAGATCAAGACATATCAGAATTGAACAGGACGGAACAAGATGGTACAATATCAATCCGGACAAGTCACATCGGAATTGAACATGACGGAACAAAACGAAACAATATCAATCAGGACAAGTCATATCGGAACTGATCATGACGAAACAAAACGAAACAATATCAATCAGGACAAGTCATACCGGAACTGAACATGACGGAACAAAACAAAACGATATCAATCAGGACAAGTCATACCAGAACTGAACATGACGGAAACAAACGAAACAATACATCAATCAGATCAAGTCATATCGGAACTGAACATGACGGAACAAAACGAAACAATACATGAATCAGATCAAGACATATCGGAACTGAACATGTCAGAACAAAACGGAACAGTACATCTATCAGAACAAGACATATCAGAATTGAACAGGACGGAACAAAATGGTACAATATCAATCCAGACAAGTCACATCGGAACTGAACATGACGGAACAAAACGAAACAATATCAATCAGGACAAGTCATACCGGAACTGAACAAGACGGAACAAAACAAAACGATATCAATCAGGACAAGTCATATCGGAACTGAACATGACGGAAACAAACGAAACAATACATCAATCAGATCAAGTCATATCGGAACTGAACATGACGGAACAAAATGAAACAATACATCAATCAGATCAAGACATATCGAAACTGAACATGTCGAAACAAAACGGAACAGTACATCTATCAGAACAAGACATATCGGAATTGAACAGGACGGAACAAAATGGTACAATATCAATCCGGACAAGTCACATCGGAACTGAACATGACGGAACAAAACGAAACAATATCAATCAGGACAAGTCATATCGGAACTGATCATGACGGAACAAAATGGTACAATATCAATCCGGACAAGTCACATCGGAACTGAACATGACGGAACAAAACAAAACAATACCAATCAGGACAAGTCATATCGGAGCTGAACATGACGGAACAAAACGAAACAATACATCAATCAGATCAAGACATATCAGAATTGAACAGGACGGAACAAAATGGTACAATATCAATCCGGACAAGTCATATCGGAACTGAACATCACGGAACAAAACGAAACAATATCAATCAGGACAAGTCATACCGGAACTGAACATGACGGAACAAAACAAAACGATATCAATCAGGACAAGTCATATCGGAACTGAACATGACGGAAACAAACGAAACAATACATCAATCAGATCAAGTCATATCGGAACTGAACATGACGGAACAAAACGAAACAATACATCAATCAGATCAAGACATATCGGAACTAAACATGTCGGAACAAAACGGAACAGTACATCTATCAGAACAAGACATATCGGAATTGAACAGGACGGAACAAAATGGTACAATATCAATCCGGACAAGTCACATCGGAACTGAACATGACGGAACAAAACGAAACAATATCAATCAGGACAAGTCATATCGGAACTGATCATGACGGAACAAAATGGTACAATATCAATCCGGACAAGTCACATCGGAACTGAACATGACGGAACAAAACAAAACAATACCAATCAGGACAAGTCATATCGGAGCTGAACATGACGGAACAAAACGAAACAATACATCAATCAGATCAAGACATATCAGAATTGAACAGGACGGAACAAAATGGTACAATATCAATCCGGACAAGTCATATCGGAACTGAACATGACGGAACAAAACGAAACAATATCAATCAGGACAAGTCATACCGGAACTGAACATGACGGAACAAAACAAAACGATATCAATCAGGACAAGTCATATCGGAACTGAACATGACGGAAACAAACGAAACAATACATCAATCAGATCAAGTCATATCGGAACTGAACATGACGAAACAAAACGAAACAATACATCAATCAGATCAAGATATATCGGAACTGAACATGTCGGAACAAAACAGAACAGTGCATCTATCAGAACAAGACATATCAGAATTGAACAGGAAGGAACAAACTGGTACAATATCAATCAGGACAAGGCATATGCTACTTTAAAATATATGCTTTTTTTTTTTAAACAGTATAACGTTCAAAACAGTACAATGCTTCAAAATACAGTATCTAGATAGAACTTATACACCAATTCAGGAGTCAGGTTTACTCACAAGACGCAACAGTACAGAATAAAACCAGGACAGACCATACAACAGAACAAGACAGACCCGAACTGAACAGGAGAGCAGGACAGTACAAAATCATGTTACGTGTAATGCAGTATAAAAAGTATGCATTCAGACAGTACAGTATACAAAACAGTACATTAAACCAAAATACAGTAACTAGACGGTGTACTTATACACCAAGTCAGAAGTTCCAGGTTACTCACAAACTGTTACGGTTATCTCCTTGCGCAAACAATCCGATAACCTCCAGATACGTCAGGCATCTCCATGTATATCCTAAACAATAATCATCAATCATATACAGATCAGAACTCATCTATTCAGGTCTCATTTGTCATCTTAGGTATCTATCGGTTTATCTAAGATAGCCTAGTAGCCTATCGCCCTCTCATCGGGTTTCATCCGGGGCTATTTTATTCTTAAATTAGGCTCAGCAGTCATCAGGATTATAGCCCAAGTCATTTAGACTTCAATCGTTATCAGTCAGTCACTTCTTCAGCCTTAGGGGCAAAACGGTCATTTTATCACTCTTGCCCCGGGCCCCGTCAAGGCCCTCCGAATAGTCTTTATATCTTAAATATAAAGTTCTACGTCTTTTAGACTCTAATCGGTATCAGTTAGGTTCTTATTTTAACCATAGGGGCAAAATGGTAATTTTGTCATTCTTGCCCCGGACCCAGTCGTGGTTCTTAGAATATCCCATATATCGTATACATGAAGTTCTAAGTCTTTTAGACTTGAATCGCTATCAGTTAAGGGCTTACTTAGCCTTAGGGGCAAAATGGTAATTTGTCATTCTTACCCCAGACCCTGTCGTGGTCCTCAGAATGTCCCATATATCTCATATGTAAATTCTTAAGTCCTTTGGACTTCGTTTGGTATCTGCTTTTGATCATCGGGACACATCGGTCATTTCTCGTTTTACGCGTTGATAGTTCTGGAGTCTTACGTAGCCCTTCAGTGTTCATAATTATACTTACGATAATTCATCAGATCAGATTGACCTTTATCTTGCACTTACAGTGCTCAGGGGTATTTTGGTCATTTTACGCTTTGTAAGATTCTGACCCCGGTTCGTCATTTATTCAGGTATACAGTCTCACCAGTATTCGGGTTTCTATAGGTATCGGTTTCGTCCCAATCGGACTTCATTTGGGCTTCGTACAGTATCAAGGGTAATTTGGTAATTTTACGTGTCATATTTTTCGGCACGTCAGTTCATAAAATGGACCTCGCCGTTGGGTCCAAAGTGTCCGACATAATTAAGTCGGACTATCTGTTATGTTTAATTGACCCTGGGAATCATTAGGGGCAGTACGGTCATTTACACTTTATGTGTCTGTATTTTTCGGGACTTCGGTTCGTTAAACGGACCTCACCGTTGAGTTCAGAACGCCCGACATAGTCAAAATATACTGTCTTTTATTTTTATTTGGGTCTGGTGCCATCAGGGGCAGTACAGTAATTTATCACTTACAGGTTTACATTTTTCGGTGCTGTATTTCCAAAATCGGACTGTACCATTGAGTCCAGAATGGTTGAAATAGTGAAAATACACTATTTATTTAATTTATTTGGGCTCCGTTTGACATAATTAATGTCCAGGGGTAAAATCGTAATTTTACCTATTAAATAAAATAAGTAAATAATTAATTTATTATTTAATTAATTTATTCAGGGGCTTAAATGAATAATTTCTCAAAAATCTGGGCGACAGTAGGATTCTGTTAAACAGTGGGGACAAATCCGTAATTTCAGGAACTTATAGGGGTCAAAACGTAAATTCAGTAAATTAAGGTTCAACCAAACGGTTCAGGGGTTCAGGAATTCGGTCCAAAACCTCCAAAAACCAACCGGTTTAATTCCCTTCAGAAAACCGGAATATAATAATCCAGTTATCCCCAATTTCCTTCCTATTCTCGTTTAGGTTATGCCCAAAATCCCAATTCAATTTATTATCACTGTAACCAAACAAGATGAATTCAATTTTAAAACAAAACAGTAACCTTCAAAACGGCGACGTGCCACTTATCCGGTTTTGCAACGGGTCGGGTCCCGACCCAAGTCCGATCCAGACCCACCCGAGACCAAAATGATCTCTGTCTTCTCCGGTGACCTACAGGGGTCTTCTCCGGCGCCGGTGGGAAAATTCCGGTGACTTCGATGGTTCGGTCCAACGGGGTTCGAAAGGAAATTCCGTGATCTTTCTATCCCCGGTGTCGGTTTCTGTCCAAGGTCAAGTTTTAGCCGTCGAACTGTGGGTTACAGGTCGCGGCTCCGGTGGTGGCCGGTTTTCCGGCGACGTTTCCGTTTCATTTTCGTGCGTTTTTGGGTTGTTTTAACCCCTGTTTTCGACCACAGGGACCTTTTGGAACTCTTAGGAACAGTTTGGTGTGCTAAAATCCTACAAAACCAATCGATTGGAAGATTATCGTTTTGGGTTAGCCGCACCTGCAACTGCCCATATCTAGCTCATTGTTGGACCATTTTGGTCCGTTCAAGTTGTGTTAAGTTCCATTTTCCACGCTTGTCATGCCTATACGCATCAAACCGAGCTTAGTGTAGATTTTTTTTTAAAAAAAGAAATTTCCATCTCTCGGTCTATCATGGTTCAGTGGCCAAAATGGGTTCAAACTTAGTCTATTTTCTCCCATTTTCTTCCCCCTAATACCTCAGTTACATGCATGTTGCCTATACGGCTCAGATCTCCAAAACAGTAAAAAAAATTTACAAATGAAAATCAGAGCAGTTTGGTGTTTACCTCATAAAACGACCACTGTTCCTCTCCATGGTTCGGATCCAGTTTCTGGGACCTTCTAGTACAGTCGTGCCCTCAGTCCTCCTCTTTTTGCATTGCATTGAAGACATACACATGCATGTTTACACCAAGTTGTACACACCACACCATGTTTGACCTCACATGGCTTCTCTCCCTTAACAGATCAGTTCTCACCTTATCACCTTCTCTGTATCAGTATATCCAACCCCCAAATTTCTGATCTCCCTCACCATATATCACATATGAAATGGTTATTGATTTGTGAGATATACCATCATTGGCTTGCATGCATTTGGGTTGGGGGAGGGGTCATCATGTGATGTGTAGGCATGATAGCCTAGGGGGCATAGGGTGATGCATGCTGATGTGTTGCATGCTTGTTCATTGGTCACTTGGGAGGTGGCCTATTCAGATTTGTATGTATATACATTTCATTGTGCATTGGTACAGAAAGACTCCATTAGCCCAGTTGGTAATTTTTTGGATGAGGTTTCTTTTCACTCAAAGGTCAAGGGTTCAATTCCCCTGGCCTCCCATTTGGCCATTTTTCCCATATTTTCAGTTAAGGCCACGTTTGGTTGCACAGAAATTCAGTTTCAGTATTTCCTTCATAACTTTCATTCCGTAACTCCTTTTTCGACACGGTTTGTTCCGAAAGTTTCATATTTCAGTTATATTCAGTGTCAGAGGTTCCGTGTCATTTATTAAACATTCAGGATTTTTCGGGTTAGCTAATTCGGATTTCGTTAGTGTTAAGATGGCATTATTTTACCGATTTAACCAGCAATTTGGATTCGGGTAAGGTACCCTTCCCTCCAGACATTTTCTTTATTTAATCGGTATATGGCGACCGTTGGGATTATGATTAATTCCCTAAATCATTCTGTAAGTCGGTATTAATTAATAATTATTAATTAATTATTAATTTCGCGGGATCGGGGTGTTACACGATTTATGCATGAAGCTGCAGCAAGGAGACTCGCTGAGGCAAAGCTTAAGGAAGAAAAAGAGGAAGAAGAACAAGAGAACACCGAGACATTAGCTGAAATGCGTCACAGGTAATATTATTATCATTAAGTACATAAATAGCTAGACTATAGTACAGCTATAAGTTAGACTGATTTAAGAATTTGGTCTTGCATAATCTAGACATGGGTAAGATTATGAGTTGATTAGTATATATGAGATTTATGCGATCTTTCCTAAATTATGATAGGTTAAGGAAAGACAAAAGGAAGGCACCTCTGTAGAGCTGACCCAGGAATATAAGGTGAGTAACCATGTATTTGAAGTGGAGATTTAACTCCATGAAATTAAAGAAGTTTTAAGTTCAAAATATGTGAAGCATTTGAATATCAAATTCAGTATTTATGTGATTCTTATTTTAAATATTCTGTTCTTATAAAATTGTGACATGCTCAGTAAATAGCTTTCAGCTACAGTTTTTCCTTTAAAATATATTTCAGCATCTCTAAGTTTAAAATTTCAAATCTTGTTAAATATTCTGAATTTGCTTACGAAGATTTTATGAAGTCATGAAAAGTACTTATTTGAAGAAGCCATGTGATAAATGTATTTGAAATACAAGATAAATTGTGCCTAAGCACCCACAGATTTTTGGGTTGTACGGAACTCAATTAATCTGTAAAAATATGATGGGATTTTGGGTTGCACGGAACTCAATTGACTGTCAAAATGCCAGGTAGGAGGATCTGATCCCGCTGGTACGAGATATCTCTATTGTAGCATTGCAGTAAAACAAGAGTCCGGTTCGAAACGGATTCTACTAACGAAAGTGATAAGATGACATGTATGATAATGGAAGCAGGTTTTACCCACATTGTTATGCATACCTACATATGTTGAAATATACGTTTTATTTGAAGAAGTACATGTTTTAAAAGTTCATATACTTTATCTGATGAGATATGTGTCTTACTTGAATACTTATTGTTTTCAAGTTATCTGTTTTAATGAATGCATATATTTTGTGTTCGAAGTATATGAACAATTGGCAGTGATTATTTTATAAAACTCTCATGTGCAAAACCACTACCAATTGAAACCCCATGAAAAATGCTGGAATTACTCACAAGCTTAGATTAGCTTACCTGGATTTTATTCGGACCCCTCTTTCAGGTGATTAACGGCAGTTTTGATTTGAGGACGATGATGGTGAATCTGCCATTTTTGGGAAGATATGTTTAAGTAGTTTCTTTTGGAAATCCTGTGAATTCCACTAGTATATTTTGTATTAGCAGGACGGTACACTGATATGTATAAGCCCCACAGGGCAAACAAACATGTATTGTATTCGTGAAGTCTTTAAGTTTTATTATGCTCTGTATAATTATGTGTACCAATGTGAAGAGCAGCAGTACCGGACGGATGTGCATAAATTAAAAGTAAGAAAAGAAAAGAAAAAGTTTTTCACGCTTCCGCAAAACACATGTCTCACTGCCATCCGATACCGCTGCTTATGTGAGCCTTCACCCTAAGGTCCCTAGGCCTGAGGGTGGCGGTCGCGATTCGGGAATCCGCACAGGGTGGGTTTCAGGGTCGTGACAGCCAAGGTATGCAAAGTTTTTGAAAGAATTATGCACTAACAAGCGAAAATTAAGAGATCATGAGAAGGTAAGTGTGGGGGGAGAATATGTCAACAATTCTTCAAAGAAAGCTTCCCCCTAAGTGTACAGATCCAAGTATGTTCACCATTCCATATAAAATATGTAATACTAGATTTTAAAGAGCCATGTTAGATTTAGGAGCTTCTATTAATGTCATGCCACAATCTGTTTATGCTTCTTTGAATCTAGGTTCTTTGAAAAATACTGGTATTATTATACAGTTGCCTGATCATAGTAATGCTTACCCTGAAGGGGTGATTGAGGATGTGTTAGTGCAGGTGAATGAATTAATATTTCCTATGGATTTTTACATTATGGATATGGATGATGATACATCTCCTAATCCTGCACATATTTTATTGGGGAGACCATTCTTGAAAACTAGCTAGAACAATGATTGATGTACATAATGGTACCTTGACCATGGAATTTGATGGTGAAAAGATTTAATTCAACATTTATGAGGCCATGAGGTACCCTAGTGATATTAATCATGTTTTTGCTGTTGATGTTATTAACCCTTCAGTGCAGGAAGTTTTTGAGCAAACAAGTAAGGAAAATTTGGAGGCAGGTTGAGGAGCAAGTTATCGGGCAAACGACGTGAAACAAATGTGCTACTTGGGAGGCAACCCAAGAAACCAGATTTGAATTTCTTTCCCTTTTTCCTTTTATTTTTGTCAATTTTTTTCTTCTGCATAATATCTTACATTGAGGACAATGTAAGGTTTAAGTGTGGGGGAGAGAATTTAACATTTTGTTTACTTTGTTTGTGTTGCTAAATTTTTATTTTTATTTTTTGTTTTCCTTGGTCTTAAAAAAATAAAAAATAAAAAATAAAAACAATAAATAAATAAATGTTTGTGTGCGGAATTGGATAGTTTTGTTTGGATTTTATTTGGCTAAGCTCTTAAAGGTTGCCAATGAATGTGTAAGAGTTAATGATGACTTGTAGGTTTTGGTTGATGTTTAATTAATTAATGCATAATGATGACCAAGTCACAATCCACACTTGAACTGTTGAAAACTGATTTATTTTTGTTTTTATGAGCATGAGTGCTTGAGTATGAGATACATGCTTTATTATCTAAGTTTTATGGGTGTCTAACTATGTGCATTGGTTTCAAGACTTAGAACTTGCTTAACTACTCATTTTGTTTTCTAATTATGGAGCTATGTTAGAGAAATGAATTAAAAAAAAAAAGGTAAAGTAAGTAAATCATGTGGTGGGTTGAGATGGAGCGTAAAACCCACTCACTCATAAACACATGCATAAAGTGAGATGGAGCGTAAAACGCACTCACTCAAAAACATATGCAAAAAGTGAGATGGAGCATAAAATGCACTCACCTAAAAAGAAAAAAAAATAATTCTGTGAAAAGTAATAGTGGAAGAGTAATGTCTCGAGTCTTGAAATGGTGTGCATAGTTGTTCTCTCACTACGGACTTAGTTGTATATTCATGTTGATCATAGGAAAGGTACTTGTATGCATGCACTTGAATTTTGAAATTGTTTTGTGAAAAATGACAAGGTTGTTGTTGCTGAATGGATTGATGAAGTATTAACCAAATTCCTGCTAGCATTAATTTTCATGGATGAGCGATTGAACTTAAGACCTTTGAAAGTTTGGTTGAATGGATTCAGGTGAACTTTTTGTTTTATTCTCAGTTTTTGTCTACACGAGGACGTTTAAAAAACTAAGTACGGGGGGATTTGATAAGAGCATAATATTTAATATTTTTAATTCCTTTATATTTAGCTTTATGAAATATTTTCTGTTTAAGTGAGTTGATTAATATATTTATGAATTAGGAAAGCATTGAAGGTAAAAGAATAGATATAGAGTATATTGTGCAATTTTCAGCTTTTAAGCAGTTTCGATCTATGGAGCTTGCAATTGAGGTTTGGATGGCGTTAGCGTTGCAAAATGAGAAAGTGGTCTTCATGAAATTTTTAGAGTACGTCTTAAGATTTTCAGAAAGGTATGGTTTGAAAAAATCCGAGTTCGTCTGGGCCTCCAAACAATGTTTCAAAGTCATGCCTGGAAAGCTGATCCGAATCCTGAATTGGAACTGGATTCCTATCCTGAGCCAGTAAACTTCAGTCGGCCATAACTTGAGTTTCCAAAGTCCAAATCAGGTTATTCAAAAGCCTAAATTTATCTACACATCCAAGACTACATCTTTCATCAAGAGGTCGAGTTAAGATTTGGTCGTGATCTAATAGAAAAATAGCTCACACATTCTAGCATGATTTGGGATGGTTTCTGTCAATCTGTTTTGATAAGGAATAGCTATAATATAGGGATTGGAGTTGTGCACGTTTTGGGGTAAGTTATCATATGTTTTTGATATTTATTTAAGGTTTTCTAAAGAGAGAAGGAGGGGGGACACAAATGAATTATTAGGGTTTTCTTATTGAAGTATGTCAGGCTAGATTTTCCAATTTAGTTCAAGGGATTTCGAACCTTCATTGCAGTTTGATGGTTGAATCAAATCAGTAACATTATTTCTTCATTTTCTTATGAAATCTAATTTATGATAATCTGTTTTAATTGTTTTATTTATATTTTGTTTGATTGATTTAATCAAGGCCTATTAAATTGATCAGATTATTACCAATTGCTAGATATAGGAAGTATATTACGTAATTGATATGGTTCCTAGTCAATTGTGGCAAATAGTGATAGATGATTGTGGACAAGTTTTTTTTTTTATTGCTATGATTATCATGATCTAAGTTAAACAGTCCGAGCTTGTATGATCGTTGCTAAGAATAATCTAATTTCCTTGAGATTAATGCTACCATTATATTAAATTTAGAGAACTTGTTCTAAATTGTCTAATGGTTAGAATCTAATGGAGAGCTTGTTTCATTAGTGAGGAATTAAGGAAAATTTCAGGATAGCAGAGCTTGTTGTTACCTAGGATTATTAGATTCACTCAAGGGTAGAATAATGTTATAGTTGATTGATTGTTCCATTAACTGCTGAGGGTAAGATTGAATCGAAGAACTGAAGTTTTAATTCATTGATAGGAAGGCGGGGTATGGGACCCGCAGTAACATGAAGTAAGTGTTCTGAAATACGTGATATGAAGGCAGGGTATAGGACCCGCAGTAACATAAAGTAAGTGTTTTGAAGTACGTGATAGGAAGGCGGGGTATGGGACCCACAATAGGTGAAGTAGATAATCTGAAGTACATGATTTGATATGAAGGAGGGCTATGGGACCTACAGTAGAGTAGAAGGAATAGAGTTTCAAGATTTGAAGTAAATATAGACTATGAAGGTCGAAAACTGTGATTGAAAAAGGTTAAAAGAGAAATGGAGGATTTTGACAATCACTAGTGTGCTATCAGGACCTCTGTTACCGGTGAGGAACGGTCGCCTTATCATGTAACTAAGGTAACTGAGAAACAGACAGTGCTACCTTATCCAACCTGATCAAGGAAATCATTAAACCATTGAAAGACATCAATCTGATAGATGACATGAGAAATTAGAAATTGTACGTTAGTGATTTAGGAGCAAGTAGTGATATGAGTAAACATTATTAAGTTATATGAGTAGTTGAGTTTTGGGGAACAAAACTCTTTTAAGAAGGGGAGGATGTAACACCCCGACCCGATTCAATAATAATTAAGTCACTAATTTTTAATTAGTGACCTTAAAGGGAATAATTAAGAAATTTAATCGGGAAACAAACGATAATTCCAAAATAATTCCGAGGCCCTAGAAATCAAGGTCGACTCCGGGAAAAATAAAATATGCTACAATTTATAAAATCGGCACATGAAAGAGTAAATATTATATTTGAAATCACAAGTGGAAAATAATGCAAAAAGTTAGAATAATTAAACTAAATGCCAAACAAGGCACAAAGGGGAAAATAACAAAAATGGACCAAAAGTGAGGTCAAGGGGTTTTGAACCCTTGACCTAAATGGGCAAGTACTTAAGCACCTAAAAATTAACCAAGTGGGCTGCCAGCACTTTTGTGCTTGAATGTCCAACTTATATGTATATATACACATTTAAAATAAAGCCACCTCCCAAATTGCCCAATCCCCTTTCATGCAACAAAAAAAAATTACTTTTAAAATAAAAGTAAATAAAATATGATGTATATTTATATGTGTGATACGTCTGTTGTAGGGTGATTCAGAAAATCAAGATTTGTGGTGTGAGTGTAGTCAACCAGAGAGAGAAACCTAGAGAGAAGAGTGTGTGTGTGTTAGAGAGAGAAAGTGAAGAAAAAGGAGGAGAAGAGAGAAGGGCTCCTTGCATGGCTGTCTGACCTGAAAGAGATCACAATCCAAGCCAAATAAGAAAAAGAAGAGGGGTAAACCACTATTAAGGTAAAAATTCCAAACCCACCATTTCCCTTCTTTCTAAAATTTATACATCTATACAGGCTGTCTAGGTCCTTTTTATGCATGCATGCGTAGTGTGGGTTTAGGGGAAAATAATTGAAAATAGATCATGAAGTTTGGAGCTTGGGACACATCATAACCATTAAACCCAAAATTTTTCTCTCTCTAAAACCTTCCACTGTCCAAATTGTTTAAGCCTTTATAAGTGCATGCACGAGATATTGTAACATGGTAGGCCTGTTCTGAGTGGACAGAGAGGGTCGGGAGGCTTGAGAAGCCAAGAACTGAGAATGGATGTCCACTGTTGGACCTTCAACAATGCAAGTCTGAGACCACCGAGACCAAACCAAGTTTGGTTGATCAAGTCTTAAACCTAGGCCTTAGGAGCATTCCAAAAACCATAAGCCTGCGACCCAATAGCCTAGAGAGGCCCTAGAAATCCAAGGTTGTAGGTTACGGGTTTAGAACCCAACTTCCAAAAAATAAACCCCTATTCCCTATTTTTGGAATGAGGATCAAACCCCCTTGCCATGACGGTCACAACAAGACAAAAACCAACTGATTTGGTCCAAAAACGAACACACACGACCGAGTTGTAGGTCGCAACTATCCCTCTCACCGTGGCTTCTAGGGCCTGCTTTGAGGCTTGAAACCAATGCCAAACTATTTCCCTCACCCTCAGTGATCAATACCATCCAAAAACAGAGGACGAAACCACCCAGATATGCACGAAATTGGAAGACTCGAAAACCAGAAAATTAGGGCAACACGGGGGAAGAAAACGGGAGGAAGATGAATAGTGGGTGGGTCGGTTCGGGTCGGATCTGGGTTGGGGTCGGAACCTGACCCGTTGCATAAATGGGTTTAAGTGAAACTACGTCGTTTGGTTAAAAAGATTTTAAATTTTAAAATTTAGGGCTGATGTCATCATAATGTCAGCATTACACATTGAACCGACCAAACTAGTTGGTTCAGTGGAATAGTAGACCAGTTCACTTATAAATAAAATAAACCCTTTGGTTTATTTTAAATATTTTAAAGAATTACAATTGAACCCCTACTGTTTAGGAAAATTTTACTAAGGCCCAAGATTTGGAAAATTCTTTCAAATTGACCCCTCGAAAAATAATTTAATAATTAATAATTAATTTAATTATTTTATAAATAGGGTAAAATATCATTTTACCCCTGAGCCATAAATGAAGCAAATAAAGTCCAAATTAAGATCCAAAAAAAGGTTGTCTTAACATTTTTGAGCATTCCACACACAATAGAAATGTCAGATTGGACATCCGGGGACTCCAGGGTGGTCCCACCATAAAATATAAAATTACCAAAATGCCCCTAATACAATACAAAGCCCAAATGAAGTCCCAATTGGATGAAATTGATACCAATAGAAGCCCAAATAAATGTGAACATGTATATATGACTAAATAATGATTCAGGGTCAGAATGTCATAAAATATAAACTGACCGAAATACCCTTGAGTATGAGAAAAACAAGCAAAGGTCAAAAAGTAATTGTCATAAGCATAATTATGAAAATTTAGGAGCTAAATAAGACTCCGGGACAGTCAACGTACAAAATGAGAAATGACTGATGTGTCCCTATCATCAAAAGCAGATACCAAATGAAGTCCAAAAGACTTAAAAATTTACGTATAAGATATGTAGAACATTCTGAGGACCACGATACGTCCGGGGCAAGAAAAAAAGTAAATTACAAAAATACCCCTGATGTACCCAAAGCTAAATAAAAAGTCGAGAATGTCTAAATTGACTTTCTTTGACTGTTCCGAACCTAATGGTGTGGTCCAAATTACCAAAATGGGTACCAAAAAATAAGTCACGTGAAAAATAAAAATTTATCAAGTCACCTGATGAGTGCGCAAAAGTGCACTCTAAATGTCCTATCAGTTGATTAAAATTGCTAGAAATATGAATAAAAATGTTGTGCTTCAATTGATTTTATTAAATTTAACTTCTATTTACAGTGAGGGAAGCATTGGAGATCAAAGAAGAGCTATGGAGTATTGATATACCACAAACAAACACACCAATCACCTTGAGACACGTGTGCATACGGAGCTGACAAACTCGGTCATACAGAGCAGTGACTAGCCTTTAGGGCATTCTCATATATATGTCATACAGAGTCGATAAACTCGGTCATACAGAGCAGTGACTAGCCTTCAGGGCATTCTCATATATATATCATACAGAGCAATGACTAGCCTTCAGGGCATTCTCATATATGTATCATTCAAAGCCGATAAACTCAGTTATACAGTGCAGGCGAAGCCTCCAAGGCATTCTCATGCACATATCTCTCAGGCCTTATGTCCTAGACAATATTTAATCAACACCTCATACGGCTCTGACCTTATGGTTTCCTTAACAACTGCCAAGCAGGGAATAAGGAAACAGTATTCGACACGGAAACTACTATCTATGATTATCTCCATCTACGACTTAATACTCCACAAGGTAACTGCAATCTCCGATGATCAAATCCCTATATTCATGGCATCGAATCCTAATCAACTTAGGAAGGCCACGACTTATAAATTAAACCATAAAGGTACGCTTTATTTTTATGCTCATTCTTTGGCTTTCAATACAGTCTTTCAATTCCTTTTACTTACTTAAGCATCGGAGCGGCTACCGCCGGAGCCAATCCGGTAAACCTCTGATCGTCTTTCTGAGTGTTCTACAGGTTACGGAGCCCTCATTTATTACGAGTCAAAAAGTGCAGCATTAGTTTGGTGCCGTCTGTGGGAACGACTAATCTCCAAGTGCTCTATTCATAAACTCATCTCTTTCCACCGGAAAACCATGGCACCAAATCTCCGACCACGACAGAATAATCAGAATTCGCAAAACTCTCAGCGTCAGTCGCCTGCTCCTCGTACAAAGGGACCAACGGTTAATCCCATGCGACAAGAGATCGAATCGATCAAACTGACACAATGGACTGGTGCAAGAACAGTTGCTTGCCATCACTAGAACGCTGGCAACACTCACACAAAACCAAGCAGCGGGTTCTCCTAACCCGCCGGTCAACTTTGCCGCAGGAACACAACATCCTGTTGCCACGGAGAATGAAGAACTCCATGAGCAGGCTCCAACTAACCAGCCTGGGCACCCCCCGGGCGTTGCCCGTGTTGGAAGAGATCCACAACCGTCAGCTCCAGGCTGGGGAACATCAGCCTTCGTTCCTGACGTCTATTACCGGAGTACTACTCGGGCCCCAACTCCAAGGGCCTCGGGAGCACATCCGGCACCGCAGGAGCCTCATCCCTATGCAGCACCGATCCCTCCAGTTCGGAATCCTCCTCCGTTCGAAGGGCGTACTCAACCCTACTATCCTGAAGCCGAGGCTGTCAGATAGGGTTCACAAGATGTCAAAATCAGAGACCCACGGAGGGTAGAGGAAATTACCGAGTCTATGGACCGAACAATCGCTTTGGGAGGACCTCAGAACCCTCCAGAACAAGACGAGTTGGCCAGGCTGCTCGGAAGACTAGCCACTTCGTTCACTCACACCATCATGTCAGAAGAGAGGCCCAGAAAGTTCATGGTGCCCAAGTTCACCCTATATGATGGATCCGGAGATCCAAGGGATCATCTCTCGCACTATCAGCATACGATGGCCCTTCACGGAGCCTCTGATGCTTTCATGTGCCGAACCTTCATCACCAGCTTGAAGGGAACCACTTTGAAGTGGTTCCACAACCTCCATCCGAACTCAATTACCAGCTTCTACGAGCTCGATAGACAATTCTTGGACAGGTTTATGACCAGCAAGAGGCTTAGAAGGGGCCTAGAGTTCCTACTAAATGTCAAGCAGACCAGGGAGGAATCCCTCAGAGCCTACATCGCGCGCTTCAATATCGAACTCATAGAGATCACTGACTGCAGCCCGAAATTCCTTGTAGCAGCCCTAACTGCTGGGCTTGCCCAAGGTGGATTCAGAGACTCCTTAACAAAGAGCCCTCCAGCAGATATGGCGGCATTAATGGATCGGGCCAGAAAGTACATCAACCTGCAAGAAGCCAACCGCACATCCCAGAAGGGCAAAGATCAGACCTAGAGGGACAATCCGAAGAGGGAGGACCACAAGAAGGAGGATCACAGAAGAGACTCCAACAAAAAGAGGGCCAGGAGCCCAAAGAAGAGAGCATCACCCCGAGATGTGTACAACTCCGGGCCAAGGGAGTTCACCAACTTCACTCCTTTAAACACCACACCAAGCCAGGTACTCCGGCAGATCCGAGATCGGGAGAACCTGAAGTGGCCGGAACCAATCAAAAGAGATCCCAGCTGCAGGACCAAAGTAAGTATTGTAATTTCCATAAAGATCATGGACATACAACTAACACATGCAGGACCCTCCGGTATGAGATAGAGCAGCTCATAAAGAAGGGGCGTCTTCGGGAGTTCGTCAAGCTGGACAGGAAGGCAGAACCCCCAAGACTACAAGCCTCAACAACGGCCAGATCAAAGGCCCGAGTAGAGGCAGGAGCAGAGGGAAGGACGAAACGAGCCTCAGAGGCAGAACAACCATGTTATCTACGTCCTCCATGCTGACTCCCCTATCACAGGAATGTCCAACAGGGCAAGAAAGAGATATGCTCGGGAGGCCAGAGTTGCCCCAAACGTATTACAGATCTCCAACGTAGAAAAGAGGCTCAAGCCAGCACCGGAAATTCAATTCACTGAGCGAGATCTAGCAGGGGTACATTGCCCTCACAGTGATGCCCTTGTTATCACCCTCAGAATCGCCAACTTCGAGACCAGGAGAGTCCTGGTCGATACTGGCAGCTCCGTCAACATATTGTTCTATGAGCCACTTAAACAGATGGGGATAGA
This sequence comes from Nyssa sinensis, assembly GCA_008638375.1. Classification (NCBI taxonomy): domain Eukaryota; kingdom Viridiplantae; phylum Streptophyta; class Magnoliopsida; order Cornales; family Nyssaceae; genus Nyssa; species Nyssa sinensis. The sequence continues at coordinate 29,998,221 of CM018046.1, forward strand.
CCATGACAACGTCAAACCCACAACTGCCGTGATGGCAGCTTTTGATGGCAACCTCAGTACCCCGTTGGGGAGAGTCGACCTTCCTACCACCGTAGGAGAGGGTGAAGGGCAGAAGACCACCATCTCGGAGTACATGGTGTTAAACATGAAATCTCCCTACAACGTCATAATCGGGAGACCCTGGTTACATCAGATAGGAGCAGTCACTTCAACCCTCTATCAGTGTCTGAAGTACGTCCATAACCAGAGCGTCCACTCGGTCAGAGGGTGTCAGCTAACCTCCCGAGAGTGCCACGCTATTGCCCTCAAGGAGAGGGCTCCTAAATAGCAATTACAGTACACTCGGAACTATGCAGATCCGGTTCTCACTCACTCTCCCAAGCTGGAGGATTGCCCATCCAACATTGAAGAACCCCTGAGCCCAAGGGGAAGCGACAGCCGAGCCAAACCTGTTGGCGAGCTCCTTAAAATATTAGTCAGTTCAGAAGCAGAAGGGCGTTATTTGAACATCAGCCCAGACCTAACACACACCAAGCAGGAGAAGATAGTCAGGTTCTTGAAAGACAACCTCTCTATCTTCGCTTGGGAGACCAAAGACATAGAGGGAATAAATCCCAATCTTATAACTCACAAGCTGATGGTGGATCCGGATCACCCACCAGTCAGACAGAAGAGAAGGCCGATTGCTCCTGAACGGCATCGGATTGTAAATGAAGAAGTCCAAAGACTGCTGGACACTAGGATCATACAGGAAGTGTTCTACCCCGAGTGGCTAGCCAACACTGTGCTTGTCAAAAAGAAAAACGACAAGTGGAGAGTCTGCGTTGATTATACAGACCTCAACAAGGCGTGTCCCAAGGACAGCTTTCCACTGCCAAGGATAGACCAACTGGTTGACGCCACTGTGGGGCATGAGCTTATGAGCTTCATGGATGCCTACTCTGGATACAACCAGATCCAGATGTACCCTTCAGATCAAGAGAAGACAGCCTTCATAACCGAATGAGGGCTCTACTACTACCGAGTAATACCTTCCGGTTTGAAGAACGCTGGAGCCACTTATCAGCGGTTGGTAAACAAGATGTTCAGCCCATTGCTCGGCAGCACCATGGAGGTATACATCGACGACATGCTGGTAAAGAGTCTGCAGAAAGGCAGTCACCTCCAGCACTTAGCCCAGACCTTCGATATCCTCAGACAGCACAAGATGAAGCTCGAGCCCTCGAAATGTACCTTCGGACTTACGAAGGGAAAATTCTTGGGATACATTGTCTCTCAGAGGGGTATCGAAGCAGACCCCACTCAGATCCAAGCTCTGATTGGACTAAAGTCACCAAGAACCAGGAAGGAAATTCAGGCATTGAATGGTAGAATTGCGGCACTGAGCAGATTTATCTCCAAATCTACTGACCGCTGCCTACCTTTCTTCAAAGCTCTGAAGGGCAGCAAAGCTTTGCAGTGGACGGAACAATGCGAAGAATTCTTTCAAGAACTAAAAGAGTATCTAGCCTCTCCAGAACTCCTGTCAAAACCAGTACAAGGAGAAAAGCTACTCCTGTACCTTACAGTTTCCGAAAACGCGGTCAGCTCCGCATTGATCAGACATGACAGAGGAGTACAGAGGCCTATTTTCTACGTCAGTAGGGCACTACTTGACACGGAAAAAAAGGTACCCAGTGTAATACCCTGACCCAAACCGTAACCGAGCGAGCCGATAAGATTTTATGTTACGATGGTGAAATAAACGGGTTGCATTTCAAATATATGGACGATGCTAGGGCAGACGAATAACGACAATAAAAATGAAATAATAATAATAATAATAACAACAATAAAATAAAATAGGAAAGGAATAAAGAAAAATTAGAAATTAGAAATACATATATATATATATATGTGTGTATATATATATAAGTATAAACATATAAAAGTAAAATGGGTAAAGCAGCCGTGTATTAAAAAAAAAAAAAAAAAAAAGAAACTGAAGAGGCGCAGGGAACCCATGCGTTGGGTTGAAATGAAAAGTCAAGAAAGAAAAAGGAAAAAAAAAAAAAACGGATGGGGGTTATATGTGCAGGGAAAGAATGGCCAGAGGGATACCTAATTAATTAGGTTACGAGAACAATCAAGATCGAGGTAGAAAGTAGGAATAAATGAATTGTGACACCAAGGAAGTAGGGAATTTCCATGATGGAAAAAAAAAATATTGATATTGTTGTGATAAACTTTGAATGTCAAATGTAACGATAAAATGATTAGATGATTAAATGATGTGAACAATCCTAAAATATGATATGAAGTCACAAAATGAGGGACTCCCTGTACAGTTGAATAAGTTCTTGAAAGAACGAATTGAAAAAGTTGAATAACGATTGGGGGGCGTAATGTAACATATGATGAAAAATTGAATATGATGACGAGTATAAGAAATGAGACAGCTGAAAAACCTTTATGAGCAAAGGAAAGTAAAACCAAAATAATAGTTATAAATTAAAAAGTCATAAGACTCTTGATTTGAATTGATCAAATGATGTGGACAAATCAAGGTAAATCAAAAATGATAACACTGTTAGGAACACCTTCGAAGTAGACTGTTGTAGGAAGAATCAGTGACTGGGGTAAGATTATCCTAAAATTTTTTTAAGTATATGTACCATGCTTTAATTTGTGAAGGGATGAATCAAACTTTATGCAAAGCTCGAATGTGAGCAAGAAATAAAAGGCCTTTGTACCAGTCTATAATGTGAAAAAAGGAGGAACTAACTTCTTCAACCTATCTAATTCCTAAAAGGATAAGTGCATACGAATCTGAAAACAAAGGCAACTATGCCCATGAATAGTACAAAAATAATGATATAATAAAATAAAAAGATGACTGATAAATTTTCAAGAAATGAACACGTGATTGAGAATCACAAAAAAAAAAAAAAAAATAGAATAAATTTGAGGACAACTGGGCAGAGAATAAATATTGTAATGCAAAGAGAATACGAGTAAACCGTCCCAACATGAACCAAAAGATGCTCATGAAAATGAAGGAAAACATGATACTCTGTTCTTAGTAAAACTTAAAGCACTTGAATGAGAAATTCAAAACACTTTAAACGATAGAAGTGGTATAGTCTAGTTGCACCGTTGACTTCCTATGATCACTACCAAAGAAACGGATTGGAAAGAAAAAAATTAAGGTACTAGATACCTCTACCTGGGACATAATGCGCCATACAATGTCAATAGAAGTTGAGAGACCATGGACAGTAAGATAATTATAACCTAATACTAAATGAGATGAATATAACGAATTAGTCAAGATATTGGTAACAAGGGGAAATAGTCAAGTAAAAAAAAAGATGACTCAGAGTGAGTAATGAAAGTAACATACCCCTAGCCCTAATGTTAGTACTAAAATTTGGAGACAATGAGTTAAAAATCTCGAGAAGTTAAAAAGTCAAACCCTTGACTTTCAAATTCCCTATTGAATTAAAATAAAGAGGAATACAAAAGAATTGTGAACCCTATATAAAGAAATTTTTTTGCCTAAAAGTATAGCATCTGAAGACTAGAGATAAGTCCAAGAGACAGGTTATAAAGAAAATTATGATGATGAAACTGGCATAATGGGTGACAGAATTTCATGGATTACGAACATTCAAGTTTTGGGGACAAAACTCAATTTAAGCGGGGTAGAATGTAATACCCTGACCCAAACCGTAACCGAGCGAGCCGATAAGATTTTATGTTACGATGGTGAAATAAACGGGTTGCATTTCAAATATATGGACGATGCTAGGGCAGACGAATAACGACAATAAAAATGAAATAATAATAATAATAATAATAATAATAATAACAACAATAAAATAAAATTGGAAAGGAATAAAGAAAAATTAGAAATTAGAAATACATATATATATATATATATGTGTGTGTGTATATATATAAGTATAAACATATAAAAGTAAAATGGGTAAAGCAGCCGTGTATTAAAAAAAAAAAAAAGAAACTGAAGAGGCGCAGGGAACCCATGCGTTGGGTTGAAATGAAAAGTCAAGAAAGAAAAAGGAAAAAAAAAAAAAAAGAAAACGGATGGGGGTTATATGTGCAGGGAAAGAATGGCCAGAGGGAGAGAGAGAAAGTTAAGAGAGCAGTTATACATATACATATATATATATATATAACTATATATATATAACAATTGAAGGGCCAGGCGTTAGAACTAGACAACCAAAAAAAAAAAAAAAGAGAAAAACCAGAGGAGAACGGAAGCAGTGCAAGGCACAAGCAAGTAGGGGCGGCACAAAGCAGGAAGAACAAGGAAAAAAAAATAAAGGGGGAAGAAGGAGAGGAAAGAGGAAAACTATAGGAGGGCTTTTGATCTTTTGGTTGAAGATCATGGAGATTGATCCACCATTCAAAGAAAATCTTGCGACTGCTAAGGATTGGAGGAAGGCACTAAACAGGGTCGTTTCTGCTGGGGTCGTGCTTCGAATCACGGCTTGTCGAGTTTCGTACGCCACTGGGTTTGTTGCTGACAAGCACCATCCCACTCGATGTCATCGCCCAGAACAGGAGATCGCCCAGAGCAGGGGAAGCCGTAACGAGTCAATTACACCGTCGTTGAGGCTCTTAATGGCGATTGTCAGCTTGGCCAAGCGCTGGTTCGCGACAAGCGGTTGTCCAACTTTGAGTTGTTGTGTATATCGAAGCCAAGGTCGAAACTCCCGATTGGGTTCGGAGGAAAAGCCTTAGTCTGGCATGTTGATGCTCTGAAAGATCGCCAAAATGGTTGCACTGGATCTTCTTCCAGCAAACGCACCCTACACTGAAGAGCAGTTAAGACAGTTGTTTAGGATGTTTGATAGAGATGGGAATGGGTATATTACTGCTGCGGAGTTGGCGCCCTCCATGGCGAAGCTTGGACATCCCTTGACAGTAGGGGAGCTTACAGGGATGAGCAAGGAGGCTTCTGTTGAAGCATTTTGGTATTTGTTGTTTCTGAAAAAGGGGTAAGCGCTTTCTGTCTTAAAGTTTGAAAAGCATGAATGATTTATTTGATTGTAGGATTCTGTAAGCATGGAAATTGGTTTAGGTTACAATTTGAATCAAGAAAAAAACGATCTAGAAATGAGAGGGAAAACAGAATTTTGCACAGGGAAGAAAACACTGAGAAGGAAAACACGCTTGGCTGGTGGGTTTTGTTTTTTTTTTTATTTGGGCCAAACCGGGTCGGGTCTGACCCGACCCACCCATTCAGATGACTGCCCAACACTTTTACTTCATGAGTAAATTTTTAAATTTGAGTTTAGATAGTGTTTGGTTAGAAAGGAGAGCTATCCAATGGTTGGATTAAACTTGAACTGGAAATGAAAAAAAAAATAATAATAACGAGGAATGGAAAATTTGTATGGGCAGTGAATTGAACCTGTGACCAAAAGGAGAAAGGGGGAGAAGCTTAGCCACTGTGCCACCAAGGCACATGTGGTCTGTTTGGACTCAAATACGATATGTATTAGCTATATTAATTAATTTAAATAAGTGATTTAAATTAATAAATTTTAAATTTAATTCCGAGGCTTAAATTAGCCGAATGAATAATGAAAACTTACTATTTTGGACACTCTGAATTTAATGGTGAGGTCCGTTTTACGAGACGGAGTTCCAAAAAAAGAAAAAAATAACCGTAGAATGCCAAAATGACCAAAATGCCCCTACGTCGAAGGTGAGTCAAACGGACTCCGATTTAGGTAAGTAAATAGTGAATTTTTATTAATTCAAACCTACTGGACTCAACGGTGAAGTCCAAATTGTGAAAACAGAACCCGAAAAGTAGAAACACGTAAATGACCATTTTACCCTTGGGTAAATCAAGTTTAAGAGCATAAAATAGTAGAAGATATATTTAAAGTAACGAGGCATAAATTCAATAAATGACATAAAATCTGAAACGTGCTTATTGATGTATAGGAAAGTCAAAAGGAAAGGAGGAAGTCACGGGATATTAAGACATTGATAAGGTAAGTGGATTTCTATCTCTTATACGTGGTTTTCCAAGCCACGATCTTTCTATACTGCCAATTTTGTACTCATGTATTTATACCCACTGTTATTGTTCCCACCATGGATATTGTTCTACCTGGTGGATGTCTATTGGTTGATGGTTCATGGCTTGATTCATTGTGTTGATGTTATTCGTTGTATGCTTATGTTATGATGTTCCATGTTTTGTGCACCTCATATGGAATACGATATAATCCTGATTTATGGTAAATGTCGGGTGTTGTGCTCAGACACATTACCCTTCTGATGCTATCTGATTGACTGGACCTACGGGTCAATTTATGGGACCTACGGGTCAAACGAACATGTGGCAATGATGGAGTTTTTACGCAGTGAGTTTTAATGGCATTTTATATGCCTTCATGTTAAAGGGGGGTATGCCGGGCCCCAAAAGACCGAGGGTCTGCCAAACCCTGAACAGAGTAAATGCATCGTTCATGTTGACTGTTATGTGAGGTTCATTGGATTCATGTGATGTTTCATTTCACTACGAATAGTTCCATGTTGACAGTACATTTATTCATTTGACTCGATTGAGATCATTCCATTGTGGCAGTACATTTATGTCGATTGTGAACGTTGAATGTTCTCGTATTCATGTTATATCACTGTTCTTATTGGGTTATCATGCCTTACTGTTCATTGGCCATTTTGGCACCTTACTGTTGACTGAAATTGTTTCCATGACTGGCTATCATGTTCACCCATGGTCTTATATGTTCCATGATTACTCTAACCCCGTATTTGAGATAGGCGTTTACTTACTGAGTTTGTAGCTCACCCCTTACTAAATTTCTTTTCAGGTGAGAATGTTATAGAACCACAGTAGGAGATCAGGAGATTAAGAGACAGTTGAAGAGCATAATAGTAATGAATGAAATCTCTCCCATGTACTCACCACCTAAAAGTGGTTTAGGATCAGTTTATTGTTAGTTTGAAGTTAGTCTTTGGACAATAATTGTAATAAAACTTCCGCACTTTAATGTCATGTTTATATTATTTACTGTTATCATTGGTAAAAGAATGGAAAAAGTAGGGACGGCCATGGGGTCGGCCCCACGATACGAGATCCGCATAGGGTGGGTTTCGGGTCATGACAGCTTGGTATCAGAGCAAAGTCTTAGGTTCTAGTGAGTCATGGGAGACAGGATTAGAGTACTAGAATTGTTAAAGTCTAAGAGTTAGTTGATGGATAATACTGACATTTCTAGGCTAGACTTTTATGCGAACGCTGACAGTTATTTTACGTATACATTGACTGATTATCCTTTACAGGAAAGGTTAACACCAGATGATGATTGGGCTACTGTACCAGTATCCGTAGGTATTTTTCAGTTACTTACAACCTACTCATATATTGTCTGGAGAATTGATTTATAGTTTCACATTTACTACTAAGTTGAACTTAGAAACAGAACCTCTAGGCTACAAGTCAACTGTTTCAATACCATCGAGGGGTTTATCATTGATGAATATTATATATTGGAGGAAGATACTATATGTTATGATGAAAACTGGTGATTCTTGAAAATTGAGATGATTGCTAATTAATAACCTTTAAGGAAATAGAAATATGTTTAAAAGAAAAACGAGGAGGATTCTCAAATAATGACATTGAAAATATTTGAAGAGATTTCTATAAATCTTATGGATAGATAACCGAGGCTTGAATGAGAGATAGTTTGTAGGAAACTGAATGGATAATTTTAGGAGGACCAAAAATATGAAAATTCTAGAGTAAGTCATAGGTAGACACTGATAGGGTGAAGATGAGTAGAGTGGTGAAGACAAGTACTAAAGGAGCAAGATTGCCAGAATTGATCTTATGAATTGTGATGATTTTGGAAAGAGGCTAACACATGATGAATGAATATTCGGGAGAGATCCATGAATCTTTTAATCTAAGATGAGGTGTGATACAATTTTAGTCAATACTCTACCAAGTTGGATGAAGGTAAATGATAGAAGATTCTGAATAACTGTTAGAGGTCAATGTGATTCAAATTATTGTAAAGACAGAACTGGTAGTAATCATATAGAGAAACCATGAAATTGAGATGATACATGATTCTGAGGTATTACGAGGAAATCATTATTGAATGATAAATATAAGGCATATGAGATACAGATCATAAGTACACGGTTATTAACCGATTAGATATCTTTGGAGGAACTAAGAATTCGAGGATTTAAATAGTTAAATGATTGGTGACTTTTGGAAAACGATAGCTTGATTAAATACTAAGGTTACTAGTTTTCAGGAAAGACTATGCTATGACTAACTTGATGTTTCTTAGATGACTGAGATGATTAAATGAATAGTAACTTTTGGGAGGAAGTAGTATGCTTGAGGACAAAGGTTGAGAATTCTTAAGAAGAATAATACCAGTGTTGAGGTGGATGACTCTTAAGACATTACATTGGAATTGATCTATTAATTGGGGGAAACTAGCATTTTAACAAGGGCAACAACAAATGCTCTTTTAAAAGATATAAGGTGACATAGAGTTGGGATTATGAAATCTTGGAAAGTCGAGGAATTTAACAACAAGTCTATGTAAGAGATGGTCTGAGGAAGACTTACTGAATGGTAACATGAGGCGTTAAGACTCTAGATGGACTGACGATATGTCAGAATTAGGAGGATTCTTGAGTGAGTCATATAGGGTAAAGACAAATGCATTATTGGTAGACAGAGATTGATTAAATGGGACTATCAAGTGAACATTTATGAACTGTGATGGTCCTAAAAGGAGATTGACATGTGATAAATGATAGTTGGGAAAATTCAATGGACCTTATTAACCTAGGTAACAATAGGACCTAATTGTGGGTTATACTTTATTAAGCTAGCTGAATCTAACTCAAAAGATAAATGATTGATGACATTGAATGATTTTGAGGATTTACGTTACCTAGCAATTAAAGAGACCAAAATTGTGGCATACATAATGCATATAAAAACTAGTAAGGACAATGACTGTGCTAAAGTGATACCTAATTAATTAGGTTACGAGAACAATCAAGATCGAGGTAGAAAGTAGGAATAAATGAATTGTGACACCAAGGAAGTAGGGAATTTCCATGATGGAAAAAAAAAATATTGATATTGTTGTGATAAACTTTGAATGTCAAATGTAACGATAAAATGATTAGATGATTAAATGATGTGAACAATCCTAAAATATGATATGAAGTCACAAAATGAGGGACTCCCTGTACAGTTGAATAAGTTCTTGAAAGAACGAATTGAAAAAGTTGAATAACGATTGGGGGGCGTAATGTAACATATGATGAAAAATTGAATATGATGACGAGTATAAGAAATGAGACAGCTGAAAAACCTTTATGAGCAAAGGAAAGTAAAACCAAAATAATAGTTATAAATTAAAAAGTCATAAGACTCTTGATTTGAATTGATCAAATGATGTGGACAAATCAAGGTAAATCAAAAATGATAACACTGTTAGGAACACCTTCGAAGTAGACTGTTGTAGGAAGAATCAGTGACTGGGGTAAGATTATCCTAAAATTTTTTTAAGTATATGTACCATGCTTTAATTTGTGAAGGGATGAATCAAACTTTATGCAAAGCTCGAATGTGAGCAAGAAATAAAAGGCCTTTGTACCAGTCTATAATGTGAAAAAAGGAGGAACTAACTTCTTCAACCTATCTAATTCCTAAAAGGATAAGTGCATACGAATCTGAAAACAAAGGCAACTATGCCCATGAATAGTACAAAAATAATGATATAATAAAATAAAAAGATGACTGATAAATTTTCAAGAAATGAACACGTGATTGAGAATCACAAAAAAAAAAAAAAAATAGAATAAATTTGAGGACAACTGGGCAGAGAATAAATATTGTAATGCAAAGAGAATACGAGTAAACCGTCCCAACATGAACCAAAAGATGCTCATGAAAATGAAGGAAAACATGATACTCTGTTCTTAGTAAAACTTAAAGCACTTGAATGAGAAATTCAAAACACTTTAAACGATAGAAGTGGTATAGTCTAGTTGCACCGTTGACTTCCTATGATCACTACCAAAGAAACGGATTGGAAAGAAAAAAATTAAGGTACTAGATACCTCTACCTGGGACATAATGCGCCATACAATGTCAATAGAAGTTGAGAGACCATGGACAGTAAGATAATTATAACCTAATACTAAATGAGATGAATATAACGAATTAGTCAAGATATTGGTAACAAGGGGAAATAGTCAAGTAAAAAAAAAGATGACTCAGAGTGAGTAATGAAAGTAACATACCCCTAGCCCTAATGTTAGTACTAAAATTTGGAGACAATGAGTTAAAAATCTCGAGAAGTTAAAAAGTCAAACCCTTGACTTTGAAATTCCCTATTGAATTAAAATAAAGAGGAATACAAAAGAATTGTGAACCCTATATAAAGAAATCTTTTTGCCTAAAAGTATAGCATCTGAAGACTAGAGATAAGTCCAAGAGACAGGTTATAAAGAAAATTATGATGATGAAACTGGCATAATGGGTGACAGAATTTCATGGATTACGAACATTCAAGTTTTGGGGACAAAACTCAATTTAAGCGGGGTAGAATGTAATACCCTGACCCAAACCGTAACCGAGCGAGCCGATAAGATTTTATGTTACGATGGTGAAATAAACGGGTTGCATTTCAAATATATGGACGATGCTAGGGCAGACGAATAACGACAATAAAAATGAAATAATAATAATAATAATAATAATAATAATAACAACAATAAAATAAAATTGGAAAGGAATAAAGAAAAATTAGAAATTAGAAATACATATATATATATATGTGTGTGTGTATATATATAAGTATAAACATATAAAAGTAAAATGGGTAAAGCAGCCGTGTATTAAAAAAAAAAAAAGAAACTGAAGAGGCGCAGGGAACCCATGCGTTGGGTTGAAATGAAAAGTCAAGAAAGAAAAAGGAAAAAAAAAAAAAAAGAAAACGGATGGGGGTTATATGTGCAGGGAAAGAATGGCCAGAGGGAGAGAGAGAAAGTTAAGAGAGCAGTTATACATATACATATATATATAACAATTGAAGGGCCAGGCGTTAGAACTAGACAACCAAAAAAAAAAAAAAAAGAGAAAAACCAGAGGAGAACGGAAGCAGTGCAAGGCACAAGCAAGTAGGGGCGGCACAAAGCAGGAAGAACAAGGAAAAAAAAATAAAGGGGGAAGAAGGAGAGGAAAGAGGAAAACTATAGGAGGGCTTTTGATCTTTTGGTTGAAGATCATGGAGATTGATCCACCATTCAAAGAAAATCTTGCGACTGCTAAGGATTGGAGGAAGGCACTAAACAGGGTCGTTTCTGCTGGGGTCGTGCTTCGAATCACGGCTTGTCGAGTTTCGTACGCCACTGGGTTTGTTGCTGACAAGCACCATCCCACTCGATGTCATCGCCCAGAACAGGAGATCGCCCAGAGCAGGGGAAGCCGTAACGAGTCAATTACACCGTCGTTGAGGCTCTTAATGGCGATTGTCAGCTTGGCCAAGCGCTGGTTCGCGACAAGCGGTTGTCCAACTTTGAGTTGTTGTGTATATCGAAGCCAAGGTCGAAACTCCCGATTGGGTTCGGAGGAAAAGCCTTAGTCTGGCATGTTGATGCTCTGAAAGATCGCCAAAATGGTTGCACTGGATCTTCTTCCAGCAAACGCACCCTACACTGAAGAGCAGTTAAGACAGTTGTTTAGGATGTTTGATAGAGATGGGAATGGGTATATTACTGCTGCGGAGTTGGCGCACTCCATGGCGAAGCTTGGACATCCCTTGACAGTAGGGGAGCTTACAGGGATGAGCAAGGAGGCTTCTGTTGAAGCATTTTGGTATTTGTTGTTTCTGAAAAAGGGGTAAGCGCTTTCTGTCTTACAGTTTGAAAAGCATGAATGATTTATTTGATTGTAGGATTCTGTAAGCATGGAAATTGGTTTAGGTTACAATTTGAATCAAGAAAAAAATGATCTAGAAATGAGAGGGAAAACAGAATTTTGCACAGGGAAGAAAACACTGAGAAGGAAAACACGCTTGGCTGGTGGGTTTTGTTTTTTTTTTTATTTGGGCCAAACCGGGTCGGGTCTGACCCGACCCACCCATTCAGATGACTGCCCAACACTTTTACTTCATGAGTAAATTTTTAAATTTGAGTTTAGATAGTGTTTGGTTAGAAAGGAGAGCTATCCAATGGTTGGATTAAACTTGAACTGGAAATGAAAAAAAATAATAATAATAACGAGGAATGGAAAATTTGTATGGGCAGTGAACTGAACCTGTGACCAAAAGGAGAAAGGGGGAGAAGCTTAGCCACTGTGCCACCAAGGCACATGTGGTCTGTTTGGACTCAAATACGATATGTATTAGCTATATTAATTAATTTAAATAAGTGATTTAAATTAATAAATTTTAAATTTAATTCTGAGGCTTAAATTAGTCGAATGAATAATGAAAACTTACTATTTTGGACACTCTGAATTTAATGGTGAGGTCCGTTTTACGAGACGGAGTTCCAAAAAAAGAAAAAAAATAACCGTAGAATGCCAAAATGACCAAAATGCCCCTACGTCGAAGGTGAGTCAAACGGACTCCGATTTAGTTAAGTAAATAGTGAATTTTTATTAATTCAAACCTACTGGACTCAACGGTGAAGTCCAAATTGTGAAAACAGAACCCGAAAAGTAGAAACACGTAAATGACCATTTTACCCTTGGGTAAATCAAGTTTAAGAGCATAAAATAGTAGAAGATATATTTAAAGTAACGAGGCATAAATTCAATAAATGACATAAAATCTGAAACGTGCTTATTGATGTATAGGAAAGTCAAAAGGAAAGGAGGAAGTCACGGGATATTAAGACATTGATAAGGTAAGTGGATTTCTATCTCTTATACGTGGTTTTCCAAGCCACGATCTTTCTATACTGCCAATTTTGTACTCATGTATTTATACCCACTGTTATTGTTCCCACCATGGATATTGTTCTACCTGGTGGATGTCTATTGGTTGATGGTTCATGGCTTGATTCATTGTGTTGATGTTATTCGTTGTATGCTTATGTTATGATGTTCCATGTTTTGCACACCTCATATGGAATACGATATAATCCTGATTTATGGTAAATGTCGGGTGTTGTGCTCAGACACATTACCCTTCTGATGCTATCTGATTGACTGGACCTACGGGTCAATTTATGGGACCTACGGGTCAAACGAACATGTGGCAATGATGGCGTTTTTACGCAGTGAGTTTTAATGGCATTTTATATGCCTTCATGTTAAAGGGGGGTATGCCGGGCCCCAAAAGACCGAGGGTCTGCCAAACCCTGAACAGAGTAAATGCATCGTTCATGTTGACTGTTATGTGAGGTTCATTGGATTCATGTGATGTTTCATTTCACTACGAATAGTTCTATGTTGACAGTACCTTTATTCATTTGACTCGATTGAGATCATTCCATTGTGGCAGTACATTTATGTCGATTGTGAACGTTGAATGTTCTCGTATTCATGTTATATCACTGTTCTTATTGGGTTATCATGCCTTACTGTTCATTGGCCATTTTGGCACCTTACTGTTGACTGAAATTGTTTCCATGACTGGCTATCATGTTCACCCATGGTCTTATATGTTCCATGATTACTCTAACCCCGTATTTGAGATAGGCGTTTACTTACTGAGTTTGTAGCTCACACCTTACTAAATTTCTTTTCAGGTGAGAATGTTACAGAACCACAGTAGGAGATCAGGAGATTAAGAGACAGTTGAAGAGCATAATAGTAATGAATGAAATCTCTCCCATGTACTCACCACCTAAGAGTGGTTTAGGATCAGTTTATTGTTAGTTTGAAGTTAGTCTTTGAACAATAATTGTAATAAAACTTCCGCACTTTAATGTCATGTTTATATTATTTACTGTTATCATTGATAAAAGAATGGAAAAAGTAGGGACGGCCATGGGGTCGGCCCCACGATACGAGATCCGCATAGGGTGGGTTTCGGGTCGTGACACCCAGAAGTAGAGAAACTGGCCTATGCCTTGGTCATATCAGCTCGAAAGCTTCGACCTTATTTCCAAGCCCATCCAATTGAGATCCCAACTGCCTATCCTCTGAAGGAAATACTGAGGAAACCTGAGGTATCGGGAAGATTGGTGAAGTGGTCTGTGGAGCTAGGGGAATTTGACATATCATATGTACCCCAAAACTCCATCAAAGGGCAGGCCTTAGCTGATTTTGTTGCAGAGTTCACCCCAGCACTTCAGAACAAAGCGCAACTCACTGAAACTTCGGGAACCTAGCTGCTATACATTGATGGATCGTCAATCGATCAAGGTTCAGGGGTAGGCCTGGTACTACAGTCTCCTGATGGGCTCATGTCAGAAAAAGCAGTCAGCCTGGGATTCAAAGCTTCTAATAATAAAGCCGAATATGAAGCCCTAATCTTGGGCATGAAGCTTGCCTTGGAATGTGAGGCTCAGAACCTCGATGTCTTTTCTGACTCCCAACTGGTGGTGAGCCAAGTCTTGGGAGAATTTGCCATTAAAGATGATAGGATGCTCCGGTACTCCGAACTGGTGAACCACTTGAAACATTCCTTCCAGACATTTACTATCCAGAAAATTGAGAGAAGCCAGAATTGCAGAGTAGATGCTCTGGCTAACATGGCCTCCCGCCTCAAGTCTGAAGCAAACTCCACAATTAAAATCTCCTTTCAGCCAGGATCCAGCATTGAGGAAGCCCAAATTGCTCAAATTGATGAACAGCCCCAGAACTGGATGACCCCAATCCTGTAGTATCTAAGATCCGGGCTCCTCCCAGAGGACAAAAACAAAGCTAGGAGAATCCGAATCAGAGCGGCTCGGTACCTGATCCTAAACAACAAGCTTTACAAAAGGTCGTATTCTCAACCTCTGTTAAAATGCTTAGCTCCAGACGAGTCACAATATGTCTTGGCTGAAATACACGAAGGAATTTGCGGGAATCATAATGGGGGCAGAACTATAGCCCACCGAGCTCTATCACAGGACTATTACTGGCCTGGCATGTTGAAAGAGGCTAAGGAATATGTTCGGAAGTGCGACAAATGCCAGAGATTTGCCCCGTACCAACATCAGCCTCATCATGAGCTTATCCCGATTCCTAGTCCTTGGCCCTTTGCTCAGTGGGGGATGGACATTGTGGGTCCATTACCAAGGGCACCTCCAAACAAGGAATATCTCTTGGTGGCCATTGACTACTTTTCTAAATGGGCCGAAGCCGAACCTCTGACAAATATCACAGAAAAGGAAGTTGAGAGCTTCACCTGGAAGAACATTGTGTGCAGGTTCGGCATACCACGTGTAATTATCTCCAACAATGGGACACAATTCACTAGTAAAGGCTTCAAGACATTCTGCGAAAATCTCAACATTAGGCAGCACTTTGCCTCTCTAGGCCATCCACAAGCAAATGGGCAAACGGAGGTCACCAACCGAACAATCCTTGATGGGCTAAAGAAAAGGTTGGAGCAGGCCAAAGGAAAGTGGGCAGAAGAACTCCCTGGAGTCCTTTGGGCCTACAGAACAACCAGAAGAACTCCCACCTCTGAAACTCCCTTCTCACTAGCCTATGGGACAGAAGCAGTAATTCCGGTTGAGATCGGTATGCCAACCCTGAGAACAGAAGCCTTTGAGCAAGAATCCAATGATCAACAGCTGATGGAAAACTTGGATTTGCTCGAAGAGAGAAGGGATCAAGCCAGCATTAGGATGGAAGCCTATCAACAGAGAATGGTCGACAAATCCAAGGTAGGACTCAAGACAGTCAGCTTTCAAGTCGGAGACTATGTCTTAAGAAGAGTCTTTCAAAACACCAAGGATCCTACTATGGGAAAGTTGTCACCAAACTGGGAAGGGCCCTACAAAGTAACAAAGGTTGTTCAGCCTACCACCTATTGGCTAGAAGACATGACTGGGAAGCCTGTTCCTAGGTCGTCGAACGTAGAACACTTGCTGAACTATTATCAGTAGAGAGATTTCTTTTACTTCCATAGAATGTTCATCTATAAATGCACAGGCCTCTAGAGCCTGGTCCATAATGTACGAGTCTTTGCACTCGGTCCATCGATAAATGTACAGGCCTCTAGAGCCTGGTCCATAATGTACGAGTCTTTGCACTCGGTCCATCTATAAATGCACAGGCCTCTAGAGCCTGGTCCATAATGTACGAGTCTTTGCACTCGGTCCATCTATAAATGCACAGGCCTCTAGAGCCTGGTCTATAATGTACAAGTCTCAGTGTTTGGTCCAACTATAATGCATAGGCCTCCAGAGCCTGGTCCATAATATACAAGTCGTTGTACTTGGTCCATTTATAACGCACAAGTCTTAGGACTTGGTCCATCTATAATGCACAAGCCTCTAGAGCCTGGTCCATAATGTACAAGTCTCAGTGCTTGGTCCATCTATAACGCACAGGCCTCTAGAGCTTGGTCTATAATGTACAAGTCTCAGTGCTTAGTCCAACTATAATGCACAGGCCTCCAGAGCCTGGTCCATAATATACAGTCTTCGTACTTGGTCCATTTATAATGCACAAATCTTAGGACTTGGTCCATCTATAATGCACAGGCCTCCAGAGCCTGGTCCATAATGTACAAGTCTTCGTACTTGGTCCATTTATAATGCACAAGTCTTAGGACTTGGTCCATCTATAATGCACAGGCCTCTAGAGCCTGGTCCATAATGTACAAGTCTTAGGACTTAGTCCATCCATAATGCACAGGCCTCCAGAGCCTAGTCTATAATATACAAGTCTCAGTGCTTGGTCCATCTATAATACACAGGCCTCCAGAGCCTGGTCCATAATGTACAAGTCTTCGTACTTGGTCCATTTATAATGCACAAGTCTTAGGACTTGGTCCATTTATAATACACAGGTCTCTTCAGCCTGGTCTATCTTTAAAACACAGATTTTATGATCCGGTCCATCCAAAGACAGAAGTTCCGAACATCTACAAACTAAAGTTTCCTAGATCGGAACACCTCAGATCTGATATATTATTTGGCCTATCTGTCAAACAAGCAGCAAGTACTATAGTACCGATCAGGAGTAAAGCACTTTGATGCAAGCATCCTACTAAGTTTCTTGGATCTATTCTTAGAACATTCATATATTAGAAGTGCACAAGAAAGTACTTTAACTACAGAAGAGCACATTCGAATTCAAAGAACACCAGATCTGAGGAGAAGGAACTCAATTCTTTATAATGATTCAGAAGATTTACATTAGTACAAGAAGACTGGAAACAGAACAAGTACATAAAACACCACAACAAAGACACCATTACATAAACTACTACAGGAAGCTACTATATCACTTCTATTTGCAGCATCATGGCTTTCTTCCTTGAATGATATAAAGGCACAGGATCCAACCTTCCATTACCGCCGCCGCCAGGCTCCATTTGAAAGGAAGAAAACCCTGAACCCCAGTCTGCATCAAGGAGCGCCCAGGCCATTTCATCATCGCTATCAATGATCTCAGTACCAACGGATGATGAGGGCTTTGGGCCTCAGGAGACTTTTCATTCTCCACCTTTGTAATAGGCTTGACGCCCCAACCGATTGAAGCAAGAGTCTCTGCCAAGTCACAAAGAGGAGGAAGCAATCCACATTCATCTCCCTCAGAGCAGTTGTCACACCCTGGCCGATTTGAGCAAGGGTGCCTGCCAGAATACAGAGGGAAGGAAGCATCTCGCCTTCGTCTTCATCACCGACGTTCCAAGCCTCGGTTGAATCAGGGAGGGACCACCTCCCATCGGAGAAATCTCGACCGGATGCCAAGATGGACAAGAAGATCTCAACCTCCTCTAATCCTTCCTTGGAGACTGAATCAAAGGGAAGGTTAACTCTCGGCCACAGTTTAATCATTCCCAACTCAGACTGAAGACCGTCAATCATCTCTGAATAAACGGCAGTTTTTTGAAAAACATCTAAAAACCTTCCCAACAACGAAGCAAAGTAAGAAGATAGGGCGCAACAGTATGCTCCTCTTCCATATATATAAGCCTTCGAAGCCCAAGAGCCACCCAGATGAACCGTCGCAACGGTTGAGCGAAGAGTTAGCTTCAAAATCCCAAACGACGGTGGTGCAATAAATGAGGCATTAAACCACCTTCTCGGGTGAAGCAAAAGGCAAAGCCACCCACGCAATATAAAGACTTTTTTGTCTTGTCCACGTATATATTGGCGTGACAGTTTCTCCAGGTCATTAACGCTTGATGGGCCACGTATACAACAAAGGTCCATCAACTTTAATGTACCTTGACCCTTGTCTTAACAGATCTGGAGGCTGAAGTTCTGGTCAACCGAACTACAATCACGAAATATTCACTTATTATTACAAGTCTCCGGGTTCAGAACAGTCAGCTTTGAAATGTTTGCAAAAGAAATCTTCAATTACTGACCTAGGGCAAGAAAAGCAGCTCAGAATACAACTACCTACAGGGTAAAATCCGGTCTGGTATATACTAAATTCCAGAGCAGCGCTATTCGCAACAATTACCACCATCAACCACAAGTTAAAATACTATAGAGCAATATAACTAAAGAGATGAGCATCAAGCAAAAGACTGTTCCATTAACGAATGTATATTTCCAGTACATTGGAAGTTAAGAATAACAAAATATACATCCTAAGCCTGATCAGCAGGAACAGAATCAACGACCGGAGAAGGATCGGCAGGGGCAGCATCAACCATCTTAGTCGGTACGACTACTTCCGTGGGATCGGCAGGGAGGACATCAGCCACTTCACCCTGGATAACAACCTCTGAAGGTTCAGATCCAGGCGGCACAATTGAGGAGACATCAAGGTCAAGAAACTTGGCAAGGAGCCGGGAACGAAAATTGTTGAACCCAAACGTAATCAAGCGATGGGTCATTCCTTCCAGCTTCGACTTTATTTCCTCCTCATTATCCATCAATGCCTACTCCACGGCGTCATCAAGCTGTTTACGGTGCTGATGCCGCATGCCGTTCATCTCCGCCTGCAACCTCTTTGCCCGCTCAACGGCAAGGTCCCTCTCCGACTCCATCACGATCATGGAGTTCTGACACTCCTTTAGCTTCTCTACGGAGTCGTGAGCCTTCGACCGAGTAGTACCAAGCTGAAGCCCCAGATAGTCCAGATCGGCCCTGAGTTGGTCAAACTCCTCCGCAGGTGGAGAAACCTCCACCAAAGCAGAAAGGGTGTGCAGGGTCTGCATAATACAAAGTGAACAGTTCAATACCAGCCTAAACACTTAAAGAAAAGGGAAAGAAAAATAAGGGCCCGACGAACTCACCTTAACCTGAAGAGCGGTCAAATCAGCAAGAAGCTTCCCCGACTTCTGAGGCTTGAGTTTAACTGAGCCTTTGGCCCAGAAGTCTCTCAGAATCCTCTTGGCCCCCTGATCAGCAGCATCAGGAGCCACCGATGACGATGCCCCCTTACCCGCTCGACGGGACGGGACTGGGGGGACCACTGAAATAGGGACAGGAGCCTCTTCCTCCCCCTCCGCAGGCTCAGGAGAGGACAAAACTAACCTCCGCTTCTTTTGAACGGGAGGGACCGTTGGAGAAGAAACCTCTCCCGCCGCCACGGGCGGCGATGGCCCGGTCTCCCACTGAGCCATCACATTGTCAGCAATCTCCTCAACACTCCCCCTTGAAGCCATCAATCTATCTGGGTTAACAATGGAAGAATGGTCTCGGATGCTGGGCTTTAAGAGCTTCTTATATTGCTTCTGAATCGAGGGAGAGAAGTCTGGTCTCTTCCACGCACTCTTGACTGCAAAACAAGCACAGAAATTGATCAGTTTAACAATCGGCAAACAAAACGAAATCAATACAGCCACAGAAAAGTTGAGCCTCACCCCTTGGCCCAGTGGTTCGAGGGAATGCGGAGGGTTGACCTTCAAAGTTCTTGAATTCCCATCCTCCTTTAATGAAAAAGTACCACTTCTTCCAGGTCTTGTTGGAGGAGGGCACAGAAGTAAGGGGTCTGAACCCGCTATCAAAAGACATATAATAAAGGCCCTCCGCCTTTTGAAGTTTTAGATCCATATTGCTACGGATCAAATCGAGGGACACATTGACATTATTCATATGCCCTAACACGATGAAGCTCAACAGATGTCTCCAACTGTTAAGGTTCAGGTCTACGGGGCAAAGGTTAAACCAACAAAAGAATTGTTTTATTATATCAGGAAGAAGAAGTGTAAGACCCATTTCAAACCAGGCTAGATAGGCACAGATTTCCCCCTCTCTAACATCGCTTGGGCGATCCTGAGAATCTGGGACCCTGAAAGTAACATTTGTGGGAAGTTTGAACTTCGCCCATAACTCCTTCAACATGGTTTCAGTAATTACACTCTCACCCTCCTCTCTGTAACCGGATCGACCAGAAGTCTCACCAGCCCTATTTGGGGGCTCATCGAATGCATCAATAATCCTAACCCCCGGACTAGAGGGAGGTTCTACCAGTCTATTTTCATCAATATTCACTAACTGTAGTTGAGGAACGGTCTCAGAAGGACTGGCCGAACCAGAGTGTGACTCACAGCCAGAAATAGCGAACAAGAGAAAGAAATGAAATAAATGAGAAGGAATGTAGAAGGGGACTAAAAGTCGAACCTGAGATCAAGAAAGGACTATGAACACCGGATATCCTTCAAACTTCAAAATATGTCAAATGGTGGTCTGGTACTATAGAAGCGAATGCAGAAGAAAGGTATGAAAGACTTTTCCCTCTCTTTATATACACATTCGAAATATGAGCCTTCCAAGGCGAGCCGACACAACGGTTGAAGATAATGATGGATTCTCAAGTATCGGCTGCGCAATAAATGACGCATTAAACCGACGTCTCGAGAAACGGAAGAACAAAACGTATGACTCTTCACAAGACCCATAACCCTAGTTAAGCCCTAGCTTCTAACTAGGGCTCGGGGGGGGGGGGAGTAGCTGATATACCACAAACAGACACACCAATCACCTTGAGACACGTGTGCATACGGAGCTGACAAACTCGGTCATACAGAGCAGTGACTAGCCTTCAGGGCATTCTCATATATATATGTCATACAGAGCCGATAAACTCGGTCATACAGAGTAGTGACTAGCCTTCAAAGCATTCTCATATATATATCATACAGAGCAATGACTAGCCTTCAGGGCATTCTCATATATGTATCATTCAAAGCCGATAAACTTGGTTATACAGTGCAGGCGAAGCCTCCAAGGCATTCTCATGCACATATCTCCCAGGCCTTATGTCCTGGACAATATTTAATCAACATCTCATACAGCTCCAACCTTAGGGTTTCCTTAACAACTGCCAAGCAGGGAATAAGGAAACAGTATTCGACACGGAAACTACTATCTATGATTATCTCCATCTACGACTTAATACTCCACAAGGTAACTGCAATCTCCGATAATCAAATCCCTATATTCATGGCATCGAATCCTAATCAACTTAGGAAGGCCACGACTTATAAATTAAACCATAAAGGTACGCTTTATTTTTATGCTCATTCTTTGGCTTTCAATACAATCTTTCAATTCCTTTTACTTACTTAAGCATCGGAGCGGCTACCGCCGGAGCGAATCTGGTGGACCTCTGATCGTCTTTCTGAGTGTTCTACAGGTTACGGAGCCCTCATTTATTGCGAGTCAAAAAGTGCAGCATCAAGTATATTGTGTAATTTTTGGCTTTTTGACAGATTCGACCATTGAGTTTCAATTGAGATTTGGATGGCATTAGAATTTCATAATGAGAAAGTGTTCTTCATAAAGTTTTTAGAGAACATCTTGAGCTTTTCAGAAAGGTATGGTTTGCAAAAATCGGAGTTCATTTGGGCCTCCAAATATTATTTCGAAATCAGACCTGGAAAGCTGCCGCAAACCTGTCCGACCAGCCAAATTCAAGGGGTTATAACTTGAGCTTCCGAAGTCCAAATCAGGTGATATTTATGCCTAAAATTATCTACTCATGTGGGGCTACAACTTTCATGAAGAGATCGAGTCAAGATTCAGTTGTTATCTGATAGAAAATGGAGCTTAAAGGTGGCGACTGTGAACATGTGCGGCTGGAAAGAAAAAGTGAAGAAAAGTCAAAAGAAACAAAAAAAAGTCAAAGGCTGTGCTGGCTGGGGCACCCAGGCGTGAGGCACTGAAGTGGTTTGTGCGATGGGCTAGTGAGTGAAGAAGAAAGTGGGCCTGCCCAAGCGTTGGGCTTAATTGAAGTAGGCGGTTGGCTGATGGTGCGGCACAAAGGGCAGCCCTGAGCGCTGAATCATGTGCGGCTGGTGCGGTTTAGTATTGAAGTGGGACCCATGCGTGCAAGACTAGGCACCTAGGGCTAACTACAGTGGTGCGGCTGATATATAAAAATAGAAAAAATATACAGGGAGCTTATGCATTGTGCTGCGGCGTAGAAGAACTCAGAGGGAGTTCTGAACAGGGGCGGCGCACATCAATTCTGGTGCAGGGAAGAGGAAGCCACAGCGATGCCATGGCGGATTATTTCTCCGTGAAATTTACGTTATCCATCCTGTACATGGGTAACTAAATTTTGAAGCAGAGTTAGGGATGAACTTGCACAATAGATGATTGTTTTAATTTATTTTTGATTCCTGTACGTAGTTTTCACTTGTTAAATTCTTTGATGATCATTCATAATTAATTGTTGGATTTTATTCTTTGAATAACTAAAGGGTTTAGTCCGTTTATAGATTCAATCGTGCTTTTTCTATCAAATGGATTCATGTTTTGATTATTTTTGGAACAATTACTTATTTATATTGATTCAATCCTCTGCTGCAATATTGCTCGTTGGGTATATTGTCATCGTTGGGTTTTCTCAATGTGAAAAATAATTTGAGTGATTTAAAAGTGTTGAATGATTTTTCAAAAAGTTATTTTCAGTTTAATTTTGGTTCATAATTTTATATTTTCCGATTGAGATATTTGGAATTTAAATTCTCAATTGAGTTAATAGTGAATTAAAAATAATTAAAATACCAGTTATGTGCAAGGGATTCCCGAAACTCTACTGTTCGTTAAATTGATATTTTTCTCCCGTTAATCAATTTGTTTAATTTTCAATTTGCATTCAAAAATCACTTTTTATATTTTCTTTTCTCGTTAACCGTCTAATACTTCTGTAGTTTCAGAAATTCTGTTTATTATTCTTTTAATTTAGTCTCCCTATGGAATCGACACCCCAAAGCTACACTACAACTACCGCGTTATTCTTTGGGTGTAATCAAATTTTGGCGCCGTTGCCGGGGAGACGATAGAAGAATCAGTAGATAGATTTTCTTTTCAGCAGTTTGTAAAGGCGGTAACTTCGTTCCCTTCTTTTTACTTGCTGTACTATTAGTATTATTATTATTATTATTATTATTATTTTATTTTTTATTTTTTTATTTTATTTCTAGTTATTTATTTATTCATTTTCTTTTATTTTATTTTATTTCTTTTATTTATTTATTTATTTTATTATTGTCATCTTGCATGCATAATAGGTATAGGGACGCATTAGGCCGCTTTGCTTGTAGGCCTGTGTTAGAGTCGGATTTAGAGTTTAATTTTTCTTGTTTTTCTAATTCTTTGTTTGATAATACTTCCAATTCTACAAATATGAGTGAATATGAGGATCAACCCACTAGGACTCTTCAAGATTACCTTTACCCTACACGTACAGCCACACCATCATGCATCATGTTTCCACCCAATGCTTGTCCAATTGATGTTAAAATGGGGGTGATACAGTTACTCCCTACATTTCATGGTTTGAAAAATGAGAATCCATATGTGCATATTAGGGAGTTTGAAGAGGTAGTTGCAACTTTTCATAGTCAGAATGCAACACAAGACATTGTGAGACTTAAGTTCTTTCCTTTCTCTTTGAAGGATCGAGCTAAGAGTTGGCTATACTCACTGAGACCACGGTCAATTGGATCGTGGAATGAGATGACCCAGATTTTCTTCACTAAATACTTTCCCCAACACAAGACCAATGCTTTAAAAAGACAGATTTCTACTTTTGCACAAAAGGATAGTAAGACTTTGTATCAGTCTTGGGAGAGGTTTAAGGAGTTATTGAGTATATGCCCTCACCATGGGTATGAGAGTTGGCGTGTAGTGAGCTATTTTTATGATGGACTTACACCTAGAGAGCGCCAATTTGTAGAGATGATGTGCAATGGTGAGTTCTTACAGAAAGATCCTGATGAAGCCATAGAGTACCTTAATGAGCTTGCTGAAAAAGTATACACTTGGACAGAACGTAGTGCTACTGAGAGCAGAAATAGGTCACGACCTATAGGGAACCAATAGAGTAGGGGAATTTACCATCTTAGGGAAGAGGATAACTTGAAAGCTAGGGTTGAGACACTCACTAGGGAGTTAGAGGCATTAAAGGCTAGAGACTTAAAGCCAACACACTTGGCTAATCAGGCAGAGTCTTTTAGACCATGTTTTGTGTGTGGCGGGATAAATCACCTTGCCCAAGAGTGTCCCACATCAGCTGAGATGAGAGGGATGTATGAGGACCAATGTAATACCCTAGGTATGTTCAAGAAGCCTTTCACACCTTACTGTGAGACTTACAATCAAGGGTGGCGAAATCACCCCAATTTTAGCTGAAAATCTGAAAACCAGCCACATGCACCACCACCTGCCTAGCCTCCTAGATCATACCCTGCACCATATCATACACCAGATCATGCATCTTCATCTTCTAGGAATTCTTTAGAAGACACTTTGCATGCATTTATTGAAGCACAAGGTAAGACTAACCAAAAATTTGAATCTTTGCTTACGCAGGTTATGGGAGAGAGCAAGGAGATAAAAAGCCAAGTGTCCAAATTGATGAGCTCTTTGAGTGTGACGGAACGAGGTAAACTCCCTTTTCAAGCTCAGTCCACACCTCATGGTCAACACATGGCGCAAGAGAATTTGAAGGAGGTGAACGCCATTGTGATTCAAAGTGGTAAGTCCTTACACATCCCAATAATGGATAAATCAGAGGATGTGGAAAAGGAACAAGATGGTAGTAATGCCGAGGTGCCCAAGGAACTAGAAGTGACAAAGAGCCCTGTTAAGGAATTCGACACCGCCATCAAAAACAAGAAAGAAGTGGAGAATTTAGTGGATGACCATCTCTCGAGCCTCACATTTGAGAACAATTCTGACCACCTGTCAATCAGGGATGATTTTCTCAATGAACATTTACTTTCTATTATTGCACTACCATGGTTTGCTCATATTATGAATTATTTGGTTGCAGGTGAGATACCGGTGGATTGGAGCGCTCATGATAAGAGGAAGTTGTAATATCCCGAAAAATCCGACATAGCCCAAACTACACCCCGAGCTAATGAAAGTAGGTTATGTGACGTTAATAAATTGAAATAGTGCAAAATACGGTAAACTGTAATAGAATTTAGTATCCTCAGATATAGAATGACATATACTCGGGAAATTAATTAATCCAGTCGACCGAGTACCAAAATAAATTCTAGGCTTTATCGGCACAATATAACTTAATATTTTATAGAATAAAATATTAAATCGATAAAGCGAAATAATTATGAAAACTATGTGGAGATAATTAAGGCACTCAACATCGTTAAAATAATATATGCTCGAAAAATAAATAACTGAGCTAATTGAGTGCCGAGATGGATGAGTGGACCGATACGAATAATTAATTATAAAATTATGTGAAAGTAAACAATTACGAGACCAAGTTTCAGTTTTAAGGCAGATTCTATATTATTTCATAAATTAATATTTTATGAGATAAAATATTAATACGGTAAAAGATACCCCGGCTTAATGTCAAATCTACCGGCATTATATAATTTAATATTTTATGGAATAAAGTATTCATAAAATATTAGATACGATAAATGTACCAAAACTATAATTATATTTTTATATATATACAAGAAAAATACAGCCGCCCCTTCCCCTTTTCTTATACTAATAGTTATTTATTTATATATATATATATATCTCTTTATAACATGGGAAGTGGGTGGAAAGGAAGCAAATTCTAGAGTAATAGATTATTCTAGAATCAACTGGAGATAACCGATAAAGGGGGAAAACCCTCTAATTTTCTAGATTCTTCTCTGTGGTTATAAATTCTATTGAACAGTGCTCAAGAGGGAATTTTGATTCCCAGATCATCACAATCTGATCCGCACCTTCTGTTCCTCATCCATCTTCTGAGTTTGCTGCACTTCTTTTCTCTGCTACTACATCAACAACATTAATTTAGGTAAGCTGCTACTCCCTGATAAACCTTCTTATAGTTGTTTAAAGATTGGCCAAATTGGTAGACTAAAGTAGTGTAAAATAATAGATTAATACAGCAGCAGAAATCATAGTTGGGGGCGCAAGAATCAGCCGGCTGTTGGTGTTTTGAAACGGGACGGAAGTGGAGCGGCTGTAGCTCCAGTTTTTGGAATTTTCCCTCTTCAACGATCCACACAATCTGAGGCAGGTATATATATCTGATTCTCTAATTTTTAATCTCTAATAGAGAGTTTAATTTAGTCACAATAAGCTGTTGGAAAAGTTAGAAAAAGGTTGGTTTGTGCGGCTGCTGGAACGGCTGTTGGTACGGCTGCTTGTGAAGCTACTGGATGTGCAATTTTCTTGAATGAAATTCAGCCATTAAATTGGATATTGAGTAGCCTTTAATTTGATATAATGTAGTTATTAAATGTAAGTATAGTTCAGTCATTAAATTAAGAATAGTTCAGATATTTTTTATTTTGAATAAGGTCTCAACTAGTGGGTGGAAATCATGTGAGAAATAATTCTGGACAGCAAACTCTGATAGGGACACGCTCAAACAATGAGCTGATCTGAATTAGATCTCATGGAAAATTCCCTGATTACACCCCTGTAGTGGACAGCTTCTATATGGTTTCCAAGGTCCAAATAAACCCAATTTGCTACCCACTGCTACGGCTTAGGAAACCACCTTTTTGCTTGGATATAACTAATATAAAAAAGTGCTGATGTAATATGGTTGTAGCTGATTATATGCATATAATATATATGAATTTAGTGCAGGTTTTGATTGGAGAAATTGCTCCAATCTGCTATCCAGCCGTGGCAGAAACTGCTGCGCCATTCCCTCCACCATTTTGTTGATAGGTCCACCAACTGATGTGCAACAAGTAAAACTTTTAACTACCAATTTTTCCCACGCAGTTGTCTTGAAATTGGCCACCCTCAACAGCAATTTACTACTGTTCCAAGCTGTCCCAAACTTACTACTCCAACAGCAAATTAACTACGGCTATTTTAAATCTCTTTTGGTTGGAGTCTATGCCATTTACATATCAATATCAATCAAATATAAATTCCATTAGTTTAAGCATCAAGCCTACTATTTAGTGGCTGCAGGAAATTGGTGAAATAGGTAGAAACACTATCATCAATAATTGATGTCTGTGATTATTGTTCTAGGACTTTCGGATCTAGAACCAGCTGAAAGGGAATCTGAACTAGTTTCAACTAACGGTGAGTAACTCGGACTCCTGACTTGGTATATATTTTCTGTATACTAAACTGCTTTATATGCTGAACTGTTTTATACACTGCATTGTTTTAATGCACTTGCTTTCATGCATATTCCTTGTATTGTACTATATCTGGCATGATTCTATCCTGCTTCTTGATATCTCCTGTTCTAATTTTGTTGGAGTCTATTGTTCTAACTTGTCTACGCTATTGGAGTCTGATTTGTGTTTATCTTATCATGTTGAGTCTTGGGCCCCTCGGGATTGAGTATATCAATGGATGGATGGCTGGCTCTGTGGGACGCCCAGAACTCAGCATCCGCTCAATCCTGTCTGTTCCGCTCTGATACCGACCCGGTAGTGTGCTGTGGGGACATGGGCCTCCATGTGTGGGGTGGGTGACTGACGTATTATCTTGTGCGGCATCCCACATTACGGGGGAAGGTTCAAGCACTTTGAGCTGTATCCTTTCTATTTGAGTTGTATCCGTTTTATTTGAGCTGTATCTGTTCCGTTCTGATACCGACCTCAGCCGGAGGTGTGCGATATGAGGCCCTCCCTGTGAGGGGGTGGATGGGAAGTAATGCCATCCCACATCGCCTGGGGAAGGTTCAGGCATATTTGTTGATATACCGTTGTTTGATTGGTATCCAGTATTGATCCATTCTATTTGGTTCTATGTTGATCTGATTTGTTCTCTTGCATTACGTTGTTCTACTTGAGCTGCATTTGAGCATGCATATATATATATGAACTAGTTTTGAAACCCATGACAGGAACCTATGTTACTCACTGAGCTTGTTTAAGCTCATTCCATTTATTTAACATTTTTCAGGGTATATCTCCATTAGATTAGAAAGCACAAAGACATGTCATTAGTGGACTGAGAGGCATTCCCAAGTGAGGATCTGATGGCAATAATATGGGGAGACTTGGGTACTAATGGATTGATCTTGGCTACACAGGTGAGCGTGATGATATAGTTGACTTTATTCATATGTAATAGATGTGTAGGGACATGGCTCATGGTAATGGTACTCTGGAGGAAATTGATATGCCCTGTGTTATATATCTGTTATGGATGTGCTCTGTGGTTAGAATTATTAGTTGTTTGGTTATAGACTTGCTCTGTGGTACATACTTATGAGGTATATAGTTAAGTTACATTCCCGAGATAAAATGGTTTTAAATTCCGCTGTTTTGACCCTACTTTAGGAATGTAATTCTTCGTACGATTCAGAAGTTTGCCTTTGGTTGGTCGCATTGTCGGTCGGGAGATCGGCAAGGCGGCTAACTGGCATCACATCTTTAGCATCCGCGTAGGGTGGGGTGCGGGATGTGACAGAAGTTCCTAACTGAGGTACGTAATTTTTATTGGGACCCAGGAGGTTCCATTGCTAGGACAAGCCCCTTTATAGTGAAGAATATTTTTGAAAATGGGGTAGTCGAAATAAAGGATCCTAAGAATAGGTGAGTTTTTAAAGTAAATGGCCAGCGCCTTAAAGTTTTGATTGATAGGCAAGTTCCTAAAGTGGAAGACATTCCACTTGAGGATCCGGTCTATCCACATTGATCGCGCTATACAGGTATGTTTTTTTTTATTTATTTATTTATTTTATTTTATTTAGTTTATTTTGTTTTATTTTATTTTATTTTATTTTTTGTTCTTTTTCTTTTTTGTTTGCTGCTGTTTTTATTTGTTTTATTTTTGTAGGTTAGTTTCATTTTGTCGGTTTAGGTTGCCATCTTTGGTGCTTAGCGAGCTGCCCACGTCACAATCAGGTGTATTCTCTCCTTTTTAGTACCCTTTATTCAATTTTCAGTTCTTAAACATTGAGGACAATGTTTCATTTAATTTGGGGGGTTGGTGGTGGTTGCAAATTCAGCATTTAAACTGTTGTGGCATATTTTCATGTGTCCAAATTTTTTTAAAAAATTTGCATCACAAATGCATCTTTTCACATGAGTAATCATTATCATTCATAGTTATTTTTGTGAGTTCACCAAATCCACTATAATCATTCTACTGAGGCATTCATAGAACTTTTAATGCACTTATCCAAACTTTGTGGTAAGATGGTGGTTTGACACATGTAGCTAGAGAA
Source organism: Nyssa sinensis (assembly GCA_008638375.1). Classification (NCBI taxonomy): domain Eukaryota; kingdom Viridiplantae; phylum Streptophyta; class Magnoliopsida; order Cornales; family Nyssaceae; genus Nyssa; species Nyssa sinensis. Next base: position 30,027,976 of record CM018046.1, read on the forward strand.
CTCTTTTGCTTAAGTATTCATGTGTGTTTTGGAGAGACTTGAGAGCCTTCAAATGTAGAAAATTGTGAGAAGCGTTCATTGATCTGTTGAATTGGGCACTTCTTTTGAGATTATCATTACATGGTTAGTGGTATGACGGTGGATATACTTAGGATATGACGAAGGTCAATTTAGGATTAACATTTGAGCCTTTCAAGCTAACCTTTCTTATCATAGACCCTCAGTAGCCAATTTTGAGCCAATAAATACATATAGTTCTTTTCATATGCCCATATCATCCATACCTCTCCATATTGGAGCATAGCCTATACATTATTTATCCTACCCTTGTTGCTTCCAAGTGTGTACTAGGTGTGAAATTTGCATTACTTGTCTTTTGTGTTGCATTGAAGAAAAAAAAAAAAAAGCAAAGCAGAAAAAGAAAAAAAGGAAGAAAGTGCAAAAGTGTTCTGTTGGGTGAGCATTAAAGTCAATGAGCATCAAAGTTTATTCTTTCGAAAAAAAAAAAGGAGGAAAAAAAGTTGAAAAAATTGGAAAAAGTTGAAAAAAAAGAAGAAGAAATAGATGAAAGAAGAAGAAGGAGACGTTTTGTTATGCAGTGATTTGAAAAGTTGAAGAGTACATCAAGTGAAAAGTTTGGTTTGCTATGATTTTTCAAAAAATTCTCTTAGTATGTACTTGGAAGTTTTTGAATCCATTTTATCCTTTTCTTCATATAGCCCCTAACCCGAGCCACGTTACAACCCTTTGATGTTGATCATTCTGATCTTGAGTAAGCCTGTGGAAAGAGTGGTGGAAGTCTCATTTGTTAGTGCGCCTATCATAAGATCAATGTGTGCTTGTTGCTTGTTCATTGTTGCCTAATTCTTTATTGAGCGTATACACCCCTTGTCAACTCCATAGAGAGAACCCCTACATGAAACACTTTTATACCCGTGAGATATAGAGTTGAACCTTTTGCTTGAGATGTTCTTGATATTGCATGTGTCATGGCTTGTGGTTAGATGGATACGGTTTGGAACACACACACACTCTGTGAATTGCTATAAGTGGATTGATTGTTATAGGATTTTTGAATTCCTTAAAATTGCCTTGATTTGCGAATTTAAAAAGTGTGATTAGAAGCCTTCTATGTGTAATAATCTTTGGTTTCTTTTGCCGTATTTCCATGGAAATTGCTAGGGACTAGCAATGAGCAAGTTGGGAGGTGTGATGAGTGCGCAAAAGTGCACTCTAAATGTCCTATTAGTTGATTAAAATTGCTAGAAATATGAATAAAAATTTGTGCTTCAATTGATTTTATTAAATTTAACTTCTATTTACAGTGAGGGAAGCATTGGAGGTCAAAGAAGAGCTATGGAGTATATTGTGTAATATTTGGCTTTTTGGCAGATTCGACCATTGAGTTTCAATTGAGATTTGGATGACATTAGAATTTCATAATGAGAAAGTGTCCTTCATAAAGTTTTTAGAGAACATCTTGAGCTTTTCAGAAAGGTATGGTTTGCAAAAATCGGAGTTCTTTTGGGCCTCCAAATATTATTTCGAAATCAGGCCTGGAAAGCTGCCGCGAACCTGACCGACCAGCCAACTTCAAGGGGTCATAACTTGAGCTTCCGAAGTCCAAATCAGGTTATATTTATGCCTAAAATTATCTACTCGTCCGGGGCTACAACTTCCGTGAAGAGATCGAGTCAAGATTCAGTCGTTATCTGATAGAAAACGGAACCTAAAGGTGGCGACTGTGAACATGTGCGGCTGAAAAGAAAAAGTGAAGAAAAGTCAAAAGAAACAAAGAAAAGTCAAAGGCTGTGCTGGCTGGGGCACCCAGGCGTGAGGCACTGAAGTGGTTTGTGCGATGGGCTAGTGAGTGAAGAAGAAAGTGGGCCTGCCCATGCGTTGGGCTTAATTGAAGTAGGCGGTTGGCTGATGGTGCGGCACGAAGGGCAGCCCAAGCGCTGAATCATGTGCGGCTGGTGTGGTTTAGTATTGAAGTGGGACCCATGCGTGCAAGACTAGGCGCCTAGGGCTAACTACAGTGGTGCAGCTGATATATAAAAACAGAAAAAATATACAGGGAGCTTATGCACTATGCTGCGGCGCAAAAGAACTCAGAGGGAGTTCTGAACAGGGGCGGCGCGCAGCAATTCTGGCGCAGGGAAGAGGAAGCCACAGCGACGCCATGGCGGATTATTTCTCCGTGAAATTTACGTTATCCATCCTGTACATGGGTAACTAAATTTTCAAGTAGAGTTAGGGATGAACTTGCACCATAGATGGTTGTTTTAATTTATTTTTGATTCCTGTACGTGGTTTTCACTTGTTAAATTCTTTGATGATGATTATAATTAATTGTTGGATTTTATTCTCCGAATAACTAAAGGGTTTAGTCCGTTTATAGATTCAGTCATGCTTTTTCTATCGAATGGATTCATGTTTTGATTTTTTTGGAACAATTACTTATTTATATTGATTCAATTCTCTGCTGTAATATTACTCGTTGGGTATATTGTCGTCGTTGGGTTTTCTCAATGTGAATAATAATTTGAGTGATTTAAAAGTGTTGAATGATTTTTCAAAGGGTTATTTTTATTTTAATTTTGGTTCATAATTTTATATCTTCCGATTGAGATATTTGGAATTTAAATTCTCAATTGAGTTAACAGTGAATTAAAAATAATTAAAATACCAGCTATGTGCAAGGGATTCCCAAAACTCTACTGTTCGTTAAATTGATACTTTTCTCCCGTTAATCAATTTGTTTAATTTTCAATTTGCATTCAAAAATCACTTTTTATCTTTTCTTTTCTCGTTAACCGTCTAATACTTCTGTAATTTCAGAAATTCTGTTTATTATTCTTTTAATTTAACCTCCCTGTGGAATCGACACTCCAAAGTTACACTACAACTACCGCGTTATTCTTTGGGCGTAATCATCACCCCAAGTAGACCGGTAAGACCAATCTTAGGAAATTAGGATACGTCGCGTCTAAGATTAATTAAAGAGCATCAATTTAGAGATGATTTGAAGTAAATGAGGAATTAATTGAAGTCTTGATGAATTTGATTTTAGGAATTTCAAAGGGAAAGGGCCATCCCACCAGTAGTGTTGACTCAGGAGAACAAGGTGAGTAATCTTGTACTTTGAAGTGGAGGTTTTAATCTCCGTGGATTCTGAAGTAAATCGAAGTTTAAATGTTCTGAAGTGTTTTCACATCTGCAGTATTTCTAAATTTAAATTCCCGTATTTATATGCTTTATATTTCAAATGTACTGTTGTATTAATTATCAATCTACCATGGCATGCAAATTTATTTCTGATATTCTGATAAATGATACATTTATTTTCTGCATGTCCATGTAAATGCCAATTTTATTAAATGCCTCTTGAATTAAATGTTTTCATTCTGTCTTTGCTTTAATAAATTCCTGTACATCGTGATTTAAATCCCTGAAGGTCATGTGTTAAATGTTTCAAGTATTGCCCTCCAAGTATTTAAAAACACCGTTAAATCATCCATGTTCTGAATATTTATGAAAACTCTTTCCTTTAATAAAGTCATGTTTTTAAAAGCTTATCAAATGCATTTCTTGAAGAAGCCATGTTCTTAGATACTCATAAAAAGCTTTTCTTGAAAAGACATGTTTTCAAAGCTCGTGAAAAGTACATATTTGAAGAAGTCATGTTTTCAATGCTCTTTGAAAAGCATCATTGAAGAATTAAAAGGTTTTACAAGATAATGGTGCATAACCACCGCAATTGATATTGGGTTCCTTCGGAACTCAATTGACATGAAGAATGCCCGGTAGCAGGATCTAATCCCCTAGGCATGAGATCTCTCAAAAGTAAGACTGGAATCTGGTTCGAAACGGATTCTCCTAATCAAAGTGAAAAGATGACAGTGTTTTCAGAAATGGTAGCAGGTATTAAACCCTCATTTATCTGAAACGGGTTTTTATATAACTCTTTGAAGTTTTGAAGAAAAAGAAATTTGCATCCTCCTATTTTCATGGAAAGAAATTCAAATTATTTCCTTGGTCTTCAAATGGCCACTCTTTACATGTTTATAAAGTCTGTTGCATATTAAATGCTTTAAAAATGCATCATGCTACGTGATTTGAAGATTCTTATATTCTGCGATCATTGAAGTACGTGCCTAGCTTGAATGCCTTGTATGCTTCACGCTATCCTTTTGAAGAATTCTATTTTCTGTATCTGAAGTATATGTACAATTGGTAGTGTATGTTTATATGAAGTCTCTCTTGAACTAACCCACTACCAGTTGAAACCCATGACAAAGTACTGGAATTACTCACTGGGCTTTTCGAAGCTCACCCCATTCCCTAACATTTTTCAGGTGATGACGATGGATGGGAGCCTTACCCAATTTGACGATAGGGGATTGGCAGCTCCATTTTGATTAGGAATTTTGGAAGTACTAGGACCCTGTAGCTGGTCAAATTTGATGTAGTAAATTTTGGACAAATATGTACTTAAGCCCGAGAGGCAACGGATATGTATCATGTATAACTTTAAATTTTTAGTATGTATATTATTTATTTACCACTCCGAAGAAGAAGAAGAAGCGACGGTACCGGGCGGGCTTGTGAAAGAAAAAGTTTTCACGCTTCCGCAATTTGCCAGTTCTGGCGCTATCGTATAGCCGTTCCGCATTGTTGCTCACGTCAAGCCTTGGCTTAAGGCCTTTGGGCCGAAAGGAGTTGATCGCGATTCAGGATCCGCATGGGGTGGATTTCGGGTCGTGACACACCAGATAGGACAATATCAAAGGTGGGATAACAATAGCGGTTACATACATGAGTACAGAGTTTTGGTAAAAATAGAAATGATGTGGCATGAAAAATCACGTATAAGAGATAGAAGTTTACTTTCCTCATCAATGCGTCTCAATATTTCGTGACCTTCTCTTTCCCCTTTCGAGTCTCCTATATATCAATAAACACATTTCAACTTTAATGTCATTTATCGAATTTATGCCTCACTACTCTAAATATCTCTTTTATTAATTTATACTTTTACAACTACTAATTTGATCTAATTTACCCAAGGGTAAAATGGTCATTTACACGTCTCTATTTTTTGGGTTCTGTTTTCACAATTCAAACTTCATCGTTGAGTTCAAAAGGTTTGAAATAATAAAAATTCACTATTTACTTAACTCAATCGGAGTCCGTTTGAATCACTTTCGACTTAGGGGCATTTTGGTCATTTTGGCATTTCTACTGGTATTTTATTTTTGGGAATCTGTCTCGTAAAGCGGACCTCATGATTAGATCCATAAGCTCCAAAATAGTGAGTTTACACTATTTATTTGACTCATTTGTATATTGGGAATTAATTGAATAATTACTAATTTAATTAATTGTATCTAATATATATATTAATTAAAGCAAAATAGACCACATGTGCCTTAGTGGCACAGTGGTCCATTCATCTCACTCTTCCCCCTTGGTCACAGGTTCAAGTCATTGCCCAAACAATTTTTTTCATTTCTTTTACAATTGTAATCCAAACAATAGATAGCTTATCCTTCACAACCAAACACCCCCCAAACTTTAATTTAAAATACAACTAATAAAGAAACAGTGTTAGGCAGCCCTCTGAATGGGTGGGTCGGGTCTGACCCGACCCGGATTGGCCCAAATCAAGAAACAAAACCCAGCAACATATGTTCTTCTTCCCCACGCATAGTCGGTGGTCTACTCCGTCAATAGCGACTCGCTGGCGACAAATTTTCTTGCGGTTTCCATTGGGTCTGAACCTAGGCTTCATGGGCAACTCAAATCTGCCCTCAATTTTCTGATCGGAGTGTCGCCAAAATAGGGAAAATCGCAGCTCTACTGGAGTTATGCAGTTTTTCAACCAGCTCCGGCCAGCCCCTATTCCTTCTCATTTTCCCCGTTTTTCTTCACCATTTTGATCCTATAAATTTCCTGCACCTAAGAGGATAAATTCCTCATGATTTAAACAAAGTTTCATGCTCAAAATTACTCAAACCAATTCAATCCACCACAACTTGTAAATGTTGATTTCTCCCTCATTCCTAACCCATTTTCCTTCATTTTTTTAAAATGATCCTCTTTCCATGCTCCTAAAGACCCTATCATCAAATCTATATTTCCTACTTAAATTTAAAAAAATCTGAATTTGATCCAGCTTACCGTTCTTAGCGTGCGCGCAGGTGGTCTTCCCGAGTCATCCCGGCTTCACGTCCTGAATTCCTCCGCTCAATCCCGTTCTGCTTGGCTCGGTTACTCCTCCTCTTCTCGCACAACTCACGCAAGGCTAATGGATCCATGCATGCATTGCCCCAGACCACCTCTCCTTCTCTTTGTCTTTTTTTTTTCCTTCTTCTTGCGCTGCAGTGCTGCTCTATTGTTTTTCCTTCTTTGCTTTTTCCTTTTTTTTTTCCTCTAGTTCTAACGCATGCCTAGCATGCTTGTTTATAATTGTGTTCCTTAAATTTTCCCCTTCACTCTCTCTCTTTCTCTTTCTGTTTCATATTCTTCTTTTTTTCTTTCTTAACTATTATTTTTTTTTGGTTCTTGTAACCTCCTCCCTTTATTTACTTGTATTAATAGGATTTGTAGGTTACATATATATACACTATATTTCAGCACATGGGCAATATACATATATCATGATTTTTATTTTTTTCTTTTATTTTTTTTTTATTTTTCTTTTATTTTATTTTATTTTTATTTTATATCATTTTATTTTTATTTCAATATTCGTTCATGTCTTGCTCGGTATCGCCCAGGCCTCATTCATACAGTCAAAGCTATTGAGATGCCAAATTCGTTCATTTTATTTAATGCCATAACATGAAGCCCTATTGGTTCGGTTTACATGGCTCGCTCAGTTACGATTTGGGTCAGGGTATTACATTCTACCCCCCTTAAATTGAGTTTTGTCCCCAAAACTTGAATGTTCATAATCCATGAAACTCCGTCACCTCATCATGCCAGTTTCATCATCATAATTTCCTTCGTAACCTATCTCTTGGACATATCTCTAGTATTCAGATACTATATTCTTAGGCCGAAAGATTTCTTTATATAGGGTTCACAGTTTTTTTATATTCCTCTTGGTTTATTTCAATAGTGAATTTGAAAGTCAAGGATTTGACCTTTTAACTTCATCGAGACTTTTAACTCATTGTCTCCAAATTTTAGTATTAACATCCCCATGCGTATCTCTTTAGTTCTCAGATTTATGGCTAGGGATCTATTACTTTCATTACTCACCCTGAGTCATTTTTTCAATTACTTGACTATTTCCCCTTATTATCAGCATCTTGACTAGTTTCATGTCTAGTCGTTATATTCATCTCATTTGGTACTAGGTTGTGATTACTTTACTAATCATGGTCTGCCAACTTTCGTTGGCGTCGTATGGTGCATCATATGCCAGGTAAAGGTATCTAGTACCTTGATCTTTTCTTTTAAATCCGTTTCTTTGATGGTTGTAATATCCCGACCCGGGATACGTCACGTATACCGAGGTAAGTCGGTTATATAGTGTAACTTGAACGGTAAGAAATGTATATCATGGTATTTCACGAAAATGAATGACTGGAAATGGAAAATGATTGAATGTATAAACCGTGCCGGGCAACACCCGAGCACCCCAGGACATTGCATCGTAAAGCGTGCACGCACGTATTTCCATGCATGCCCATGTTTCACAGACACGTAGTATACCAAAAATTAGTATATGCGTACGTGCCCAGAGTTTAAGTATATACGTATATGTATGGGCGTATAGGTACGTATAAAATATGTATAATTATGAGTTATACATGTATATATATATATTATAAAATGTGTTATATATATGTGTGTATATTAAATGAAAGAACAAAAAGGAAAGAAAAGAAAGGTGGGCAAGTGGGCTGTTATCAGCCGTGCAAGTGTGTGTGAGTGGGTGAATATATATATATATATATATGTAGCAAAAAGTGTGTGTGTGAACGGTTGTATGTGTGTATGTAATAACTTGAGTGTCTAACACTCAATAGGGAGTGGTGGTGACAGAAGTAGGTGTTGGAGTGTGTAAGAAGGTCACACGGCATGGTGAGGTTTGACTAGAGAGAGAGAGAGAGAGAGGGGCCGGTATTGATAAATGCACATATACATTGTGCACGGCCGAGTTTGAAGGTGAAAGACAAAAAGGAAAAGAGAGTTTTCGAGTGATAAGGAAGGGGAACAAATCTGGAGTAGAGGCGCGAGGAACAGGGGCTCAACACCAAGAGAATCCGAACTTGGAGGTAAGCCACTGTTTCTGTTTTGAAACGTTGTAGCATGATTCGAATTATTTTGAATGTAGGGTCTAAACAAGCATGAAAAATGGCGTTGATAGGAACAAACCGCACCTCATTTGGTTCACAAATGAGGGAGCAAATCCGAGTTGTAGGATTCGGAGGATAATCTGGGTTTCATTGATTTTATGTTTAAAACTTTGCATTTTGTTTGTAAAAATATTGCTATAAATTGCAGAAAACATTATGAATCAAAATGGGTTTAAAACCGAGAAGAAATGTGGAATTGGGTTTGGTAACAAGGATAGGAAATGTGGAATTGGGTTTGGGCTTATTCCAACCACGGATAAGGATAGGGACTGGGTTATTGGAATCCGGTTCTTGAATTAAACTGAACCGTTTGGTTCAGGGGAGGATCGGACCGGTTTAGGGTTCCTAGCCGTGAGCCCACTGGTTCAGACCGGAACTTAGGGAAATTTCACTTTGACCCCAAATGTTTTAAGAAATCCCACTAAGGCCCAAACAGGAAATTAATAAAATATTAATTTTACAAAAATACCCCTATTTCAAATGTGGGTCAAACAAAGTCCAAACGGGGTAAATGAATAGTCAAAATTTATTATGTCGGACGTTCTGAGTCCAATGATAGGGTCCGTTTTACGAGACGGGACCCCGAAGGATAAACTACCAAAAATGTGCAAAATGACCATTTTGCCCTTTTTAGTAAAAAAGTCTAAATGGAATTCCGCGAAAGCCTAAACCGACTTTCTTCGGCATTCCGGACTCAATGGTAAAGTCTAAATTAGTATTTGAAATACTTATGATGGAAAGGCATAAAATTTGATGAATAGAATCTATTCTAAGACGTATTCATTGATATATAGGGAACTCGAAAGGCAAGGGTACACTCACGGATTTCTGATCACGATAGAGGTAAGTGGATCACTCTCTCTTACATGTGGTATTTCCACAAGCCAAGTTCATTCTTTTACTGCCAAACTCATACTCTTGAATGTATTGATATCCTTGTGTTCCACAATTCGATATTTTCCTATCTTGTGGACATTTGATTGGCTGATGTATCATTGTTATCATGTTTCACTGTGCCTTGAAAGTACCTCATGTTATTGCTATCCACAATGTGATATTGTTCTATCTTGTGGACATTGGTTGACTATTGTATCATTGTTATCATGTTGAACTATGCCTTGAAAGACGTACTGCTATGTTTTCATTGAATCTATGATATTCTATTTTATACTTCTATGGAATCACGAATGATCATGATACGTTATGAATACCGGATTTGTGCTCAGTCACAACATCCATCCGATGCTTCTGTATTGACTGGAGACCTAAGGGTCAAGTCCATGAATGGACAGGTGGCAGGAATGAATTCCTCGAAGGCTTTCCACCGGCAATTGACTGGCACGATCATTGGCATTTCATTGCATTTCCATTAGCATTTCATTTGCAATTTCACTGGCATGTTACAGAATAAAAGCATCTCTTATGACTGACAGAACTTGATTGTTGAATGGTATTATTCCTTATGATTCTTCGAGTCTCGAAAGACTTGCATTGATTGATTTGATTGTGATCGGTTCATTGTGGCCGTACTTCATTGTTGTTATATTATCATTGGATTTCTTCATATTGCTATTACACCAATACTTCTGAATGTGTATTGTGATTACTGTTCATTGGCCCTCGTGGCAACTGTTTCCATTAGCCCTCGTGGCAATTGTTTCCCTTGGCTATCACAGTATCTTATTCTTATGATTGGCTATCATAATCTTATTCATGGATTCATTGATCATCGATACCAGTGTTGGAGATTTGCATTTACTTATTGAGCTTTGTAGCTCATTCCACCCCACTTACCCCCATTTCAGGTGATGACGCTGCGAGACCCCAGTAGGAGTCTGAGAGCGTAAGGGGACATTTTGAAGTACGGTATCAGTCTATGTTAGTTCTCCCATGTATTCACCACCCCCGAGTGCTGGTTACGTTTAGTTCTCATTTTGTCTTATGTAGAACTATGTCATGTATTTAATAGACTTCCACTGTTTAAATTATTTAAAAGACTTCCGCTGGATTACTGTAATTGATAAAGACTTCCGCTGTTCATTGTATAAAGTTTTTAGTACAATGCATATTAGTACTATGATACAGGAATGGAAAAAGTAGGGACGGCCTTCGGGTCGGCCCCGCGACACGAGATCCGCATAGGGTGGGTTTCTGGTCGTGACAGCTTGGTATCAGAGCTATAGGTTCGATTGTGAGTCATGGGAGATAGGACTAGAGTTAAGACTGTTAGATATGACTGACATTTTATATGTTACAATCATGGATAAATTGTCTTACACATTGACTGGTCATCTCATTGGTTACTTCATTGGTTACTTCACTGGTTATCTCATTGGTTATCTCACTGGTTATTTCATTGGTTATCTTCATTGGTTCTATTCACAGTCATGGTTAACACGAGGCAAGGTCCGTTACCCATGGATCGTTTAGAACAATTGGAAAGAATGATGCGGACTATCATTGAAAGTCTACCACAGATTCAGGCTAGTGCTAGCTAACCAGCACAGCCAGTACCACAGGAACAGCCTGTCAACGCAGGCGACAATGTAGGAAATCGTCAAGGAAACGAGCGAGACGCTGCATACTTGTATGAGCGGTTCCAGAAAATGAAACCCCTGACATTCGACGGTACGGGAGGGGCCACTATAGCTGAGGAGTGGTTATTAGAGATGAACAGGATCTTCAAAATCCTGATATGTACTGAAGTCCAAAAGGTGGCATACGCCACTTATATGCTCAAAGGGATGGCACATAAATGTTGGATGATAGAGGAAGATAAAGAGCCAGGCATGAACTGGCAATGATTTACCGATATCTTCAACAAAAAGTACTTCTCCCAAGAAGTACGAAACCGAAGAGTTGCAGAGTTTATGGTACTGCAATAGGGAGCAATGACGGTAGAGCAATACGAGGCCAAATTTACTGAATTGGCCAGGTTTGCTCCAAGTGCCGTCAATACCGAGGATCTGAAAGCTCGCAAGTTCGAGGAAGGATTGAGGTGGGTTATCAAGGATAGACTGGTACCTCATCGACTGGCTACCTATGATGATGTAGTGAAGACAGCTCGAGTCATAGAAAGGAGTGGCGAGGAATTTGCCAAGAGGAAAAGGAACCAGAAGCATGGAGGCAACCAGAATAAGAGGCAAGGGCCATCTGCTTCGGGACATGGATCTACATTTACCAGACCTGGAGCCGGATCACAGGCGACAGGGTCCGGTCAGAAGAAACAAGGCAACAGTAAAAAGGGGCAGCTAAGTGCTCTCGTTGCAATAAGATCCATAAGGGCCAATGTCTCAAGGACAGCAACGCTTGCTACTATTGTGGCCAGGAGGGACATTATGCAAGAGAATGCCCTCAAAAGGATCAGGCCACGCCCAGCACTGCTTCGGTTAGAGCACCAACAACTGGAGTAGCACCACCTAGACCTCCGGCCCAAAGGAATGGACAGGGGAACGTCTAGCAGCAGGCAGGACGAGTTTTCTCCCTTTTACCAGGAGACTTACAGGCTACAACCTCTGTAGTCGCAGGTACTCTCTTAGTATGCTCATAACCTGCTCATGTTTTATTTGACACTGGATCTACACATTCATTTGTATCCCCTACATATGCTGCTAGATTGAACCTAGTAACGGAACCCTTAGGGTATTTACTGAATGTTTCTATACTATCGGGGAAATCATTGTTGGGGGATACCATGTATAGGAATTATGGGATACAGATTGGGGATACACACTTATTGGCTGACCTTATACCCTTGGAAATTTGTGGATTCGACGTTATCCTTGGAATGGATTGGCTGGCTGCCAATCACGCCACGATAGCCTGTGTGGCCAAACGAGTTCTCATACAGAATCTCCAGTTTCCAACAGTTAACTTTGAGGGGACAGGAGTGGCTTCCCCAACCTACTTTGTTTCCTCTATCCAGGCAAGGCGTCTGCTTTGTAAGGGATGTCACGGATTCTTATGTAGTGTTCAAGACACTGATTCCCAGCAGCCTGAGTTAGAGAAGATTCCCATCGCTAGGGAATTTCCCGGAGTATTCTTGGATGATCTTCCAGGAATGCCCATAGATAGGGAGATCGAGTTCTGCATCGACGTATTGCCAGGCACTACACCGATATCCAAGACTCCATACAGGATGGCACCGGCAGAGTTGAAGGAGCTGAAGCTCCAGTTACAGGAATTATTGGACAAGGGTTTTATACGGCCCAGCTCGTCACCGTGGGGTGCACCTGTATTGTTCGTAAAGAAAAAGGATGGAACCATGAGGTTGTGTATCGATTACAGAGAGCTGAACAAGGTTACCATCAAGAACAGATATCCACTACCCAGAGTAGATGATTTGTTCGACCAATTGAAAGGGGTCCAGGTGTTCTCGAAGATCGACCTGAGGTCCGGTTATCACCAGTTGAAGGTCAGACCCACTGACATTCAAAAGACAGCATTTAGGACACTGTATGGACACTACGAGTTCCTTGTTATGCCATTTGGGGTGACCAATGCCCCAGCTGCCTTCATGGATATGATGAACCGTGTGTTCAAGCCATACTTAGATGACTTCGTAGTCGTATTCATAGACGACATCTTGGTTTACTCTAAGAGCCAGGAAGAACACGAGGTACATCTGAGGAGAGTCCTACAGAAGTTAGAGGAGCAGAAGTTATACGCCAAGTTGAAGAAATGCGAATTCTGGCTTCCTAGTATAGCATTTCTAGGACACGTGATCAGTAAGGAGGGAATCTCTATTGATTCCTAGAAGATCGAGGCAATCATGAATTGGCCTCAACCTACGAGTGTCATGGAAGTGCGAAGTTTTATAGGGTTAGCAGGCTACTATAAGAGATTTGTCAAGGACTTCTCCAAAATAGCTACGCCTATCACCAAACTGACCCGAAAGGGTGTTCCTTTTGTTTGGACAGAGGAACGAGAGAAGAGTTTCCAAGAATTAAAGGAGCGTTTGGTTACAGCTCCTATATTGACAGTACCAAATGGAACCGAAGGGTTTGTGATTTATAGTGATGCTTCACTTAAGGGCTTGGGGTGTGTGTTAATGCAGAACGGAAAAGTGGTAGCATATGCTTCACGACAGTTGAGACCCCATGAAGGGAACTACCCGACACACGATCTCGAGCTAGCCACCATTGTCTTCGCCTTGAAGATATGGAGGCATTATTTATACGAGACCACGTGCGAAATCTTCACCGACCATAAGAGCCTCATGTATCTGTTTACACAGAAGGAGCTCAATATGAGACAACGCCGTTGGTTGGAATTGTTGAAGGACTACGAGGTCAACATACAGTACCACCCAGGAAAGGCAAATGTGGTAGCTGACGCTCTTAGTAGAAAGTCATCGGGGAGTTTAGCTTGCCTGTTGACGACACAGAAAGAGATACTTAGAGATTTGGAGGACATGGAAATAGAGATAGTTCTGCCCAGTTCTGAGGCACTATGTGCCAACGTCACAATCGGTTTGTCAATTGTGGACAAGATCAGGGGCAGCAGGCTCAGGATGAGAAACTGGCTAAGCTTTTTCAAGGAATTAAGACAAGCATAGATTCCGAGTACTCAGTGAAAGATGGAATATTATATTTTCACGGTAGGATCTGCGTACCCGACGTGCCCGAAATCAGGAAGGAGATTCTTGATGAGGCACACAGCTCAAAATTTGCCTTACATCCAGAGGGCACCAAAATGTATCACAATGTTAAGGATACTTATTGGTGGTCTGGGATGAAACGTCACATAGCTGAGTACATAGCACGATGTGTCAAGTGCCAGCAAATTAAGGTGGAACATCAGAAGCCTGGAGGACTTCTGCAATCACTGCCCATTCTTGAGTGGAAGTGGGAACACATCACGATGGACTTTGTGTCAGGATTGCCCAAGACAGTCAAGGGGAGTGACTCTATCTGGGTCATCGTAGACAAATTAACTAAGACAGCTCACTTCCTGGCAACCAAGATGACACAATCTCTTCAGCGACTAGCCGAGCTATACATCAGAGAGATTGTTAGACTTCACGGAGTTCCAGTATCAATTGTTTCTGATAGGGACCCCCGATTCGTATCACGATTCTGGAAAGGGCTACAACAAGCTATGGGCACGGAACTAAGTCTTAGCACTGCGTATCACCCTGAGACTGACGGCCAGTCGGAAAGGACGATACAAACTTTAGAAGACTTACTGCGTTTCTGTGTCATAGACTTTGAAGAGAGTTGGGAAGATCAGTTGCCATTGGTGGAGTTCACGTACAATAATAGCTATCAAGCTAGTATTGGTATGGCGCCATATGAGGCATTGTACGGCAGGAAGTGCCGATCACCACTGTGTTGGACAGAGGTGGGAGAAAGGAAACTCTATGGGCCAGAGATAGTGGAACAGACCGCAGGAAAGATACAACTGATCCGACAGCGTTTATTAGCAACTCAAAGTCGACAGAAAAGCTATGCGAATGTTCACCGACGAGACTTAGAGTTTGCGAAAGACGATTTTGTGTACTTGAAAGTATCACCCATGAAAGGAGTAGTCTGGTTTGGCAAGAGGGGGAAGCTTGGCCCCAGATACATTGGGCCATTCAGGATCACAAAGAGGGTTGGACCCGTAGCTTACGAGCTTGCCTTACCTTCAGAGTTAGCACATGTTCACAATGTGTTTCATGTCTCGATGCTAAGGAAATGTATACAGAGTGCAGATCCAGTGATCGAGCATGAACCGTTAGACGTCCAGGAAAATCTGAGTTATATAAAGCATCCAGTCCAAATTTTGGATCGTCAAGATCAGGTACTACGGAACAAGACTATTCCATTAGTCAAAGTTCTGTGGAGAAATCACCGGATGGAAGAGGCTACTTCGGAGCGAGAAGATGATATGCGCGCCTAGTACCCACACTTATTTTCATAGTAGTATATGCTATGTTTGAGGACAAACTTAATTTTAAGGGGGTAAGAATGTAATATCCCGACCCGGGATACGTCACGTATACCGAGGTAAGTCGGTTATATAGTGTAACTTGAACGGTAAGAAATGTATATCATGGTATTTCACGAAAATGAATGACTGGAAATGGAAAATGATTGAATGTATAAACCGTGCCGGGCAACACCCGAGCACCCCGGGACATTGCATCGTAAAGCGTGCACGCACGTATTTCCATGCATGCCCATGTTTCACAGACACGTAGTATACCGAAAATTAGTATATGCGTACGTGCCCAGAGTTTAAGTATATACGTATATGTATGGGCGTATAGGTACGTATAAAATATGTATAATTATGAGTTATACATGTATATATATATATATTATAAAATGTGTTATATATATATGTGTATATTAAATGAAAGAACAAAAAGGAAAGAAAAGAAAGGTGGGCAAGTGGGCTGTTATCAGCCGTGCAAGTGTGTATGAGTGGGTGAATATATATATATATATATATATGTATCAAAAAGTGTGTGTGTGAACGGTTGTATGTGTGTATGTAATAACTTGAGTGTCTAACACTCAATAGGGAGTGGTGGTGACAGAAGTAGGTGTTGGAGTGTGTAAGAAGGTCATACGGCATGGTGAGGTCTGACTAGAGAGAGAGAGAAAGAGAGAGAGGGGCTGGTATTGATAAATGCACATATGCATTGTGCACGGCCGAGTTTGAAGGTGAAAAACAAAAAGGAAAAGAGAGTTTTGGAGTGAGAAGGAAGGGCAACAAATTTGGAGTAGAGGCGCGAGGAAGAGGGGCTCAACACCAAGAGAATCCGAACTTGGAGGTAAGCCACTGTTTCTGTTTTGAAACGTTTTAGCATGATTCAAATTATTTTGAATGTAGGGTCTAAACAAGCATGAAAAATGGCGTTGATAGGAACAAACCGCACCTCATTTGGTTCACAAATGAGGGAGAAAATCCGAGTTGCAGGATTCGGAGGATATTCTGGGTTTCACTGATTTTACGTTTAAAACATTGCATTTTGTTTGCAAAAATATTGCTATAAATTGCAGAAAACATTATGAATCAAAATGGGTTTAAAACCGAGAAGAAACAGCCACGAAAATGAAAAATATGACTTGGCCGGAGAAATGGCCGGAGATGGTCAAACCCATATTCGTGAAGATCAAGAAGGTCTTGATCAAAATGGAGGATGGATTCATGATCCCCATGTGATGGGGAGTAAAATGGCATCGAAAATAGTCAATAAAGATGAACTGGAACAGTCACCGGCGTCGGAAGAGACGCCGGAACCCTACTGATCCTTCGCCGGATTATCGGGGAAGAATGGGGTCAAGTGGGTGATCGAAACGGCGACGTGTTGGGACCGGTTGTCTCGATACTGCGTCGTTTGGACATGAGATATTCTGAATTTAAAATGGGAATGGACTGTTTGGTAACAGGGATAGGAAATGTGGAATTGGGTTTGGGCTTATTCCAACCACGGATAAGGATAGGGACTGGGTTATTGGAATCCGGTTCTTGAATTAAACTGAACCGTTTGGTTCAGGGGAGGACCGGACCGGTTTAGGGTTCCTAGCCGTCAGCCCACTGGTTCAGACCGGAACTTATGGAAATTTCACTTTGACCCCAAATGTTTTAAGAAATCCCACTAAGGCCCAAACAGGAAATTAATAAAATATTAATTTTACAAAAATACCCCTATTTCAAATGTGGGTCAAACGAAGTCCAAACGGGGAAAATGAATAGTCAAAATTTATTATGTCGGACGTTCTGAGTCCAATGGTGGGGTCCGTTTTACTAGACGGGATCCCGAAGGATAAAATACCATAAAAGTGCAAAATGACCATTTTACCCTTTTTAGTACAAAAGTCCAAATGGAATTCCGCGAAAGCCTAAACCGACTTTCTTCGGCATTCCGGACTCAATGGTAAATTCTAAATTAGTATTTGAAATACTTATGATGGAAAGGCATAAAATTTGATGAATAGAATCTATTCTAAGATGTATTCATTGATATATAGGGAACTCGAAAGGCAAGGGTACACTCACGGATTTCTGATCACGATAGAGGTAAGTGGATCACTCTCTCTTACATGTGGTGTTTCCACAAGCCAAGTTCATTCTTTTACTGCCAAACTCATACTCTTGAATGTATTGATATCCTTGTGTTCCACAATTCGATATTTTCCTATCTTGTGGACATTTGATTGGCTGATGTATCATTGTTATCATGTTTCACTGTGCCTTGAAAGTACCTCATGTTATTGCTATCCACAATGTGATATTGTTCTATCTTGTGGACATTGGTTGACTGTTGTATCATTGTTATCATGTTGAACTATGCCTTGAAAGGCGTACTGTTATGTTTTCATTGAATCTATGATATTCCATTTTATACTTCTATGGAATCACGAATGATCGTGATACGTTATGAATACCGGATTTGTGCTCAGTCACAACATCCATCCGATGCTTCTGTATTGACTGGAGACCTAAGGGTCAAGTCCATGAATGGACAGGTGGCAGGAATGAATTCATCGAAGGCTTTCCACCGGCAATTGACTGGCACGATCATTGGCATTTCATTGCATTTCCATTGGTATTTCATTTGCAATTTCACTAGCATGTTACAGAATAAAAGCATCTCTTATGACTGACAAAACTTGATTGTTGAATGGTATTATTCCTTATGATTCTTCGAGTCTCAAAAGACTTGCACTGATTGATTTGATTGTGATCGGCTCATTGTGGCAGTACTTCATTGTTGTTATATTATCATTGGATTTCTTCATATCGCTAGTACACCAATACTTCTGAATGTGTATTGTGATTACTGTTCATTGGCCCTCGTGGCAACTGTTTTCATTGGCCCTCGTGGCAATTGTTTCCATTGGCTATCACAGTATCTTATTCTTATGATTGGCTATCATAATCTTATTCATGGATTCATTGATCATCGATACCAGTGTTGGAGATTTGCATTTACTTACTGAGCTTTGTAGCTCATTCCACCCCACTTACCCCCATTTCAGGTGATGACGCTGCGAGACCCCAGTAGGAGTCTGAGAGCGTAGGGGGACATTTTGAAGTACGGTATCAGTCTATGTTAGTTCTCCCATGCATTCACCACCCCCGGGTGCTGGTTACGTTTAGTTCTCATTTTGTCTTATGTAGAACTATGTCATGTATTTAATAGACTTCCACTGTTTAAATTATTTAAAAGACTTCCGCTGGATTACTGTAATTGATAAAGACTTCCGCTGTTCATTGTATAAAGTTTTTAGTACAATGCATATTAGTACTATGATACAGGAATGGAAAAAGTAGGGACGGCCTTCGGGTCGGCCCCGCGACACGAGATCTGCATAGGGTGGGTTTCGGGTCGTGACAATGGTGGTCATAGGAAGTCAACGGTGTAACTAGCCTACACCACTTATATGGTTAGAGTGTATTGGGTTTGTCATTCAAGTAGTTTAAGCTTTACTAGGGACAGAGTATCATACTCCCTTTTATTTTCATGCGCATCTTTTGGTTCGTGCCAGGACGATTTACTCGTATTCTCTTTGCATTACAATATTTATCCCCTATACAAGTGACCTCAAATTTATTCGAACTTCCCATTGGCGAATTCTCAATCAAGTGTCCATTTCTTGAAGGTTTAGCGATCCTCTTTTCATTTCATTTTTGGTATTTTGTCCTTATTTTTGTACTATTCACTGGCATAACTGCCTTTTTTTATTTCAGATTCGTGTGCATTTTACAATTGCTCTTTTCACAGGTTTTGATTCCTCATCCCTTTATAGATTAAAGTATGGTACATATACTTAAAACTTATTCAACGTTAACAAATTTGTTCTGTCAAGAACTTATTCAATCGTATAGGGAGTTCCTTGTATATTCAGTGACTTCATATCATATTTCAGGGTTGTTCACATCAATTAGTCATCCCATCATTTTATCGTTACTTTTGGCATTCAAAGTTAATCAAGATTATGTCAAGTTTTTCCCACCATGGAATTTATCAACTTCCTTATTTTCACAGATATAGTTATTCTTACTTTCTACCTCAATCTTAATTATTCTCGTAGCTAAAAGAATTATGTATCACTTTACTATAGTCATTGTCCTTACCAATTTCCTAAACATTATGCCGTAATTTTCGTCTCTTTAATTGTTAGGTCGCGTAAATCCTCAAAAATCATTTAGCGTCATCAATCATTTATCTTTTGAAATAGATTCAGCTAACTCAATATAGTACAACCCACAATTAGGTCCTATTGTTACCTAGGTCAATAAGATCCATTAAATTTTCCCAATGATCATTTATCACGTGTTAATCTCCTTTTAGGACCATCACATTTCATAAATGTTCACTTGATAGTCTCATTTAATCAGTCACTGTCTACCAATAATTCATTTGTCTTTACCCTATATGACTCACTCAAGAATCCTCCTAATTCTAATATATCATTAGTCTATCTTGTCACGTCCCGAAACCACCCTGTGTGGATTCCCGAATCACGATCGCCACCCTTCGACCCGGGGGCCATCGGGTAAGGCTCACTCACATAAGCAACAGCGGTGCGGCCTGTGTTTGCGAAAGGGTAAAAAACTTTTTTTTTTCTTTTCTTATTTTAAAATTTCGCATATCCGTCTGGTACTGCCGCTCTTCACATTGGTACACATGGTTATACATTTAGAGCATAATAAAAACTTAAGGACTTTATAAATACAATCATATTCAGTTGCCTCGTGGGCTTAATACATAATAGTGTATCATCTTCTAATACGAAGATACTAACTAAAATTTCATAGTGTTCTCTAAAAGACTACTAATCTTGAAATAAGCTTCCTATGCGCTTCCTCAAAATGAGCATAGTTCAACATCTTCATCATCAAAATCAAGACTTGCTTTTAGTCATCTAAAAGGGGGGTCGGATAAAAATCCGGTAAGCTAATCCAAGCTTGTGAGTAATTCCAGCATTTATCATAGGGTTTCAATTGGCAGTGGTTAGTATAAGGGATTTTATAAAATAATCACTACCAATTGCTCGTATACTTTGAACACAAAATATATGCATTCTTTTAAGACATAAAGCTTTGAAACATTTAACGTATTCAATCTTAACACGTATTTCTTCAAATAGAGTATAAAACTCAAACATATAGATACGCATAATGAAAATGAGGGTAAAACCTGCTTCCATTTTCGATATAACATCTTATCACCTCCATTAATAGAATCTGTTTTGAACCAAACTCTCGTTTTACTTTTCATAGAGATATCTCATGCCTGGGGGATTAGATCCTACTACCAGGCATTTATTCGTATCATGGTTGAGTTTCGAAGAAACCCAACAAAATTCGTGGTGCTTATACACAGCTTATCTTGCATTCAAATACATTTATCACATGACTTTTTCACATAAATGCTTCTATGAGCGTTTAAAACATGATGTTCATGACTTCATGATAGAATCTTCAAATACTTGGAATATACAAATTCAGAATACTTTACATAATTTTGGCATTTTAAACTTAGACATGCTGAAATATATTTTTAGGAAAACTGTAGTAGAAACCATTCACTTAGCATGTCACAATTGGATTTATAAGAATAGAACAATTTAAACATGTAAATACAGAATTTGGGATTCAATACTTTATATCTTTTGAACTTAAAACTTCTTCAAATTCGTGGAGTTAAATCTCTACTTCAAATACAAGGTTACTCACCTTATACGTCTGGGTTGGCTTTATTGTTGTGCCTTCCCTTTCCCTGTTTTCAACCTAAAATAATTTATGAAAATTTTATAAATTTCACATGCATTTAAATCAACTTGTGATCCTACCTATTCTTAGACCGTGTAAGCCTACTTTCTATAATAGGTTTATCCTTAGAATTGAACTAACTCAATTTTCTTATAGTTGCATTTCATGTCTATTTACCTTA
The DNA here is from genome assembly GCA_008638375.1 of Nyssa sinensis. Taxonomy (NCBI): domain Eukaryota; kingdom Viridiplantae; phylum Streptophyta; class Magnoliopsida; order Cornales; family Nyssaceae; genus Nyssa; species Nyssa sinensis. The sequence continues at coordinate 30,049,243 of CM018046.1, forward strand.
TACATATATCCTCATTGATAAATAGACATTACTTGTAAAGCATGTCATTTAGCGTTTTGGTATTTTCTCACTCTTCCTCTTCTTCTTTTAATTTTGCCTCAGCAAGTCTCTTTGCTTCTGCTTCTTGCATGAGTCGCCCCATTAGGACGATAGGGGTGTTGTATATGAACGGCTTCACTGAGATGATTTGACATGTCTTGGAAATTCTTATCTTTCTGTTGATTACCTTATTTTGCTATAAAAGCTCATCCATGAAGTCTTGTTGAGTCTTATCCATGATAATTTACCTGAGCTTTAACCTAAAACACAATTTAACGTGTGAGGAATTAAATTTCATTTTAATTTATACTCTTCTGGTAGCCCCATTAATTTTAAGTTTAATTTTATTATTTCAAATGTTCACAGGTCATGTCTTTCCGTATTTTATTTCAAAATACGAACCCTACTATTTAGCTCAGAACATCAAACAACGTTCTAGTTTATAGTTACATGACTTTATCCTATTCATCAAATTTTATGTCTTTTCCTTATAAGTACTTATTTTGGTCAAGTAGACTCTACCATTGAGTCCAGAACGTCGACAAAAGTCAATTTAGACCTTCTCGGACTTCCATTTGGCTTTAGGGGTACTAGGGGAAAAATAGTAATTTGACACCTTTACGTTTGTTTATTTTTTGGGGTCTCGTCTCGCAGGATGGACCTCCCTATTGGTCTCAGAAGGTCCAATATAGTAAAAATACACTAATAACTTTTCCCATTTGGACACCGGACCATTTCGTCATTATTTAATTTAATTTTTATAATATATATCTATATATATATATATATCGTTGGGGTTTAAAGGACACGGGATTGTCTTGTCTATGTGGCAAGGAAGGAGAGTTGGGTCCTTAGGGTTCCGTGTTTGAGTCACAAGGGCTGCAGACCCTTTTTTTTTTTTTCTTGACCCAAACGGCAGACAATGCATTAAAACCGGAATAACATAGAATATTCGCGCCTAGGTTATTTGTAACACCCCGACCCTGTTTAATTAATAATTAATTTATTAATTATTAATTAGTACCGATTTAAGGAATGATTAAGGGAATTAATCATAATCTCGGCGGTCACGATAGACCAAAAATAATTAAACATGTCTGAGAATAGGGTACAATGCCTAAACCTAATTATCAATTAATTAGGTGAAATAATGCCATTTTAACACTGATAGAACTCGAATTAGCTAACTACGAAAATCTGAAATAAATAATAAATAACACGGAACCTCTGACACTGAAGATAACTGAAATACGAAACTCTCGGAACAAACCGCGTCGAAAACGGAGCTCCGAATAAGGAGATATCACAGAAATAGCCAAAACAGAATTTGGTGTCAACCAAACAGGGCCTTAGCCCAAAATGTGGGAAAAATGGCAAAATGGCGGGCAAGGGAATTGAACCCTTGACCTTTGAGTGGAAAGAAATCTCACCCAAAAAATGAACCAAGTGGCCACCAGCACCTTTGTGCCTTTACGCACAACTTAATTGTATATAACACTGAATTGCCCCAAGCATACATCACAATCTGCATGCATCACCCTATGCCCCATAGACCACCATGCCTCTCACCCCATGAGTACACCTTCTCCCAACCAAAACTTGTACAAATCAGACGTATAGAACAAGAAATCTGATGTTTACAAGTCTCCATTTGGAGGGAAATCAGACCTGCAATAATCTTGCAAACTGACATAGAGAAAGAGAGGGTTAGAAAGAAAGAGAGAGAGAGAACCTTAGTGTGAGAGCCATGGTGTGTGTACATGGTGTGTCTTCATTGGAGATGCACCAAGGAGGACTAAGGACTCTGGAGGCACGACTGCACTGGGGTGACACATAAGAACCAGAACTGAACCATGAGTGGAGCAGTGTCGACCAAAGGAAAAACACCCAAAACTGTAAAATTCTTCTGTTTAGACTTTGATACTGTTTTGATAGTTTTGATCTATACAAACTGAATATATGAGTTACTGCGAGGCTTAGGATTGTTATGGAATAACTGAGAGGGTCGAGTAAGGCTTGGAACCCTAAAGCCGTGACCAAACTGCCATGGATGGACGTCAAGTTGCAGGTCTGAAACGACCTCAACCAAATGACATTTTGCATGTCAATACCTGACCTAGACCTTTCTAGGATCCCATAAATATTGACCTTGCGACCTGGAAAAACATAGGAGGACCCTCAAAACTGAAGTTGCAGGTCTCGGGTTTGAAACCCAAACCCTAAAATCGACTCCTAAACTGGATTTTTTTGATGGGGACTTGAAGCCCCTAATGCAAGGGTCACAAAGAACCAAACCTCATGAAATTTGGTTGAGAGATGAGGGCACACGACTGAGTTGCAGTCCTCCACGATAATCGGACTAAACCGAGCTCCATGCATGGATTCGAAGCTCAAAACGGATGCCAAAATATTGGCTTGACATCCAGAAATCTTTTGGGATGGATGGTAGAGAGAATCGCTGTTGGGAACTCTACGAAAATGCAGGAAAAGAAAACTGGAAACTAGGGTTACTGTTCATCGTCGTGAGGAAGACGATGAACAGTACCGGACACGGTTCGGGTCAGTTTCGAGTTCAGGTCGGGACCCGACCCGTCGCACAAACGGGCTTTAGTAGGACGGCACCGTTTTGATGTTAGGGTGTTTTAATTTAAAAACTGAATTCAGCTTGTTTGGATACGGATATAATAAATTAAAATGAGGAAATTGGGTAACCAGAATACGGATAGGGGCCAAATTAAGGTTAACTGGGATATCTTATCCCGGTTTTCTGAGGGACAGTGAACCGGTTGGTTCACAGTGTTTTAGACCGGTTCAAATTCTTGAACCCTAAAACCAATGGGTCTGAACCCAAAATTTATAAAATTCTATTTTGACCCCTAAATGTTTTCTGATATTATGGTTTAACCCCAACAGTTCTGAATATTATACAGTGGCCCAGATTTTGGAAAAATTGTGCAATTAAGCCCTTGGAAAAATAATTAAATAATAAAATTAATTTTATTATTTTATTAAATAGGTGAAATTATAATTTTACCCCTGGACATTAAATATGTCAAACATAGTCTAAATAAATTAAATGAATAGTGTATTTTCACTATTTCGGGCATTCCGAACTCAATGATGGAGTCTGAATTAGAAAATTAAGCCCCAAAAAATACAGATAAGTGAATAATAAATGACTATACTGCCCCTGATGATACTTAGGGCCAAATGAAAATAAAAGATAGCCCATTCTGATTATGTCGGGCATTCTGAACTCAACGGTGAAGTCCGTTTAATGAACTGAAGTCCTGAAAAGTACGGCCATATAAATTATAAATGACTGAATTGCCCCTAATGATATCCAAGGCCAATTAAACATAAAAGATAGTCCAATTTAACTATGTCGGACACTCTGGACCCAATGGTAAGGTCCATTTCATGAACTGATGTGCCGAAAGATATGACGCATGAAATTACCAAATTACCCCTAATACCGTACGAAGCCCAAATGACATTCGATTGAGACGAAACTTGTCACGACCCGAAACCCACCCTATGCGGATCTCGTGTCGCGGGGCCGACCCTAAGGCCGTCCCTACTTTGTACATTCCTGTATCATAGTACTAATATGAAAAGTACTAAAACATTAAACAATAACAGCGGAAGTCTTATTAATGTCTATAATCAGCGGAAGTCTTTACAAGACATAATATGGTTTTATAGTTAAACAAAATAAGAACCATACGTAACCAGCACCCGTGGGTGGTGAGTACATGGGAGAACTAAACATAGACTGGTACAGTTCTTCAAAATGTCCTCCTACGCTCTCAGACTCCTACCGGGGTCTCGCGGCGTCAGTACCTGAAATGGGGTGAGGAGGGTGGAATGAGCTACGAGAGCTCAGCAAGTAAAAACAAATCTCCGACACTGGTATAAGAATATGATAAAAGAGATGATGTGATAGCCAATGGGAACAGTTGCCATAAGGGCCAATAAACGATGGACACAATGTATAATCAGGAGTAATGGACATAACATCAACATGAAACTCTCAACAACAATATATCAATATGAAGGTACTGCTATAATAAACCAATCACAATTGAATCAATAAGGAAATAGCTCTCAATACGAGATAGTGATAAGGAATAGCATAACTCAGCAGTTGCAATCAAACAATCACATAAGAGATGCTTTTATTCTGTACAATGCCAGTAAAAATGCAAATGGAATGCTAGTGAAATGTCAATGGAAATGCCAGTAAACATGCCAGTAAAATTACCAGTAGAAGCCTACAAGGAATTCATTCCTGCCACCTGTCCGTTCACGGACTCGACACTTAGGTCTCCAGTCAAACAGAAAGCATCGGATGGATATTAAGACTGAGCACAAATCTGATGTGTATAAACATATCATGATCATAAGTAATTCCACAGAAGTATAAAATGGAATATCCTATATACAATGGAACATAGCAATAGGCTTTTCAAAGCGTGGTTCAACATGATACTAATGATACAGTAGTCAATCAAAGCCCACAAGATAGAACAATATCACATTGTGGAAACAATAACGTCAGGTACGTTCAAGAGTACAAGTTTGGCAGTATGAGAATAAACTTGGCTTGGACACACCATTTGGAAGAGAAGGTGAATTTACTTACCTCTAATCATGCATTCCTAAATCAGTCTCCTGCAGGTTTGCCTCTTTCCTGTCGTGTTCCCTATATATCAGTAAATGCGTTTCAAATTAAATGCTACTCATCAAATTCTATGCCTTGCTTTGATAAGTATTTCTAATACTTATTTAGACTTTACCATTGAGTCCGGAATGCCGAAGAAAGTCAGTCTAGGCTTTCGCGGAATTCAATTCAGACTTCGGTATTAAAAAGGGCAAACCGGTCATTTTTGCACTGTTACAAGTCTTTTATTTTCGAGGCCTCTTTTGATAATTTTGATGTCACCATTGGATTCGGAATGCCCGAGACAATAACAATTGACTATTCACTTGCCTCATTTGGAGTCCGTTTGACTTATTTTAGAACTTGAGGTATTTATATAATTAATTATTAAAGGATTAATTAATTTAAACTTTGTCTTGACTGGTCTGTAAATATCCTTAAAAGGTCGACTGATTCAGAATTATTAAAAGACAACTACTTTTTGATTTCAGTTAATTTGTTCACTGAACTGTAAATACTTAAAAATTAATTTCTAACTCCATAAACAATCTTATCCATGATTTCACTAATTACTTAAAACTGAAATATCCTATCCCAATTTCTCAGTTTATTACACCTATTGCCAAATAGGTCATATGTATTTCAAACTTAAAATTGAAATAACGCAGCTTCGAGTTTAACTCTCACTGCACTCGAATTCTGACAAGAATGAAATAGTTTATACCTTAATACTTCAAGAATCCATTCCAATCTTTCATTCCAGGAGCTACGGTAGAAAAACCCACTTTATTGATTGAACACAACGTTAGTCTCCAACTAAGATACCAGCCAGAATTGCAACTGCTACTGAGGCCTGCTACACTATCAGTAAGGATCGAGCTCCCTCAGTTGAACCCTCACCGTAGCTGCTGCTATTCTGACTGCCGCAGCAAATTTTGCACAGCAGTTCCTGCTGCTGTACTTTCTTCCTTCCTCACTCGGTCAGCTGCTACACAAGCATGCGTATATATAACATTTCCCTGCTGTTCTAATTTATTTCTCACTGTTGTACGCTTCAGTTGCCCACTGCCACCACACCAACTCCTTACGGCTGCCTCACGCTCTTCTTTTTCTCACACTACCTGCTGTACCGCTAACTGTACATATATATACACTATACAAATTTCCCCTGTTCCGATCCATCTCAGTTCTTCCAATAAAATAAAACTAATTGTAGACATATTTGCACTGCATCAAGGTCTGCTCCTCCCTATTATTAATTTCGGCTGCTTTTGCAACCCTCTTTACTCTCGGTGCTCTCTCTCTTCTCTGTTCTTATGTTTAATGTAATTTGAGTTATATATATAGATATATATAAATCTATATATGTGTCTACCAACCTACTGTCCCTCTCCAATCTCCCCCTTTTTTCCTCCTGTTGCCACGCTATATAATACATGCAGATATATACCTACGTGGCTTCCTACACGCTTCCCTCCACATATCAATGTATAAATATACTAATCCCTGCACTGCACCGCACCGCTACATTCTGCTACACTCCCTACACACGGACACCTGTTGCATGCAACTACCTCAACGCATACACATATAAATATATACACTCTGCTCCACCGCCCTTGACTCTCTTTCTCTATCTCTTGAGATCTTTACATATATATATATAATATTATATATCACTCACTTGCCCCCAGGGTATCAAGGCTGTCGGCAGCCTTGTTGTTTCACTCCAATACACACAAACACATGCACTGTATGTTGCTGTCACCACACGAACAACTGCCCATTTCTTTTCTTTTACTTTCATTGGATTATAATATATACATATATATAATCTGACCGTATACACATATATATATATATATTGTATCTCATCCCAATTATTTATTTGTACACTCATATATGTACAATTTACACAACATACATATATACTTTTACTTGCACATTTTTCTGTAAATCAGGCTTTTGGTGCAGCGGCACCCGGACACCCATGACTGTTTGCCTCTCGCACCTATGCATCGTAATTAAACAATACAGTCTATTACACATCCAGTTTTATTTATGTCATACAACGGCTTATAATTTGGGATTACATTTTATAGCCTAGTCCAACCCGGTGTACATGCTATATCCCGGGTCGGGATATTACATTCTTACCCCCTTAAAAATAAGTTTGTCCCCAAACTTAACGGTTCTAACTCGGTGGTTTTCATGGTTCCTCTAACATCACGGTATAACTTAAATAGGCTGTTACATTAACTAGATAAAGATTTTCTGCTGAGAATCAAGTTTTACCGTCACGTTAGATCAAGTTTTACAGTCACATCAAATCAAGTTTTACAGTCACATCAATCTATTATACTACCTTCCCAAGTTATTTTCATTTCATTTAGTTATCACTAGTCAGATTAACTACTTTTCAAGGCGTCATTTTTCCAATTCTATATTACATTCTATCCCTTAATGAGCACTAATTGTTTCCCTCGTTTATTATGAAACATAATTTAATTCTCACAGATTCTCACTGTATAGAAAACCAACAAGTTTCTAATCCGTAAATAGAATTTCAATTCTCAATAACTCTCGTAATATAGATCGATCGTCCAACCCTAAACATCAAGTCTATAGACTAGATATAGTAATTTAATTCTTAAGGCTCCGTCAGTACAGAACAATCATCAACCATAACTCAATAAATATCAAGTACATGATTTCCATAAGATAAAACAATCTTAAGGATTTCTAGATCCAATATTACTATGATTCCTTCCAAGCTTAACTACTATCTCCCATTGAAACCTCGTTGATCTATCTATATCCTACTCAAGACTCTTCATATTTCCCGGTACGTCATCAATTTATTTAGAATATCAACTCCCCTGTACTTACCCCCTTAAGTTCCCTTATATATATAACAATCATCAAATTGTAACCCAATGGATATTAATTATGTACCTTCATACGACAAAATAATCATTACGGATTATTTATTTCATTATTGCTATGATTCCCTCCAATTTCTTTTAAGTATGACTACTATTTCCTACTCAAGTTTCACTTATCTGTCTATATCAGTTATCGAAACCTCCTTCAGTATTGTCAATGTCAAATCTCAAGAATTCTCATCACTTATCCTTAAGTACACTACTATCCTTCAGGGTCACTAGTCAATAATCATCGATTTTCATTTTAATATGTAGTCGTTTTCCAAGATAAGTTGACTTTTAATATCTTAACTTGCTTTTGTCTTTCGACAGCCCCAAGTCATTTAATGTGTTTCAATACACCAAGTTCTTTCTTGGATCAGTTAAACTATACACTTATGATCTGTACCTCCTATATTCTATGTATATTGTTCATTTCTAATGATTCCCCAGTGTATAGTATTCAGTGATAATGACTCTTTCAAGAATTGACATTTATTCAATCTTGTCTATCGAGTAATCATTCCTATCTATAACAATATGTAATTCATTTTAAAGATTACTAAATCTTACATTTATTCTATCATTGTTCCCTGAAATTTATTAATTATGAAATCACTTGGCTCATCAGTGTCTTTTAATTTTACAAACGGATAATATGTCAATCTAACACTCAGTATATCTATGTTACATACTTTACTTATTTCATGCATAACATCTATCATCAATCATCATCCTTGAATAGTTAACATATAACCTAAGAGTTCTATCTCTATGTTCAGCTAGCAGTAAATGTTGAAACTATAAATCAGTATGTAGAGTAATATTTAACAATATTGCAGCATTTGTAAACAACTGTAAATAATACGTGCGACTACTGGTACAGTAGCCTAATCATCTCCCAATTCGCTGTAAAAGATCAATGGTCAGAATTCACATACAAGTCTATCTATCATGTCAGGATTTATTCTATTTGGCATTAGTACTACCAGTGCATCAATCTCATCTCCCATGAACTACTATTACAAAACTGTTTTAACACCAAATCTTTTTTATATCACTGAGCTTAAGAATTTGAATTAATGTTCCAATCATTTCCTAGTATCAGTAGGTTTGGTAGGATAGGTGTAATGATATTGTAGCATTCTATTCCTCAAGTCCTCTAGGCATATGTCATTCTAACAGTATCATAAAGAATTTGTAGTATCTGTGTTGATTTCTAAATGTCATTTCTTCCATATCATTAGACCTAACTTCCAAGTATAGATCAATCATTGAAAATACATGTGATCCGAATCTGTATCTCATGTGTTCTATGTTTAACATTTCTAACAATAGTCCTCAAAATAATATAAACTGGTTCAGTAAATGGCCTAGAGTTCACATACTTCTTCTGTCTAACATTCTCCAATAATAACCTTCCCGATGTAATAGAATCAGGTAAATCAATCATCCAAGTGTCCATTGTGTCTACCGTAATAGCAAGTGTTTGTGTTTCTAAGACATTGCCTCTTAGTGAGATTTTCCGCAGGTAGGGCATTGTAGGTGAGTTGAGTGCCTAATTGTTACTCCCTTTTGGTTGGGCACCCTATGTTTAACTCTTCTTTTGGAAATTCCTAGTTCACCCCGTGTGGTGATCCTTAACAGTGCCACAACTTCGATGCATGTAGTTGTCTGTTGGGGTTGAGCTTGAGGCAGAGATTTGAGAATCTTTCCCATAAGGTGTTCAATTCGGTCTAATTGATCATTTCCTACCTTGGTATTCCTGGTATGTACCATTGCTGAAAAGAATAAGTTTTAGATAAGTATTTCTATACAAGTCTACTCATCTAGGGTCTAACCGAGTCAATATAATCTATCGAGATATCCCTTTTGTTAACCCTGTCTATAAAGATAACCCGACAATGCATAAAATAACAATCAATGTTCGCATCAGATCTATATCATAGAGACTTCAGCTCTATCTATTGATTCTAACTCTAAGTGATCTATGTAATTCATAACTATCGATGTATTCGTTGTGATAACCATGTCTATAAAGATAACCCGTAAATTGTCTAATCAATCAATAAGAGAATGATCAAGGATCGTATGAACTCTATATAAGGAACATCAGTTATATCTATTCATTCTATTTCTAGTCCTATCTCCCATGACTCACAATCGAACCTATAGCTCTGATACCAAGCTGTCACGACCCGAAACCCACCCTATGCGGATCTCGTGTCGCGGGGCCGACCCTAAGGCCGTCCCTACTTTGTACATTCCTGTATCATAGTACTAATATGAACAGTACTAAAACATTAAACAATAACAGCGGAAGTCTTATTAATGTCTATAATCAGCGGAAGTCTTTCAATACACAATGTCAGCGGAAGTCTTTACAATACATAATATGGTTTTACCATTAAACAAAATAACAACCATACGTAACCAGCACCCGTGGGTGGTGAGTACATGGGAGAACTAAACATAGACTTGGTACAGTTCTTCAAAATGTCCTCCTACGCTCTCAGACTCCTACCGGGGTCTCGCGGCGTCAGTACCTGAAATGGGGGTGAGGAGGGTGGAATGAGCTACGAGAGCTCAGCAAGTCAAAACAGATCTCCGACACTGGTATAAGAATATGATAAAAGAGATGATGTGATAGCCAATGGGAACAGTTGCCATAAGGGCCAATAAACGATGGACACAATGTATAATCAGGAGTAATGGACATAACATCAACATGAAACTCTCAACAACAATATATCAATATGAAGGTACTGCCACAATAAACCGATCACAATTGAATCAATAAGGAAATATCTCTCAATACGAGATAATGATAAGGAATAGCATAACTCAGCAGTTGCAATCAAACAATCACATAAGAGATGCTTTTATTCTATACAATGCCAGTAAAAATGCAAATGGAATGCTAGTGAAATGTCAATGGAAATGCCAATAAACATGCCAGTAAAATTGCCGGTGGAAGCCTACGAGGAATTCGTTCTTGCCACCTGTCCGTTCACGGACTCGACCCTTAGGTCTCCAGTCAAACAGAAAGCATCGGATGGATATTGTGACTGAGCACAAATCCGGTGTGTATAAACATATCATGATCATAAGTAATTCCATAGAAGTATAAAATGGAATATTCTATATACAATGGAACATAGCAATAGGCTTTTCAAAGCTTGGTTCAACATGATACTAATGATACAGTAGTCAATCAAAGCCCACAAGATAGAACAATATCACATTGTGGAAACAATAACGTCAGGTACGTTCAAGAGTACAAGTTTGGCAGTATGAGAATAAACTTGGCTTGGACACACCATATGGAAGAGAAGGTGAATTACTTACCTCTAATCATGCATTCCTAAATCAGTCTCCTACGAGTTTGCCTCTTTCCTGTCGCGTTCCCTATATATCAGTAAATGCGTTTCAAATTAAATGCTACTCATCAAATTCTATGCCTTGCTTTGATAAATATTTCTAATACTTATTTAGACTTTACCATTGAGTCCGGAATGCCGAAGAAAGTCAGTCTAGACTTTCGCGGAATTCAATTCGGACTTCGGTATTAAAAAGGGCAAACCGGTCATTTTTGCACTGTTACAAGTCTTTTATTTTCGAGGCCTCTTTTGATAATTTTGATGTCACCATTGGATTCGGAATGCCCGAGACAATAACAATTGACTATTCACTTGCCTCATTTGGAGTCCGTTTGACTTATTTTAGAACTTGAGGTATTTATATAATTAATTATTAAAGGAATAATTAATTTAAACTTTGTCTTGACTAGTCTGTAAATATCCTTAAAAGGTCGACTGATTCAGAATTATTAAAAGACAACTACTTTGTGATTTCAGTTAATTTGTTCACTGAACTGTAAATACTTAAGAATTAATTTCTAACTCCATAAACAATCTTATCCATGATTTCACTGATTACTTAAAACTGAAATGTCCTATCCCAATTTCTCGGTTTATTACACCTATTGCCAAATAGGTCATATGTATTTCAAACTTAAAATTGAAATAACGCAGCTTCGAGTTTAACTCTCACTGCACCCGAATTCTGACAAGAATGAAATAGTTTATACCTTAATACTTCAAGAATCCATTCCAATCTTGCATTCCAAGAGCTACGGTAGAAAAATCCACTTTATTGATTGAACACAACGTTAGTCTCCAACTAAGATACCAGCCAGAATTGCAACTGCTACTGAGGCCTGCTACACTATCAGTAAGGATCGAGCTCCCTCAGTTGAACCCTCACCGTAGCTGCTACTATTCTGACTGCTGCAACAAATATTATTAATTTCGGCTGCTTCTGCAACCCTCTTTACTCTCGGTGCTCTCTCTCTTCTCTGTTCTTATGTTTAATGTAATTTGAGTTATTATATAGATATATATAAATCTATATATGTGTCTACCAACCTGCTGTCCCTCTCCAATCTCCCCCTTTTTCCTCCTGTTGCCACGCTATATAATACATGCAGATATATACCTACGTGGCTTCCTACACGCTTCCCTCCACATATCAATGTATACATATACTAATCCCTGCACTGCACCGCACCGCTACATTCTGCTACACTCCCTACACACGGACACCTGTTGCATGCAACTGCCCCAACGCATACATATATAAATATATACACTCTGCTCCACCGCCCTTGACTCTCTTTCTCTATCTCTTGAGATCTTTACATATATATTTATATAATATTATATATCACTCACATTGCCCCCATGGTATCAAGGCTATCGGCAGCCTTGTTGTTTCACTCCAATACACACAAACACATGCACTGTATGTTGCTGTCACCACACGAACAACTGCCCATTTCTTTTCTTTTTATTTCTTTTCTTTTACTTTCATTGGATTATAATATATACATATATATAATCTGACCGTATACACATATATATATATATTGTATCTCATCCCAATTATTTATTTGTACACTCATATATGTACAATTTACACAACATACTTACATACTTTTACTTGCACATTTTTCTGTAAATCAGGCTTTTGGTGCAGCGGCACCCGAACACCCATGACTGTTTGCCTCTCGCACCTATGCATCGTAATTAAACAATACAGTCTATTACACATCCAGTTTTATTTATGTCATACAACGGCTTATAATTTGGGATTACATTTTATAGCCCGGTCCAACCCGGTGTACATGCTATATCCCGGGTCGGGATATTACAAAACTGATACCGATAGAAACCCGAACACTTGTGAAACTGTATACTTGACTAAATGATGAATCAGGGTCAGAATCTCACAAAGTGTGAAATTACCAAAATGCCCCTAATGCAATACGAGACCTAAATGAAGTCCGATTGGGACGAAACTGATACCGGTAGGGAGCCCAGATACTGGTGAGACTGTATACCCGATTAAGTGACGAATCGGAGTTAGAATCTTACGAAACGTAAAATGACCAAAATACCCTTGAGCACATTAAGTGCAAAGTAAAGGTCGAATAAAGGTCAATCTGATTTGACAAATTATCGTAATCATAATTACTGAACATTGAATGACTGAATAAGACTCCGGAACCGTCAACATGTAAAATAGAAAATGGACTGATGTGTCCCAATGAGTTAAAACAGATACCAAATGAAGTCCAAAAGACTTAAAACCTTATATATACGATATATGGGATATTCTGAGGACCACGATAGGGTTCAGAATAAGAATGGCAAAATTACCATTTTGCCCTTGGAGTTAATTAAGAACCTAACTGATAACAATTGGAGTCCAAAGGATCTAGAACTTTATATTTAAGATATAAAGGACTATTCTGAAGACCACGACAGGATCTGGGACAAGAATGAAAAAATTACCATTTTGCCCCTAGGATTAAATACGTACCAAACTGATACCGATTTAAGTCAAAAGACTTAGAACTTCACACATAAGATATGTAGGCTATCCTGAAGACCATGACAGGGTCCAAGACAAGAATGGCAAAATTACCATTTTGCCCCTAAGGTTAAATAAGTACTTAACCGATAACGATTGAAGTCTAAATAACTTGGGTTATAATCTTGATAACTGCTAAGCCTAGTTAAAGAATGAAATAGCCTCAGATGAAAACCGATGAAAAGGCAATAGGCTACTAGGCTATCTTAGGTAATCCGATAAATGCCTAAGATGACAAATAATGTAACACCCCAATTACTTGACTGGCATGTTTTGTGTATTGAAAACTGTTTTGAGAATGAAATGTCGGGTTTAGCTAATTTAATGTCTATTTTTAATAGTGATAAAACTCGAATTAGCTAATTATGAGAAACTCGAGGAAATAAAAACTGACATTGGACCTTGATCAATGAAAGATATTCTAAGTAGGAAGTGACAGAAAGAAACCGCACTAAAAAAGGAGTTACGGATTGGGAGTTAAGGCCAAAACAGTGAAACTGGAATTCTGCGACAACCAAACAGGGCCTTAACCAGAAAAATAGGAGAAAATGGTCACTTGGGAGGCCAAGGGGAATTGAACCCTTGACCTACCAAGGTAGGTAAAATCTATCCCAAAAGGTTACCAACTAGGCTGTTGGTTACTTTGTGCATATATACAGCAATATATGTATATAACCTATAATCTTGCCCAAGCCACCACCCAAATTGGCCAATAGCCTTGTATGCATTCCCTTCATCATAGCCCTCCATCACCTCCATCAGTCAACAGCCACTAACCCCACTAAGGGCAGAGATACACTCACATATATGTATATGTGTATAGCCCTATATGTATATGAAGCTATAATATATAAATGCCATAACTTGCATCATATTCTCTCTTTAGAGAATTCTGAAAAATACAGAAATTGTGTGAGTCATGTTGTGTACTTGAGGGACTGTGAAAGAGTATGAGAGTGTAGTGAGAGAGAGGGGAAGAAAGCTTTGCATGCAAGGGAGCTTGACGGAAAATTTGGCCATTTGAAGTGCAAGGGGGGACTTGAGGATCACGGTGCATGAACTGAGAAGTTTGAGGGACATTTAGAAAGGTCTGAACTGAGCCAAGAGTGTGAACTGCTACTGCTTGAAGGTAAAATTCCAAATTTATCTTCAATTCTTGTTTTGTAAATTTTGGAACTGTTTGAAAGAAATGGACTGCATGCATGGTTATTTTTGACCCTAAGAACTAATTTGGAGCATACTGTGTGTGTTGGAGGTCTCGGATAGGTCAAGAACCATGAAACCCGAAACTAACCTCCATTGATGAAGCTTGGAAACACCAAGTCTGATTCGACCATAACCATTTGAGATTTTGCATGTCGAGACTTGAAATAGACCCTAAGAGGATCTCAAACATCTACCTACGCGACCCCAGAACACGGTATGGCCCCACGAATTTCAAAATATTCTTACGGGTTCAAAACTTAAATTGTCGATGCATGTGACTAAACTGAAAAATGAAGATAGGGTCTTGATCCTTATGATTTGTAGATCACATAGCTTCAAAAATCACATGAAATGGTGAAGAATCGAGGATGCTAGGTCGTGTTACAGGTCACGGCTATCGTTTTGAAAACAGAATGGTTTAAAGTGATTCGAAGCTTTAAATGGATGCTAAATGATAGATATGATATGTAGAAACCTGTTAGGATCGAAAACAGAGAGAGACCGTGTGTTAAAACTCACGAAATAGAAATTAAAAATCTGCAGAAATTAGGGCAACACTGAGGCAGGTAGTGGGGAAGACAGAGTTGACTCGGCCGAGTCGACCGAGTCGAGATGGGTTGGGCCGAGCCAACTCGGACACGTGGAGTAACCTGCGGCTGCCACCGAATTAAGTGGACGGTGTCGTTTTGGGCCGTTTATATGTTAAACTGATATGTTTAAAAAGAAAAGAAAGGGAAGGAAGAAACAGGGGCTACGGGGTTTCGAACCCCTGACCGCACGCGCCCAACACCACGCCCTTACCACTCGGCCACGCGCTTGCGTGTGTCACCTATGGGGCACAGTATATATATATATATATATATTATATATTTAATTATATCAGAAAAATAAAAGACGCATTTTGCGCCTTATAAGGTTCGAACGCAGTGTCTATTAGAGAGGGAGGTGGCACGCGTCCGTTGTGCCACCCTATTCGACCAGTCATTATTCTGCCAAAATAATATATATACTATATATATTCCGAAATTAATTTAATTAAAATTATTTAATTAAATTAAATACTCCAAATTAGTCCGTTGTCCAAAAATCATAAGTTATATATGTATTCCTACTGTCTAGGACCTCCTGAGTCCAATGATGAGGTCCGTGACTGCAAATGAGGTACCGAAAAAAATATGATGTATGAAATTACCATAATACCCCTGACCCTGTACAAGGCCCAAATGAAATCCGATTTCAACGGAACTGATACCAGTAGTAGACCTGACACTTGTAAGACTGTATACATGATTAGATGACGAACCCGAGACAGAAATTATGTGACGGCAAAAATGACCAAAATACCCCTGACATACCTGAACCCAGATTTAAAAGCCGAGAGAGTCTAAATTGACTTTCTTCGACCTTCCGAACTCAATGATTAGGTCCATAATATGAAAATCAGAACCGATAAATGTGTGAAGGCATCTGTTCTAACATGTTAAACTGTGTTCTAGGTAAAAATATCACTTAAACTACCATGGACAAACAGGGCAAGAAATTCACCATCATGACTAAGGCCCAGAGGTTAGCCGATAAGAAACAGCAAGAGTTTATGCAAGAATTACTGAGACAGCAAAGAGTTATTGAGCGCCATATTAGAATAGCTAAGTCCACTGAAATCGTCTCCGTCCAGCCCTTCATATATAAGGCACGTATTAAGGAAATGATTGCCGAGGCCAAGATGAAAAAACAAGAAGATACTGAAACCCTAAGCCAAATGCTTAAGAGGTAAGACCTATGAACTAGCCACTATAAGTTAGTTCCATGAAACCCATCATAGGGTAGACTTACTCAGTCTAAGGTCATGAGTTGATAAATCTTTATAAATTGTTTTAGGCTTAAAGAGAAAAAGAGGAAGGCTCCGTTCATAGCTTCAAACTCAAATATTGAAGGTGAGTAACTTCTGACACTGTTTAAGTTGCTACTCCTTGATCTGCTAAATTGTTTCAAATACCATATGTTTTAAATGCAATTGTTTTAAATGCATGCTTTTATCACCGATGGCATGGTTTTGAGTTTCTCAAATGATTAACTATACTTCTGATTGATATGCTAGCACTCTGAACCGTTTATCTGTTTTGATCTATTGAACTTGACTTGGATTTATTGAACTATTAATTCCAAACTGATTTAATTACCATGTGATTTAAGCAAAGATTGAATTCGAAACTCTTGCCTGGATATCTGTGTTACTCACTGGGCTTTTTAAAACTCATTCCATTATTTTAATAATTTCAGGGGAACTCTCAGATGGACAGGTTTAGCAGGTTTAGGACTTAGGGGGGAAAATGTTGGAGACCCCCAGATAAAATGATAACCCATTTTTGTGAATCTATACCATTTTTGTACTTTTTGTGTAACTGAACAGACTATGACCTTTTGTGGTGAAACTGTTTTGTAATCTTGATAAGATAGGACTGACTATGATGCATCCTGAATGCTCTGCCAAGTATATATGTATGCATTCTCTTGTGAAAATTTCACTGCTTAAATTATATATGTTGAATGCATTATGCTTGGGATTTATATCGGAACGGCCTGTGGTTAGGATTACCGTCGGGGTTTTGCTTTAAAAAAAAAAAAAAAACTGATAAAACCCGATGGGTGCCTAACTGGCCTTTGTCACGTGCCCCAAATCCGCACAGGGTGGGTCTGGGGGATGTGACAAATAAGATCCGAATGGATGAATTCTGATTTGCCTATGATTGATGATTATTATTCAGGATATACATGGAGATGCCTGACATACCTGGAGGTTTTGAGATTATTTGTGCAAGGAGATAAGCGAACAGTTAGTGAGTAACTCTGACACTGTACTGTATTTTGATTCACTGTCTGTCCTTTTGTGAGTAAATTGGAACTCCTGATTTGACATATAAGTTACACTGTATGGATGCTGTATTTTGTTACACTGCACCGTTATAAATGCTACATTTTTTAAATACACGTACTTAATATATGTCCCTTTTGTACTACATTACACATGATATGATTTCGTCCTTGAATTAATGGATATAGGGTTTTCGCTCAGTTCCGTTATGATCTACCCGTTAGCGATATGCCTCTGTCTTTGATCATAAGTCTGTGTCTTTGATTGATATTGTTTCGTTCGATTCCGTTATGTTCCGTTCGTTGATGATATGTTTGTCTTGATTGATATATGGTCCAGTTCCGTTATGATCTGTCCGCTGATGATATGTCTTTGTTTTGATTGATGTATTATTCCGTTCGATTCCGTTATGTTTCGTTCCATTGATGATGTGCCTGAGTTTTGATTGATATATGGTTTCCACTTAGTTCCGTCAAGTTTCGTTCCGTAAATGGTGTGCCTGTGTCTCCGCTTGATAAAGAAAACATCGTTTATTGTGTTGATTTAACTTGGTGTATAAGTTACACTATCTAGACATTGTACTTTGTTGCACTGTACAATTTTGTATGTTTTACTGCCTAAATGCATATATTTAAATGCTTACTTTTGTACTGCATTACACGTGGCATGATTTTGTCCCGTCCTACTCTATTGTTTTGTTCGGTCTATCTTGTTTCGTTGTATGGTCTGTCTTGGCTTTGTTCTGCTATGTCGAGTCTTCTTCTTGATACCATTCCAATTATGAGCGATATGGCATAAGTAGGCTTGATTATGTGCCTAATTGACATCTTGTTTGTTATGCGCTGTTATGTTCCACTCAGTGCTGATCTATTCTATTGTTTGAATTAATTACCTATACTCTTGTTATTAGATTGGCATCATGCATTGTTCCGTCCATCCTGATTTGTTGTTCCGTTCAGTTCAGTCCCATTTTATTCTACTTAAACTGTATTTAAGGTAGATTTATAAAACTGCTATCCTAAAGTGATTGAATTATTCCTGTGACTTATAAACAAGAACGGGTTTGAAGCCCATGACAGGGAACCTGTGTTAGTCATTGGGCTTATTTAAGCTCACCCCATTCCCTAACATTTTTCAGGAATTATCTCCATTGGATTAGAAGGCACTATGATATGACGTGGATAGGCCGAATGACATTGCAAGTAAGGATCTGACGGTACTGATTCATAGAGACTGGATTATTGTGGACTGAATCTGGTTATTCAGGTGAGTGATATGGTACAACTGACTTGATTGATATGCACTAGATATAGACATGGCTCATGGAAAAAAGTGGTACTCTAGAGATATTAGATCTGCTTTGTGTTATATGTTTGATTATAGATATGTTCTGAGGTTAGAATTATTAGCTGTTTTGGATTTAGACTTGCTCTGTGGTACATACCCTTATGGTGGATACATGAGTTGCATTCCCTTGACAAAAAAAAAAAAAAGGTTTTAGATTCCGCTGCATCTGACCCTATAGTCGGAGTCCAATTCACCAAAAAGTTTAGAATTTGCCTTCGGTTGGTCGCGTGGCGACTGACTGGCATCATGTCCTCGACATCAGTGTAAGGTGGGGTTCGGGGATGTGACATTATTTAATTTGGGCCTAAACCTTGTAACCAAATAGGTTAAATTAGGGTTTTAAACCCTTAAGCTGAAAATGACTTCGTTCCAATAATGCGGTGGTTTGCCCCATAGCGTGACACATGTCTTAGTTGAAACAAGGGTGATTCATCTCGGTCAGGACTTGGCTAAGTCAACTCGCGAGTTGGCTCAACGAGGTCTTCTTCTTCCCTACGCCTGGCTACTATTACGGTAATTTTACAAATTTTCATTTTGAATTTCGTGAGTTTTTAATCCTTGAAAGTCTTTTATTTTCCTTCCAAAATGTTTCTGCAACACTAAAGAATATTTTAGCATTCAATTAAGAGATCAAATGCTCGGTTAAGGGTTTGAAATTCAAACCTACAACTAGATCATTTATCCTCATTTCTATTCCAAAACTTGTGAGGTTTCTTCCATAGTGATCCATTTTTCATGGGGATTTAGTCTCCATTCTTAGATTTGAGTTTAGGTGTAAGTTTATAAGGTTGGGTTTCAAAACCCAAACCTGCAAGTGAAGTTTCAGTGGTCTTCTCTTAGGGTTTTTGGTCACGTCCGTGTGTTTTTTAAACTCTTTGAGGGTTTAGTCAAGGTCCCAATAGGTTAAAGGGGTTTTGGTTACCATTGATTCAGACTTGCACTAAGCAAGGTCCATCAATGGTGGTTTAATGTACGACTGGGTGTTCTTGATGGGTTTAGGTTCCCTTTTTAATGCCTTATTCAAGAATATATATCCTAAACAACATATATGCATGAATATAACATAAACAGTTTGTATACATGCTTAAATTCTAGAGAGAGAAAATATGGTTTTTGATATTTTTACATATTTTCCCTTGATTCTCTTCTCATTTTTCCTTCTGAATCCTTCCTTCTAACTTCTTGCTCCTTCAGTTTCTTATTTTCCTTCAAGCATGCAGTGCAGCACTTGCTTTAAGCAAGTTTCTACCGACTCCTCTCTCTCTCTATCCCTTCACAGCCCTAAATCTAGACTTCCCAATCAGCTTTCTTTCAAATCCATTTAATTCCTCTTTTTCTCTTTTCAGCTTGCATTAAATTTTCTTGATATTTTATAAATTATATGTATATTATATAGTTACACACACTTAAACACATACACCTCAACCAACACCATGAACTCACACCAATTTCACACACAGCACATGCAATGTGCATGGTTGTGCCTCCTCTCATGCATGCTTGCATCATATATATATATATTGTATGTATATGTATATATGGATATATAATTGTTCATGTACATCAATATCCGTATGTATATACATATATACATATGTATATATATATACCCGTATATACTACTCATTTCTTACACAGGAATAAACATGTACAAGTTCGAGTATAAACGTCTGCCATGATGTTCGGTTCATATTTCGATTTACGTGAAATATTTTGGGTGAGGGTGTTACATTCTCCCCCCCTTATTAGAGTTTTGTCCTAAAAACTCGAGTGTTCTAAATCGTAAGTAGACTCTATTATCTTTTCATTCTTGGCTATAATCTATCTATCATGTCCATGTATCTAGTAGTCGAAATTAAACGTCGAGCATATATATATGGACAGAATTTTAAGCATTAGACGGTGTACCTAGTTGACCTTTAGAGGTTTGTGTAGCTTCAGAAAATATATTGAAAACGTGTCCGTACCTCATAGGCTCCTGACTTCCCCCTAGTTTCTCAGCAGTCAATGCCTGTGTGCGTGGCATAGCCGATGAAGCTACTGCAGTAGGCTCTCTGGCAGTTGAACTTCCCTTTGGGCAGTCCTTGATGAGATGCCCTCGTAAACCACATTTGTAGCAGACTTCTGAGAACTGGTGACAGGGTGCATAATGCCTCTTCTGACAAGTAGGGTATACAGGAGTCTCTGTTCTCTTCTGGCTAGTGTTACGACCTTCGTTGACAGAAGTCATACTCCTGAGTCCTATCCTAGTTTTCTTCATCTGCTGGGGAGTAGGGCTAACCTATTTCTTATCTTTCTTTTGGGATAGGGCAATCCCAGCTCTCTCGAAGATCTTAGCATGATTTACTACTGCATTATACGCAGAAAGCTCAAAGGGCTTGAGTCTATACTTGATACTATCTCGGAGACCACTTTTGAACTTCTTAGCCTTCAGATCCTCGGTCATGATAATATGGGGTGAATAACGGGCTAGTTTCATGAACTTAGCCTCATACTCTACTACTGTTATAGTTCTTTGGGTTAGAGTTGCAAACTCTGCTATTTTTTGCTTCTTCAGTGACCTTGTGAAATGTTTATCATTAAATACTTCCAAAAATATTTCCCAAGTCATAGGCGGCTCCTTTCCTTTTCCAGAAGCCACCACCCATATACTGCATCCTTAAAAGTGAAGGCAGTATAAGAAACTTTTTGTTCCTTGGTGCAGGGAAAAATTGTGAATATGCATTCCATTTCTTAGACCCACGCCTCGGCGTCGATCATAGTGTCCAATCCGTCAAACCTAGGAGACTTGAAGCTCTGAAACATCTTATAGCTTGATGTGTTCATAACCTCAACTGGTTGTCCCTGATCATGTGGTAGCCCGGGGTTTTGCACCTGCCGTGGTGCTCTGCCTCGAGCTTGGACACCTATCATGTTTTGAGCCATTGTTTCTAGAATGTGCTCAACCCGATCTAGTCTATCCTTTGGGTTTCTCGCATTCCTTCTCGTGTTTACCATTGTTGCTAAAAAACATATATCTATTAGTTTTTCATCTTATATAGTTATCGCATAAGGTCCATGTTTACTTCCTTCTCATATTCAAGATTTAATATTTTATTATTCTTGACTTCCGTGGTGGTTTCTATAGTTCACCTTACTTCTCATCTTTGTTTTACTACTTCTATTTAACTACGGGTCCCATACCCCGCCTTCTTATCGAGTATGTACTTCTAATTACTCATTTATCTCTAATGCGGGTCCCATACCCCATCTTCGCGTTAAAATGTATACTTCACATAACTACTTCATGAAATGTGGGTCCCATACCCCGTATTCACATTAAAACGTATACTTCATATAACTACTTCATGAAATGCGGGTCCCATACCCCGCCTTTGCATTAAAATGTATACTTTACATAACTATTTCATGAAATACGGGTCCCATACCCCGCCTTCACTTCAAATCACATACCTCACATATCTTAGGTTGCCTAGAGCCTACCTAACTCATAGTTCTTACTTCTAATTCTTCTAGTGTCACCAAGTTTGTTTAAGTCAACCTAGAGTTCTGATGCCAATCTGTGGTATCAGTAAATCTTAATTATTTCCTAACCTCAATCACGACTTGGTCTTCCCCAAAGGCCATTAACCTAAGCTCTAATACCACTTTATCACGTCCCGAAACCACCCTGTGTGGATTCGTGAATCACGACCACCACCCTTCGGCCGGGGGGCCGTCGGGTAAGGCTCACTCACATAAGCAACAGTATCGAAGGGTGGTGCGGCTTGTGTTTACAGAAGCGTGAATTTTTTTTTCTTTTCTTTTCTTATTTTAAAATTTCGCACATCCGTCCGGTACTGCCGCTCTTCACATTGGTACACATGGTTATACATTCAGAGCATAATAAAAACTTAAGGACTTTATAAATACAATCATATTCAGTTGCCCCGTGGGCTTAATACATAATAGTGTACCATATTCTAATACGAAGATACTAAAAAAAATTTCATATTGTTCTCCAAAAGACTGCTAATCTTGAAATAAGCTTTCTATGCCCTTCCTCAAAATAAGCATAGTTCAACATCTTCATCATCAAAATCAG
Organism: Nyssa sinensis; assembly: GCA_008638375.1. NCBI lineage: Eukaryota > Viridiplantae > Streptophyta > Magnoliopsida > Cornales > Nyssaceae > Nyssa > Nyssa sinensis. The sequence goes on from CM018046.1 coordinate 30,072,312, forward strand.
GACTTGCTTTTAGTCACTTAAAAGTGGGGTCGGATAAAAATCCGGTAAGCTAATCTAAGCTTGTGAGTAATTCCAGCATTTGTCATGGGGTTTCAATTGGCAGTGGTTAGTACAAGGGATTTTATAAAACAATCACTACCAATTGCTCGTATACTTTGAACACATAATATATGCATTCTTTTAAGACATAAAGCTTTGAAACATTTAAAATATTCAAGTTAAACACGTATTTCTTCAAATAGAGTATAAAACTCAAACATATAGATACGCATAATGAAAATGAGGGTAAAACCTGCTTCCATTTTCGACATAACATCTTATCACTTCCATTAATAGAATTTGTTTCAAACCAGACTCTCGTTTTACTTTTCATAGAGATATCTTATGCCTGGGGGATTAGATCCTACTACCGGGCATTTATTCCTATCGTGGTTGAGTTTCGAAGAAACCCAACAAAATCCGTGGTGCTTATGCACAGCTTATCTTGCATTCAAATACATTTATCACATGACTTTTTCACATAGATGCTTTTATGAGCGTTTAAAACATGATGTTCATGACTTCATTATAGAATCTTCAAATACTTGGAATATGCAAAGTCAGAATACTTTACATAATTTTGGCATTTTAAAATTATACATGCTGAAATATATCTTTAGGAAAATTGTAGTAGAAACCCATTCACTGAGCATGTCACAATTGGGTTTATAAGAACAGAATAATTTAAAATTGAAATCATGTAAATACTGAATTTGGGATTCAATACTTCATATCTTTTGAACTTAAAACTTCTTCAAATCCGTGGAGTTAAATCTCCACTTCAAATATAGGGTTACTCACCTTATACGTTTGGGTTGGCTTTATTGTTGTGCCTTCCCTTTCCCCTTTTTCAATCTAAAATAATTTATGAAAATTTCATAAATTTCATATGCATTTAAATCAACTTGTGATCCTACCCATTTTTAGACCATGTAAAACTACTTTCTATAATAGGTTTATCCTTAGAATTGTACTAACTCAATTTGCTTATAGTTGCATTTCATGTCTATTTACCTTATACATATATCCTTATTGATAAATAGACATTACCTGCGAAGCATGTCATTTAGCATTTTGGTATTTTCTCGCTCTTCCTCTTTTTCTTTTAATTTTGCCTCAGCAAGTCTCCTTGCTGCTGCTTCTTGCATGAGTCGCCCCATTGGGACGATAGGGGTTTTGTATATGAACGGCCTCACTGAGATGATTTGACATGTCTTGGTGATTCTTATCTTTCTGTTGATTACCTTATTTTTTTATAAAAGCTCATCCATGAAGTCTTATTGAGTCTTATTCATGATAATTTACTTGAGCTTTAACCTAAAACACAATTTAACGTGTGAGGAATTAAATTTCATTTTAATTTATACTCTTCTGGTACCCCATTAATTTTAAGTTTAATTTTATTATTTCATATGTTCACGTGTCACGTTTTTCTGTATTTTATTTCAAAATATGAACCCTACTATTTAGCTCAGAACATCGAACAACGTTCTAGTTTATAGTTAGATAACTTTATGCTATTCATCAAATTTTATGCCTAGTCCTTATAAGTACTTCTTTTGGTCAAGTAGACTCTATCATTGAGTCCAGAATGTCGAAGAAAGTCAATTTAGACCCTCTCGGACTTCCATTTGGCTTTAGGGGTAGTAGGGGCAAAATAGTAATTTTACCCCTTTACATGTCTTTATTTTTTGGGATCTCGTCTCGCAAAATGGACCTCACCATTAGTCTCAGAAGGTCTAAGATAGTAAAAATACAGTTATAACTTGTCCAATTTGGCCATCGGACCATTTCGTCATTATTTAATTTAATATAATTTATATATAATATATATATATATATCTTTGGGGTTTAAAGGACACGGAATTGTCCTGTTTCAGTGGTAAGGAAGGGGAGTTGGGTCCTTAGGGTTCTTTATTAGGGTTTTAAACCCTTAAGCCTAAAACCTCATAACCAAATAGGTTAAATTAGGGTTTTAAACCCTTAAGCCCAAAATGACTTTGTTCCAATAATGCGGTGGTTAGCCCCATAGCGTGACACGTGTCTTAGTGGACATAAGGGTGATTCATCTCGGTCAGGACTCGGCTATGTCAACTCGCAAGTTGGCCCAGCGGGGTCTTCTTCTTCCCTACGCCTAGCTACTGTTGCCCTAATTCTACGAATTTTTATTTTGAATTTCGTGAGTTTTTAATCATTGAAACTCTTCTATTTTCCTTCCAAAATGTTTTTGCAACACTAAAGAATATTTTAACATTCAATTAGTAGCTCAAATGCTTAGTTAAGGGTTTGAAGTTCAAACTTACAACTAGATCATTTATGCTCATTTCTATTCCAAAACTTGTGAGGTTTCTTCCATAGTGATCTATCTTTCATGGGGATTTAGTCTCTGATGCTGCACTTTTTGACTCGCAATAAGTGAGGGCTCCGTGACTTGTAGAACACTCAGAAAGACGATCAGAGGTCCACCGGATTGGCTCCGGCGGTAGCCGCTCCGATGCTTAAGTAAGTAAAAGGAATTGAAAAACTGTATTAAAAGCCAAAGAATGAGCATAAAAATAAAGCGTACCTTTAGGGTTTAATTTATAAGTCGTGGCCTTCCTAAGTTGATTAGGATTCGATGCCATGAATATAGGGATTTGATCATCGAAGATTGCAGTTACCTTGTGGAGTATTAAGTCGTAAATGGAGATAATCATAGACAGTAGTTTCCGTGTTGAATACTGTTTCCTTATTCCCTACTTGGCAGTTGTTAAGGAAATCATAAGGTCGGAGCCGTATGAGGTGTTGATTAAATATTGCCCAGGACATAAGGTCTGGGAGATATGTGCATGAGAATGCCTTGGAGGCTTCGCCTGCACTGTATGACCGAGTTTAGGCTCTGAATGATATATATATATGAGAATGCCCTGAAGGCTAATCGCTGCTCTGTATGATCGAGATTATCAGCTCTATATGATATATATATGAGAATGCTGTCACATCCCCCAGACCCACCCTGTGCGGATTTGGGGCATGTGACAAAGGCCAGTTAGGCACCCATCGGGTTTTATCAGGTTTTTTTTTTTTGAAAGCAAAACCCCGATGGTAATCCTAACCACAGGCCGTTCCGATATAAATCCCAAGCATAATGCATTCAACATATATAATTTAAGCAGCGGAATTTTCACAAGAGAATGCATACATATATACTTGGCAGAACATTCAGGATGCATCATAGTCAGTCCTATCTTATCAAGAATACAAAACAGTTTCACCACAAAAGGTCATAGTCTGTTCAGTTACACAAAAAGTACAAAAATGGTATAGATTCACAAAAATGGGTTATCATTTTATTTGGGGGTCTCCAACATTTTCCCCCCTAAGTCCTGAACCTGCTAAACCTGTCCATCTGAGAGTTCCCCTGAAACTATTAAAATAATGGAATGAGCTTTAAAAAGCCCAGTGAGTAACACAGATATCCAGGCAAGAGTTTCGAATTCAATCTTTGCTTAAATCACATGGTAATTAAATCAGTTTGGAATTAATAGTTCAATAAATCCAAGTCAAGTTCAATAGATCAAAACAGATAAACGGTTCAGAGTGCTAGCATATCAATCAGAAGTATAGTTAATCATTTGAGAAACTAAAAACCATGTCATCGGTGATAAAAGCATGCATTTAAAACAATTGCATTTAAAACATATGGTACTCGAAACAATTTAGCAGACCAAGGAGCAGTAACTTAAACAGTGTCAGAAGTTACTCACCTTCAATATTTGAGTTTGAAGCTATGAACGGAGCCTTCCTCTTTTTCTCTTTAAGCCTAAAACAATTTATAAAGATTTATCAACTCATGACCTTAGACTGAGTAAGTCTACCCTATGATGGGTTTCATGGAACTAACTTATAGTGGCTAGTTCATAGGTCTTACCTCTTAAGCATTTGGCTTAGGGTTTCAGTATCTTCCTGTTTTTTCATCTTGGCCTCGGCAATCATTTCCTTAGTACGTGCCTTATATATGAAGGGCTGGACGGAGACGATTTCAGTGGACTTAGCTATTCTAATATGGCGCTCAATAACTCTTTGTTGTCTCAGTAATTCTTGCATAAACTCTTGCTGTTTCTTATCGGCTAACCTCTGGGCCTTAGTCATGATGGTGAATTTCTTGCCCTGTTTGTCCATGGTAGTTTAAGTGATATTTTTACCTAGAACACAGTTTAACATGTTAGAACAGATGCCTTCACACATTTATCGGTTCTGATTTTCATATTATGGACCTAATCATTGAGTTCGGAAGGTCGAAGAAAGTCAATTTAGACTCTCTCGGCTTTTAAATTTGGGCTCGGGTATGTCAGGGGTATTTTGGTCATTTTTGCCGTCACATAATTTCTGTCTCGGGTTCGTCATCTAATCATGTATACAGTCTTACAAGTGTCAGGTCTACTACTGGTATCAGTTCCGTTGAAATCGGATTTCATTTGGGCCTTGTACAAGGTTAGGGGTATTATGGTAGTTTCATACATCATATTTTTTTCGGTACCTCATTTGCACTCACGGACCTCACCATTGGACTCAGTAGGTCCGAGACAGTAGGAATACATATATAACTTATGATTTTTGAACAACGGACCAATTTGGAGTATTTAATTTAATTAAATAATTTTAATTAAATTAATTTCAGAATATATATAGTATATATATTATTTTGGCAGAATAATGACCGGTCGAATAGGGTGGCACAGCGGACGCGTGCCACCTCCCTCTCCAATAGACACTGCGTTCGAACCTTATAAGGCGCAAAATGCGTCTTTTATTTTTCTGATATAATTAAATATATAATATATATATATATACTGTGCCCCATAGGTGACACACGCAAGCGCGTGGCCGAGTGGTAAGGGCGTGGTGTTGGGCGCGTGCGGTCAGGGGTTCGAAACCCCGTAGCCCCTGTTTCTTCCTTCCCTTTCTTTTCTTTTTAAACATATCAGTTTAACATATAAACGACCCAAAATGACACCGTCCATTTAATTCGGTGGCAACCCCAGGTTACTCCATGTGTCCGAGTTGGCTCGGCCCAACCCATCTCGACTCGGTCGACTTGGCCGAGTCAACTCTGTCTTCCCCACTAACTGCCTCAGTGTTGCCTTAATTTCTGCAGATTTTTAATTTCTATTTCGTGACTTTTAACACACGGTCTCTCTCTGTTTTCGATCCTAACAGGTTTCTACATATCATATCTATCATTTAGCATCCATTTAAAGCTTCGAATCACTCTAAACCATTCTGTTTTCAAAACGATAGCCGTGACCTGTAACACGACCTAGCATCCTCGATTCTTCACCATTTCATGTGATTTTTGAAGCTATGTGATCTACAAATCATAAGGATCAAGACCCTATCTTCATTTTTCAGTTTAGTCACATGCATCGACAATTTAAGTTTTGAACCCGTAAGAATATTTTGAAATTCGTGGGGCCATACAGTGTTCTGGGGTCGCGTAGGTAGATGTTTGAGATCCTCTTAGGGTCTATTTCAGGTCTCGACATGAAAAATCTCAAATGGTTATGGTCGAATCAGACTTGGTGTTTCCAAGCTTCATCAATGGAGGTTAGTTTCGGGTTTCATGGTTCTTGACCCATCCGAGGCCTCCAACACACACAGTATGCTCCAAATTAGTTCTTAGGGTCAAAAATAACCATGCATGCAGTCCATTTCTATCAAACAGTTCCAAAATTTACAAAACAAGAATTGAAGATAAATTTGGAATTTTACCTTCAAGCAGTAGCAGTTCACACTCTTGGCTCGGTTCAGACCTTTCTAAATGTCCCTCAAGCTTCTCAGTTCATGCACCGTGATCCTCAAGTCCCCCCTTGCACTTCAAATGGCCAAATTTTCCCTCAAACTCCCTTGCATGCAAAGCTTTCTTCTCCTCTCTCTCACTCCACTCTCACACTCTCTCACAGTCCCTCACGTACACAACATGACTCACACAATTTCTGTATTTTTTAGAATTCTCTAAAGAGAGAATATGATGCAAGTTATGGCATTTATATATTATAGCTTCATATACATATAGGGCTATACACATATACATATATGTGAGTGTATCTCTGCCCTTAGTGGGGTTAGTGGCTGTTGACTGATGGAGGTGATGGAGGGCTATGATGAAGGGAATGCATGCAAGGCCATTGGCCAATTTGGGTGGTGGCTTGGGCAAGATTATAGGTTATATACATATATTACTGTATATATGCACAAAGTAACCAACAGCCTATTTGGTAACTTTTTAGGACAGATTTTACCTACCTTGGTAGGTCAAGGGTTCAATTCCCCTTGGCCTCCCAAGTGACCATTTTCTCCTATTTTTCTGGTTAAGGCCCTGTTTGGTTGTCGCAGAATTCCAGTTTCACTGTTTTGGCCTTAACTCCCAATCCGTAACTCCTTTTTGAGTGCGGTTTCTTTCTGTCACTTCCTACTCAGAATATCTTTCACTGGCCGAGGTCCAATGTCAGTTTTTATTTCCTCGAGTTTCTCATAATTAGCTAATTCGAGTTTTATCACTATTAAAAATAGACATTAAATTAGCTAAACCTGACATTTCATTCCCAAAACAGTTTTCAGTACACAAAACATGTCAGTTAAGAAATTGGGGTGTTACATCCTCCCCCCCTTCAGAAGAGTTTTGTCCCCAAAACTCAGTCTACAACATCAAGTAAACAACTCGGGATATTTTTCATGCATTTCAGCTTCAAGTTCCCAGGTTGCTTCTTCACTAGAGTGATTTCTCCACAAGACTTTGACTAACGGAATTGCCTTGTTACGCAAAGTCTTTTCTTTCCGGTCAATGATCTGGACTGGCCGTTCTTCATACGTTAAGTCCTCTCTCAACTTGAGTGGCTCATACTCGACGACTTGCCCCGGCTCTTGTATACACTTCCGTAACATGGATACGTGAAACACACGGTGTACCTTATCCAACTCAGGTGGTAATGCCAGACTATATGCAACCGGGCCAATTCTCTTTAAAATCTCAAAAGGACCAATGTAACGAGGACTTAACTTGCCTTTCTTGCCGAATCGAAGTACTCCCTTTAGTGGCGACACTTTAAGAAACACAAGATCGCCTACTTGGAATTCAAGATCCTTCCTCCGATTGTCAGCATAGCTTTTGTACCGGCTCTGGGCCGTTTGCAGTCTATTCCGGATCCTCTGAATTTGTTCCGTGGTGGCTTGGACTAAATCTAGCCCAAGCAACTTCTGTTCACCGGCTTCAATCCAGCAAAGTGGAGATCGGCACCTCCTCCCATATAGTGCCTCATATGGTGCCATTTTAATACTGGCTTGGTAACTGTTATTATAGGCAAACTCGACAAGTGGCAGATGCTCTGCCCAGTTTCCCTTGAAGTCCAGTGCACACAGTCGCAGCATATCCTCCAACATCTGTATCACTCTTTCAGATTGTCCATCAGTTTGCGGGTGATATGCTGTACTGAACTTGAGTTCCGTGCCGAGTGCCTCCTGTAGACTTTTCTAGAATCGTGACACAAATCGGGGATCTCGATCGGATACAATGGACAATGGTGTGCCATGTAAGCGTACGATTTCCTGAATGTACAATGCGGCAAACTTCTCTAAGCTATAAGTGGTCCTGACAGGTAGAAAATGAGCAGACTTGGTCAATCTGTCCACTATGACCCAGACAGCATCAGAGCCTTTCGGTGACTTGGGAAAACCGGACAAAAAGTCCATAGTAATATGATCCCACTTCCATTCCGGAATAGGGAGTGGTTGCAGAAGTCCGCTAGGACGTTGATGCTCAACTTTCACCTGTTGGCATCGTGTGCAGTGAGCAATAAAATTTGCTACGTCCTTCTTTAATCCGGTCCACCAGTATAACTCCCTGAGGTCATGATACATCTTCATAATCCCAGGGTGTACCGTAAATCTCGAGGCATGGGCTTCTTCCAGAATTTCTTTTCTTAACTCTGGTATCTTGGGCACACACAGCCTACCTCGATACCGTAGAATTCCGTCCTGAATTCCAAAATCAGCTTTCCCCGTTGCCTTTACTTCATCACAGATTCTAATCAACTCGTCATCTTGAGTCTGTCCCGCTTTAATTCGCTCCACCAATGTAGATCCAACAGTCAAATTGGCTAGACAAGCTGCGCTTCCTGGTGGAACCACTTCGATACCCATCTCATCCAGATCTCGAATTAATTCCTCCTGAGAGGTAATCATGTAGCCAAGGCTTCCAGATCGTCGACTCAAGGCGTCGGCCACCACATTTGCCTTACCCGGATGGTACTGAATAGCCACATCATAATCATTAATTAGTTCTAGCCATCTTCGCTGTCTCATGTTTAATTCCTTCTATGTGAAGAAATATTTCAAACTCTTGTGATCAGTAAAAATCTCACACACCTCCCCATATAGGTAGTGGCGCCAGATTTTTAGGGCAAACACCACTGCAGCTAATTCCAGATCATGGGTAGGATAGTTTTGCTCGTGAGGTTAGAGCTGTCGGGAAGCATAGGCGATGACTCTATCATTCTGCATAAGGACACAACCTAGTCCCTTATAAGAGGCGTCACAGTAAATGACAAACTTCCCTTCTCTGGAGGGAATAGTCAATACTGGCGCTATGGTCAGTTTCTCTTTTAGCAGCTGGAAACTCTTTTCTTGCTCATCTGCCCAAATGAATGGTACATTACTCTTGGTCAAATGTGTGAGCGGTTTGGCCAACTTTGCAAAATCTTTCACAAAACGTTGGTAATACCCAGCCAGTCCAAGAAAACTTTTGACTTCTGTTACAGTGATCGGTTGGGGCCAATCCAATATGGCTTCCACCTTCTGTGGATCAACAGCGATGCCTTCTTTGGAAATCACATGGCCCAAGAAAGTAATGCTGGACAACCAGAATTCACACTTACTGAATTTTGCATACAGTCTGTGCTCTCTCAAGGTTTGTAGTGCTATCCCCAGATGTCTTTCATGCTCTTCCTCGTTCCGCGAGTATACTAGTATATCATCGATAAATACAATGATGAAGTTATCCAAATACGGTTTAAAAACCCGGTTCATTAAATCCATGAACGCGGCAGGGGCGTTAGTCATGCCAAAAGGCATGACCAGGAACTCATAGTAACCGTATCGGGTTCGGAAGGCCGTCTTTGGTACATCAGTATCCTTGACTTTGAGTTGATGGTACCCCGATCTCAAATCAATTTTAGAAAATACACTCGCCCCTTGTAACTGGTCAAACAATTCATCGATACGCGGAAGAGGGTACTTATTCTTTACCGTCACCTTATTTAGTTCACGGTAATCAATACACAGTCTTAGGGAGCCGTCCTTCTTTTTCACAAACAACACGGGTGCTCCCCAAGGAGATACATTGGGTCGGATAAACCCTTTCTCCAACAATTCCTCCAATTGGGCTTTCAACTCCCTTAACTCTGATGGGGCCATTCGGTAGGGAGTTTTGGATATAGGTTGAGTTCCAGGGATAAGATCGATAGAAAACTCGATCTCTCGATCAACCATTCCTTGCGGTAGTTCCTCTAGAAACACGTCGGGAAATTCACACACAACTGGCACTTCGGGTAGTGGGGGATTCTGGGCTTGGGTATCCAAGACACTACATAAATAACCACGACACCCTTTCTTCAATAACTTCCCTGCCCGAATGGCAGAGATTAGGTAGGGCGGTGGGGTAATGCCCTTTCCCCTGAACATAAACTCGGGCTATCTCGGGGGCTGAAACAATACACTTTTCTCAAAACAATCGATGGTGGCATGATTGTGTGACAACCAATCCATGCCCAATATCACATCGAATCCTTTTATCGCTAAGGGTATTAGATTGACTAACAACTCCTGGTCTCCAATCAGTACTCTGCAGTTCCGAAGGATCGTGGACCCAATCATTGACATCCCAGAAGGAATTTGTACCGATAACAGTTCATCCATAGGTTCAGGTATCTTATGCAGTTTATCAACAAAAGATGGAGACACAAAAGAATGCGTGGATCCAGGGTCAATCAACACATATGCAGAAATTCTAGAAATCGGGAGTATAACTGCTACTACAGCATTTGCAGCAGAGGTGTCTCCTGGTAGCAGTGCAAAGACTCTTCCCGGGCGGCCCTGTGGTTCCTTGCCTTTGTCCTTTGTCTTGGCAAGAGGTACTGGAGTAGGCTTCTGTCCTGCGGTGCCGGTAGTCAAGGCAGGGGTTCTCGGGATTGGTGGATGTTGCGGGCAATCTTTGACTTGGTGCCCCTTATCTCCACATCGGTAGCATGCACCAGTCAGTCGGCGACATTCTCCAGGGTGTAGGTTCTGGCAGTGAGGGCATCTGGACACTTCCTCAGTTTTCTTCTGACCCTTGTTGCTTTTACTTGGGTCCTCAGTCCTATGCTTCTTGCTCGGCTGCTCCTTCTTAAAGTTTTTGCCCTTTTTCTTTCTTTCCTGGTCCTTCAGTTGGTTGAACTCTTCCATGTCCTTTTCAATAACTAGGTCTTTGTTAAGAACATCGGAATAGGTGTGTAGTTCAAAGGCCGAGACTTTAGTCCGTATCCCGATCTGAAGACCTGCGAGGAATTTCCTTGCCCTATTATGCTCTTCCCTCACCAAAAAGGAAGCAAATCTGGACAACGCAGAGAACTTGGCTGCATATTGAATTACGGTCATGTCCCCTTGTTTTAGGGTGGCGAACTCCTGAATTTTTCTCTCCCGGATTGTAGGGGGAAAGAACAGACCGTAAAACTTATCAATAAAATCGGCCCAGGTAATGGTGGGGTTCTGTACTTGCATCTCGAGCCACCACTTGTAAGCCTCTCCTTGTAACATGTAAGTGGCTAGCATCACTTTCTCGGCTTCCGAACAAATCAAGAGCTTAAAGGTCTTTTCCATTGACATGACCCACAGCTCAGCTTTCTCGGGGTCGGTGACAGCATTGAAAGTCAGGGGTTTGAGCTTGTGGAAGCGATCTAACAAGTCATTACGAATGCCGGTTTCCAACGGCTGCATTGGGGCGGGCGGAGGCGGAACTACCGGAGGCTTTACCGGGTTATTTGCTGGTCCGGCCTGGTGTTGCTGTAAGGTTCTTGATAGTCCCTCAATGGCCTGGCCGAATTGAGCTAATGTGGCCCGCATTTCCCGTAGGGCTACGCTCTCCGTTGGGGCCCGCGGTTCCCTATTGCTACTCCTAGTTTGAGGCGGCATCTGAAGCAAGATAAAAAGTATTCTAAGTATCCTCATTCAATGTGTCATAGTAAGAATGTCATTCAGGTTGTTCATCGATTCAGAAATCCTACGACTTAAGTATTTGCTTTCTAAGGATTCAGTGTTTAAATAACCCTAAGGTTCTGGTCTATACTGACTTTCAAACCTGTAGCTCTGATACTACTCTTTTGTCACATCCCCCAGACCCACCCTGTGCGGATTTGGGGCACGTGACAAAAGCCAGTTGGGCACCCATCGGGTTTTATCAGTTTTTTTTTTTTGAAAGCAAAACCCCGACGGTAATCCTAACCACAGGCCGTTCCGATATAAATCCCAAGCATAATGCATTCAACATATATAATTTAAGCAGCGGAATTTTCACAAGAGAATGCATACATATATACTTGGCAGAGCATTCAGGATGCATCATAGTCAGTCCTATCTTATCAAGATTACAAAACAGTTTCACCACAAAAGGTCATAGTCTGTTCAGTTACACAAAAAGTACAAAAATGGTATAGATTCACAAAAATGGGTTATCATTTTATCTGGGGGTCTCCAACATTTTCCCCCCTAAGTCCTGAACCTGCTAAAACCTGTCCATCTGAGAGTTCCCCTGAAATTATTAAAATAATGGAATGAGCTTTAAAAAGCCCAGTGAGTAACACAGATATCCAGGCAAGAGTTTCGAATTCAATCTTTGCTTAAATCACATGGTAATTAAATCAGTTTGGAATTAATAGTTCAATAAATCCAAGTCAAGTTCAATAGATCAAAACAGATAAACGGTTCAGAGTGCTAGCATATCAATCAGAAGTATAGTTAATCATTTGAGAAACTAAAAACCATGTCATCGGTGATAAAAGCATGCATTTAAAACAATTGCATTTAAAACATATGGTATTCGAAACAATTTAGCAGATCAAGGAGCAGTAACTTAAACAGTGTCAGAAGTTACTCACCTTCAATATTTGAGTTTGAAGCTATGAACGGAGCCTTCCTCTTTTTCTCTTTATGCCTAAAACAATTTATAAAGATTTATCAACTCATGACCTTAGACTGAGTAAGTCTACCCTATGATGGGTTTCATGGAACTAACTTATAGTGGCTAGTTCATAGGTCTTACCTCTTAAGCATTTGGCTTAGGGTTTCAGTATCTTCTTGTTTTTTCATCTTGGCCTCGGCAATCATTTCCTTAGTACGTGCCTTATATATGAAGGGCTGGACGGAGACGATTTCAGTGGACTTAGCTATTCTAATATGGCGCTCAATAACTCTTTGCTGTCTCAGTAATTCTTGCATAAACTCTTGCTGTTTCTTATCGGCTAACCTCTGGGCCTTAGTCATGATGGTGAATTTCTTGCCCTGTTTGTCCATGGTAGTTTAAGTGATATTTTTACCTAGAACACAGTTTAACTTGTTAGAACAGATGCCTTCACACATTTATCGGTTCTGATTTTCATATTATGGACCTAATCATTGAGTTCGGAAGGTCGAAGAAAGTCAATTTAGACTCTCTCGGCTTTTATATCTGGGTTCGGGTATGTCAGGGGTATTTTGGTCATTTTTGCCGTCACATAATTTCTATCTCGGGTTCGTCATCTAATCATGTATACAGTCTTACAAGTGTCAGGTCTACTACTGGTATCAGTTCCGATGAAATCGGATTTCATTTGGGCCTTGTACAGGGTCAGGGGTATTATGGTAATTTCATACATCATATTTTTTTCGGTACCTCATTTGCAGTCACGGACCTCACCATTGGACTCAGGAGGTCCGAGACAGTAGGAATACATATATAACTTATGATTTTGGACAACGGACTAATTTGGAGTATTTAATTTAATTAAATAATTTTAATTAAATTAATTTCGGAATATATATAGTATATATATTATTTTGGCATAATAATGACCGGTCGAATAGGGTGGCACAGCGGACGCGTGCCACCTCCCTCTCCAATAGACACTGCGTTCGAACCTTATAAGGCGCAAAATGCGTCTTTTATTTTTCTGATATAATTAAATATATAATATATATATATATATATACTGTGCCCCATAGGTGACACACGCAAGCGCGTGGCCGAGTGGTAAGGGCGTGGTGTTGGGCGCGTGCGGTCAGGGGTTCGAAACCCCGTAGCCCCTATTTCTTCCTTCCCTTTCTTTTCTTTTTAAACATATCGGTTTAACATATAAACGGCCCAAAACGACACCGTCCATTTAATTCGGTGGCAGCCCCGGGTTACTCCACGTGTCCGAGTTGGCTCGGCCCAACCCATCTCGACTCGGTCGACTCGGTCGACTCGGCCGAGTCAACTCTGTCTTCCCCACTAACTGCCTCAGTGTTGCCTTAATTTCTGCAGATTTTTAATTTCTATTTCGTGACTTTTAACACACGGTCTCTCTCTGTTTTCGATCCTAACAGGTTTCTACATATCATATCTATCATTTAGCATCAATTTAAAACTTCGAATCACTCGAAACCATTTTGTTTTCAAAACGATAGCCGTGACCTGTAACACGACCTAGCATCCTCGATTCTTCACCATTTCATGTGATTTTTGAAGCTATGTGATCTACAAATCATAAGGATCAAGACCCTATCTTCATTTTTCAGTTTAGTCACATGCATCGACAATTTAAGTTTTGAACCCGTAAGAATATTTTGAAATTCGTGGGGCCATACAATGTTCTGGGGTCGCGTAGGTAGATGTTTGAGATCCTCTTAGGGTCTATTTCAGGTCTCGACATGAAAAATCTCAAATGGTTATGGTCGAATCAGACTTGGTGTTGCCAAGCTTCATCAATGGAGGTTAGTTTCGAGTTTCATGGTTCTTGACCTATCCGAGACCTCCAACACACACAGTATGCTCCAAATTAGTTCTTAGGGTCAAAAATAACCATGCATGCAGTCCATTTCTATCAAACAGTTCCAAAATTTACAAAACAAGAATTGAAGATAAATTTGGAATTTTACCTTCAAGCAGTAGCAGTTCACACTCTTGGCTCGGTTCAGACCTTTCTAAGTGTCCCTCAAGCTTCTCAGTTCATGCACCGTGATCCTCAAGTCCCCCCTTGCACTTCAAATGGCCAAATTTTCCCTCAAGCTCCCTTGCATGCAAAGCTTTCTTCCCCTCTCTCTCACTACACTCTCACACTCTCTCACAGTCCCTCACGTACACAACATGACTCACACAATTTCTGTATTTTTCAGAATTCTCTAAAGAGAGAATATGATGCAAGTTATGGCATTTATATATTATAGCTTCATATACATATAGGGCTATACACATATACATATATGTGAGTGTATCTCTGCCCTTAGTGGGGTTAGTGGCTGTTGACTGATGGAGGTGATGGAGGGCTATGATAAAGGGAATGCATGCAAGGCCATTGGCCAATTTGGGTGGTGGCTTGGGCAAGATTATAGGTTATATACATATATTACTGTATATATGCACAAAGTAACCAACAGCCTAGTTGGTAACTTTTTGGGACAGATTTTACCTACCTTGGTAGGTCAAGGGTTCAATTCCCCTTGGCCTCCCAAATGACCATTTTCTCCTATTTTTCTGGTTAAGGCCCTGTTTGGTTGTCGCAGAATTATAGTTTCACTATTTTCGCCTGAACTCCCAATCCGTAACTCCTTTTTGAGTGCGGTTTCTTTCTGTCACTTCCTACTCAGAATATCTTTCACTGGCCGAGGTCCAATGTCAGTTTTTATTTCCTCGAGTTTCTCATAATTAGCTAATTCGAGTTTTATCACTATTAAAAATAGACATTAAATTAGCTAAACCTGACATTTCATTCCCAAAACAGTTTTCAGTACACAAAACATGTCAGTTAAGTAATTGGGGTGTTACATCCTCCCCCCCTTCAGAAGAGTTTTGTCCCCAAAACTCAGTCTACAACATCAAGTAAACAACTCGGGATATTTTTCATGCATTTCAGCTTCAAGTTCCCAGGTTGCTTCTTCACTAGAGTGATTTCTCCACAAGACTTTGACTAACGGAATTGCCTTGTTACGCAAAGTCTTTTCTTTCCGGTCAAGGATCTGGACTGGCCGTTCTTCATACGTTAAGTCCTCTCTCAACTTGAGTGGCTCATACTCGACGACTTGCCCCGGTTCTTGTATACACTTCCGTAACATGGATACGTGAAACACACGGTGTACCTTGTCCAACTCAGGTGGTAATGCCAGACTATATGCAACCGGGCCAATTCTCTTTAAAATCTCAAAAGGACCAATGTAACGAGGACTTAACTTGCCTTTCTTGCCGAATCGAAGTACTCCCTTTAGTGGCGACACTTTAAGAAATACAAGATCGCCTACTTGGAATTCAAGATCCTTCCTCCGATTGTCAGCATAGCTTTTGTACCGGCTCTGGGCCGTTTGCAGTCTGTTCCGGATTCTCTGAATTTGTTCCGTGGTGGCTTGGACTAAATCTGGCCCAAGCAGCTTCTGTTCACCGGCTTCAATCCAACAAAGTGGAGATCGGCACCTCCTCCCGTATAGTGCCTCATATGGTGCCATTTTAATGCTGGCTTGGTAACTGTTATTATAGGCAAACTCGACAAGTGGCAGATGCTCTGCCCAGTTTCCTTTGAAGTCCAGTGCACACAGTCGCAGCATATCCTCCAACATCTGTATCACTCTTTCAGATTGTCCCGTCAGTTTGCGGGTGATATGCTGTACTGAACTTGAGTTCCGTGCCGAGTGCCTCCTGTAGACTTTTCCAGAATCGTGACACAAATCGGGGATCTCGATCGGATACAATGGACAATGGTGTGCCATGTAAGCGTACAATTTCCTGAATGTACAATGCGGCAAACTTCTCTAAGCTATAAGTGGTCCTGACAGGTAGAAAATGAGCAGACTTGGTCAATCTGTCCACTATGACCCAGACAGCATCAGAGCCTTTCGGTGACTTGGGAAAACCGGACACAAAGTCCATAGTAATATGATCCCACTTCCATTCCGGAATAGGGAGTGGTTGCAGAAGTCCGCTAGGACGTTGATGCTCAACTTTCACCTGTTGGCATCGTGTGCAGTGAGCAATAAAATTTGCTACGTCCTTCTTTAATCCGGTCCACCAGTATAACTCCCTGAGGTCATGATACATCTTCGTAATCCCAGGTTGTACCGTAAATCTCGAGGCATGGGCTTCTTCCAGAATTTCCTTTCTTAACTCTGGTATCTTGGGCACACACAACCTACCTCGATACCGTAGAATTCTGTCCTGAATTCCAAAATCAGCTTTCCCCGTTGCCTTTACTTCATCACAGATTCTAATCAACTCCTCATCTTGAGTCTGTCCCAGCTTTAATTCGCTCCACCAATGTAGATCCAACAGTCAAATTGGCCTAGACAAGCCTGCGCTTACCTGGTGGAACCTACTTCGATACCCATTCTCATCCAGATCTCGAATTAATTCCTCCTGAGAGGTAATCATGTAGGCAAGGCTTCCAGATCGTCGACTCAAGGCGTCGGCCACCACATTTGCCTTACCCGGATGGTACTGAATAGCCACATCATAATCCTTAATTAGTTCTAGCCATCTTCGCTGCCTCATGTTTAATTCCTTCTGTGTGAAGAAATATTTCAAACTCTTGTGATCAGTAAAAATCTCACACACCTCCCCATATAGGTAGTGGCGCCAGATTTTTAGGGCAAACACCACTGCAGCTAATTCTAGATCATGGGTAGGATAGTTTTGCTCATGAGGTCGGAGCTGTCGGGAAGCATAGGCGATGACTCTATCATTCTGCATAAGGACACAACCCTAGTCCCTTATAAGAGGCGTCACAGTAAATGACAAACTTCCCTTCTCTGGAGGGAATAGTCAATACTGGCGCTGTGGTCAGTTTCTCTTTTAGCAGCTGGAAACTCTTTTCTTGCTCATCTGCCCAAATGAATGGTACATTACTCTTGGTCAAATGTGTGAGCGGTTTGGCCAACTTTGCAAAATCTTTCACAAAACGCCTGGTAGTACCCAGCCAGTCCAAGAAAACTTCTGACTTCTGTCACAGTGGTCGGCTGGGGCCAATCCAATATGGCTTCCACCTTCTGTGGATCAACAGCGATGCCTTCTTTGGAAATCACATGGCCCAAGAAGGTAATGCTGGACAACCAGAATTCACACTTGCTGAATTTTGCATACAGTCTGTGCTCTCTCAGGGTTTGTAGTGCTATCCCCAGATGTCTTTCATGCTCTTCCTCGTTCCGCGAGTATACTAGTATATCATCGATAAATACAATGATGAAGTTATCCAAATACGGTTTAAAAACCCGGTTCATTAAATCCATGAACGCGGCAGGGGCGTTAGTCACGCCAAAAGGCATGACCAGGAACTCATAGTGACCGTATCGGGTTCGGAAGGCCGTCTTTGGTACATCAGTATCCTTGACTTTGAGTTGATGGTACCCCGATCTCAAATCAATTTTAGAAAATACACTCGCCCCTTGTAACTGGTCAAACAATTCATCGATACGCGGAAGAGGGTACTTATTCTTTACCGTCACTTTATTTAGTTCACGGTAATCAATGCACAGTCTTAGGGAGCCGTCCTTCTTTTTCACAAACAACACGGGTGCTCCCCAAGGAGATACACTAGGTCGGATAAACCCTTTCTCCAACAATTCCTCCAATTGGGCTTTCAACTCCCTTAACTCTGATGGGGCCATTTGGTAGGGAGTTTTGGATATAGGTTGAGTTCCAGGGATAAGATCGATAGAAAACTCGATCTCTCGATCAACCGTTCCTTACGGTAGTTCCTCTGGAAACACGTCGGGAAATTCACACACAACTGGCACTTCGGGTAGTGGGGGATTCTGGGCTTGGGTATCCAAGACACTACATAAATAACCACGACACCCTTTCTTCAATAACTTCCCTGCCTGAATGGCAGAGATTAGGTAGGGCGGTGAGGTAATGCCCTTTCCCCTGAACATAAACTCGGGCTGTCCCGGGGGCTGAAACAATACACTTTTCTCAAAATAATCGATGGTGGCATGATTGTGTGACAGCCAATCCATGCCCAATATCACATCGAATCCTTTTATCGCTAAGGGTATTAGATTGACTAACAACTCCTGGTCTCCAATCAGTACTCTGCAGTTCCGAAGGATCGTGGACCCAATCATTGACATCCCAGAAGGAATTTGTACCGATAACAGTTCATCCATAGGTTCAGGTATCTTATGCAGTTTATCAACAAAAGATGGAGACACAAAAGAATGCGTGGATCCAGGGTCAATCAACACATATGCAGAAATTCTAGAAATCGGGAGTATACCTGCTACTACAGCATTTGCAGCAGAGGTGTCTCCTGGTAGCAGTGCAAAGACTCTTCCCGGGCGGCCCTGTGGCTCCTTGCCTTTGTCCTTTGTCTTGGCAAGAGGTGCTGGAATAGGCTTCTGTCCTGCGGTGCCGGTAGTCAAGGCAGGGGTTCTCGGGATTGGTGGATGTTGCGGGCAATCTTTGACTTGGTGCCCCTTATCTCCACATCGGTAGCATGCACCAGTCAGTCGGCGACATTCTCCAGGGTGTAGGTTCTGGCAGTGAGGGCATCTGGACACTTCCTCAGTTTTCTTCTGACCCTTGTTGCTCTTACTTGGGCCCTCAGTCCTTTGCTTCTTGCTCGGCTGCTCCTTCTTAAAGTTTTTGCCCTTTTTCTTTCTTTCCTGGTCCTTCAGTTGGTTGAACTCTTCCATGTCCTTTTCAATAACTAGGGCTTTGTTAAGAACATCGGAATAGGTGTGTAGTTCAAAGGCCGAGACTTTAGTCCGTATCCCGATCCGAAGACCTGCGAGGAATTTCCTTGCCCTATTATGCTCTTCCCTCACCAAAAAGGAAGCAAATCTGGACAACGCAGAGAACTTGGCTGCTATATTGAATTACGGTCATGTCCCCTTGTTTTAGGGTGGCGAACTCCTGAATTTTTCTCTCCCGGATTGTAGGGGGAAAGAACATACCGTAAAACTTATCAATAAAATCGGCCCAGGTAATGGTGGGGTTCTGTACTTGCATCTCGAGCCACCACTTGTAAGCCTCTCCCTGTAACATGTAAGTGGCTAGCATCACTTTCTCGGCTTCAAAACAAATCAAGAGCTTAAAGGTCTTTTCCATTGACATGACCCACGGCTCAGCTTTCTCGGGGTCGGTGACAGCATTGAAAGTCGGGGGTTTGAGCTTGTGGAAGCGATCTAACAAGTCATTACGAATGCCGGTTTCCAACGGCTGCGCTGGGGCGGGCGGAAGCGGAACTACCGGAGGCTCTACCGGTTTATTTGCTGGTCCGGCCTGGTGTTGCTGTAAGGTTCTTGATAGTCCCTCAATGGCCTGGCCGAATTGAGCTAATGTGGCCCGCATTTCCCGTAGGGCTACGCTCTCCGTTGGGGCCCGCGGTTCCCTATTGCTACTCCTAGTTCGAGGCGGCATCTGAAGCAAGATAAAAAGTATTCTAAGTATCCTCATTCAATGTGTCATAGTAAGAATGTCATTCAGGTTGTTCATCGATTCAGAAATTCCTACTGACTTAAGTATTTGCTTTCTAAGGATTCAGTGTTTAAATAACCCTAAGGTTCTGGTCTATACTGACTTTCAAACCTGTAGCTCTGATACCACTCTTTTGTCACATCCCCCAGACCCACCCTGTGCGGATTTGGGGCACGTGACAAAGGCCAGTTAGGCACCCATCGGGTTTTATCAGTTTTTTTTTTTTTGAAAGCAAAACCCCGACGGTAATCCTAACCACAGGCCATTCCGATATAAATCCCAAGCATAATGCATTCAACATATATAATTTAAGCAGCGGAATTTTCACAAGAGAATGCATACATATATACTTGGCAGAGCATTCAGGATGCATCATAGTCAGTCCTATCTTATCAAGATTACAAAACAGTTTCACCACAAAAGGTCATAGTCTGTTCAGTTACACAAAAAGTACAAAAATGGTATAGATTCACAAAAATGGGTTATCATTTTATCTGGGGGTCTCCAACATTTTCCCCCCTAAGTCCTGAACCTGCTAAACCTGTCCATCTGAGAGTTCCCCTGAAATTATTAAAATAATGGAATGAGCTTTAAAAAGCCCAGTGAGTAACACAGATATCCAGGCAAGAGTTTCGAATTCAATCTTTGCTTAAATCACATGGTAATTAAATCAGTTTGGAATTAATAGTTCAATAAATCCAAGTCAAGTTCAATAGATCAAAACAGATAAACGGTTCAGAGTGCTAGCATATCAATCAGAAGTATAGTTAATCATTTGAGAAACTAAAAACCATGTCATCGGTGATAAAAGCATGCATTTAAAACAATTGCATTTAAAACATATGGTATTCGAAACAATTTAGCAGATCAAGGAGCAGTAACTTAAACAGTGTCAGAAGTTACTCACCTTCAATATTTGAGTTTGAAGCTATGAACGGAGCCTTCCTCTTTTTCTCTTTAAGCCTAAAACAATTTATAAAGATTTATCAACTCATGACCTTAGACTGAGTAAGTCTACCCTATGATGGGTTTCATGGAACTAACTTATAGTGGCTAGTTCATAGGTCTTACCTCTTAAGCATTTGGCTTAGGGTTTCAGTATCTTCCTGTTTTTTCATCTTGGCCTCGGCAATCATTTCCTTAGTACGTGCCTTATATATGAAGGGCTGGACGGAGACGATTTCAGTAGACTTAGCTATTCTAATATGGCGCTCAATAACTCTTTGCTGTCTCAGTAATTCTTGCATAAACTCTTGCTGTTTCTTATCGGCTAACCTCTAGGCCTTAGTCATGATGGTGAATTTCTTGCCCTGTTTGTCCATGGTAGTTTAAGTGATATTTTTACCTAGAACACAGTTTAACATGTTAGAACAGATGCCTTCACACATTTATCGGTTCTGATTTTCATATTATGGACCTAATCATTGAGTTCGGAAGGTCGAAGAAAGTCAATTTAGACTCTCTCGGCTTTTAAATCTAGGTTCGGGTATGTCAGGGGTATTTTGGTCATTTTTGCCGTCACATAATTTCTATCTCGGGTTCGTCATCTAATCATGTATACAGTCTTACAAGTGTCAGGTCTACTACTGGTATCAGTTCCGATGAAATCGGATTTCATTTGGGCCTTGTACAGGGTCAGGGGTATTATGGTAATTTCATACATCATATTTTTTTCGGTACCTCATTTGCAGTCACGGACCTCACCATTGGACTCAGGAGGTCCGAGACAGTAGGAATACATATATAACTTATGATTTTTGGACAACGGACTAATTTGGAGTATTTAATTTAATTAAATAATTTTAATTAAATTAATTTTGGAATATATATAGTATATATATTATTTTGGCAAAATAATGACCGGTCGAATAGGGTGGCACAGCGGACGCGTGCCACTTCCCTCTCCAATAGACACTGCGTTCGAACCTTATAAGGCGCAAAATGCGTCTTTTATTTTTCTGATATAATTAAATATATAATATATATATACTGTGCCCCATAGGTGACACACGC
This sequence comes from Nyssa sinensis, assembly GCA_008638375.1. Lineage (NCBI taxonomy): Eukaryota > Viridiplantae > Streptophyta > Magnoliopsida > Cornales > Nyssaceae > Nyssa > Nyssa sinensis. The sequence continues at coordinate 30,094,069 of CM018046.1, forward strand.
AAGCGCGTGGCCGAGTGGTAAGGGCGTGGTGTTGGGCGCGTGCAGTCAGGGGTTCGAAACCCCGTAGCCCCTATTTCTTCCTTCTCTTTCTTTTCTTTTTAAACATATCAGTTTAACATATAAACGGCCCAAAACGACACCGTCCATTTAATTCGGTGGCAGCCCCAGGTTACTCCACGTGTCCGAGTTGGCTCGGCCCAACCCATCCCGGCTCGGTCGACTCGGTCGACTCCGCCGAGTCAACTCTGTCTTCCCCACTAACTGCCTCAGTGTTGCCCTAATTTCTACAGATTTTTAATTTCTATTTCGTGAGTTTTAACACACGGTCTCTCTCTGTTTTCGATCCTAACAGGTTTCTACATATCATATCTATCATTTAGCATCCATTTAAAGCTTCGAATCACTCTAAACCATTCTGTTTTCAAAACGATAGCCGTGACCTGTAACACGACCTAGCATCCTCGATTCTTCACCATTTCATGTGATTTTTGAAGCTATGTGATCTACAAATCATAAGGATCAAGACCCTATCTTCATTTTTCAGTTTAGTCACATGCATCGACAATTTAAGTTTTGAACCCGTAAGAATATTTTGAAATTCGTGGGGCCATACAGTGTTCTGGGGTCGCGTAGGTAGATGTTTGAGATCCTCTTAGGGTCTATTTCAGGTCTCGACATGCAAAATCTCAAATGGTTATGGTCGAATCAGACTTGGTGTTTCCACGCTTCATCAATGGAGGTTAGTTTCAGGTTTCATGGTTCTTGACCTATCCGAGACCTCCAACACACACAGTATGCTCCAAATTAGTTCTTAGGGTCAAAAATAACCATGCATGCAGTCCATTTCTATCAAACAGTTCCAAAATTTACAAAACAAGAATTGAAGATAAATTTGGAATTTTACCTTCAAGCAGTAGCAGTTCACACTCTTGGCTCGGTTCAGACCTTTCTAAATGTCCCTCAAGCTTCTCAGTTCATGCACCGTGATCCTCAAGTCCCCCCTTGCACTTCAAATGGCCAAATTTTCCCTCAAGCTCCCTTGCATGCAAAGCTTTCTTCCCCTCTCTCTCACTACACTCTCACACTCTCTCACAGTCCCTCACGTACACAACATGACTCACACAATTTCTGTATTTTTCAGAATTCTCTAAAGAGAGAATATGATGCAAGTTATGGCATTTATATATTATAGCTTCATATACATATAGGGCTATACACATATACATATATGTGAGTGTATCTCTGCCCTTAGTGGGGTTAGTGGCTGTTGACTGATGGAGGTGATGGAGGGCTATGATGAAGGGAATGCATGCAAGGCCATTGGCCAATTTGGGTGGTGGCTTGGGCAAGATTATAGGTTATATACATATATTGCTGTATATATGCACAAAGTAACCAACAGCCTAGTTGGTAACTTTTTGGGACAGATTTTACCTACCTTGGTAGGTCAAGGGTTCAATCCCCTTGGCCTCCCAAGTGACCATTTTCTCCTATTTTTCTGGTTAAGGCCCTGTTTGGTTGTCGCAGAATTCCAGTTTCACTGTTTTGGCCTTAACTCCCAATCCGTAACTCCTTTTTGAGTGCGGTTTCTTTCTGTCACTTCCTTCTCAGAATATCTTTCACTGGCCGAGGTCTAATGTCAGTTTTTATTTCCTCGAGTTTCTCATAATTAGCTAATTCGAGTTTTATCACTATTAAAAATAGACATTAAATTAGCTAAACCTGACATTTCATTCCCAAAACAGTTTTCAATACACAAAACATGTCAGTTAAGAAATTGGGGTGTTACAAATGCCCTGAAGGTTTGTCACTGCTCTGTATGATCGAGATTATCAGCTCCGTATACACACGTGTCTCAAGGTGATTGGTGTGTTTGTTTGTGGTATATCAGCTACTCCCCCCCCCCCCGAGCCCTAATTAGAAGCTAGGGCTTAACTAGGGTTATGGGTCTTGTGAAGAGTCATACGTTTTGTTCCTCCGTTTCTCGAGACGTCGGTTTAATGCGTCATTTATTGGGCAGCCGATACTTGAGAATCCATTATTATCTTCAACCATTGTGTCGGCTCACCTTGGAAGGCTCATATTTCGAATGTGTATATAAAGAGAGGGAAAGGTCTTTCATACCTTTCTTCTGCATTCGCGTCTACAGTACCAGATCGTCATTTGACATATTTTGAAGTTTGAAGGATATCCGGTGTTCATAATCCTTTCTTGATCTTAGGTTCGACTTTTAGTCCCCTTCTACATTCCTTCTCATTTGTTTCATTTCTTTCTCTTGTTCGCCATGTCTGGTTGTGAGTCACACTCTGGTTCGGGCAGTCCTTCAGAGACCGTTCCTCAACTGCAGTTAGTGAATATTGATGAAAATAGACTAGTAGAACCCCCTCTAGTCCAGGGGTTAGGATTGTTGATGCATTCGATGAGCCCCCAAATAGGGCTGGTGAGACTTATGGTCGATACGGTTACAGAGAGGAGGGTGAGAGTGTAATTACTGAAACCATGTTGAAGGAGTTATGGGTGAAGTTCAAACTTCCCACAAATGTTACTTTCAGGGTCCCAGATTCTCAGGATCGCCCAAGCGATGTTAGAGAGGGGGAAATCTGTGCCTATCTGGCCTGGTTTGAAATGGGTCTTACATTCCCCCTTCCTAATATAATAAAACAATTCTTTTGTTGGATTAACCTTTGCCTCACAGACCTGAACCTTAACAGTTGGAGACATCGGTTAAGCTTCATCGTGTTAGGGCATATGAATAATGTCGAGGTGTCCCTCGACCTGATCCGTAGCAATATGGATCTAAAACTTCAAAATGTGAAGGGCCTTTATTATATGTCTTTTGATAGCGGGTTCAGACCCCTTACTTCTGTGCCCTCCTTCAACATGACCTGGAAGAAGTGGTACTTTTTCATTAAAGGAGGATGGGAATTCAAGAACTTTGAAGGTCAACCCCCTGCATTCCCCCGAACCACTGGGCCAAGGGGTGAGGCTCAACTTTTCTGTGGCTGTATTGATTTCGTTTTGTTCGCCAATTGTTGAACTGATCAATTTCTGTGCTTGTTTTGCAGTCAAGAGTGAGTGGAAGAGACCAGACTTCTCTCTCGCGATTCAGAAGCAATATAAGAAGCTCTTGAAGCCCAACAGTCGAGACCATTCTTCTATTGTTAACCCTGATAGATTGATGGCTACCAAGGGGAGTGTTAAGGAGATTGCTAATAATGTGATGGCTCAGTGGGAGACCGGGCCATCACCGTCTGTGGCGGCGGGAGAGGCTTCCTCTCCAGCGGTCCTTCCCGTTCAAAAGAAGTGGAGGTTAGTTTTTTCCTCTCCTGAGCCTGCTGAGGGGGAGGAAGAGGCTCTTGTCCCCATTTCGATGGTCCCCCTAGTCCCGTCCCGTCGAGCAGGTAAGGGGGCATCATCATCAGTGGCTCCCGATGCTGCTGATCAGGGGGCCAAGAGGATTCTAAGGGACTTCTGGGCCAAAGGCTCAGTTAAACTCAAGCCTCAGAAGTCGGGGAAGCTTCTTGCTGATTTGACCGCTCTTCAGGTTAAGGTGAGTTCGTCGGGCCCTTATTTTTCTTTCCCTTTTCTTCAAGTGTTTAAGCTGGTATTGAACTGTTCACTTTGTATTATGCAGACCCTGCACACCCTTTCTACTTTGGTAGAGGTTTCTCCACCTGCGGAGGAGTTTGACTAACTCAGGGCCGATCTGGACGATCTGGGGCTTCAGCTTGGTACTGCTCGGTCGGAGGCTCACGACTCCGCAGAGAAGCTGAAGAAGTGTCAGAACTCCTTGATCGTGATGGAGTCGGAGAGGAACCTTGCCGTTGAGTGGGCAAAGAGGTTGCAGGCGGAGATGAACGGCATGCGGTATCAGTACCGTAAACAGCTTGATGACGCCATGGAGCAGGCATTGATGGATAATGAGGAGGAAATGAAGTCGAAGCTGGAAGGAATGACCCATCGCTTGATTACGTTTGGGTTCAACAACTTCCGTTCCCGGCTCCTTGCCAAGTTTCCTGACCTTGATGTCTCCTCAATTGTGCCGCTTGGATCTGAACCTTCAAAGTTTGTTATCCAGGGTGAAGTGGCTGATGTCCTCCCTGCTGATCCCACGAAAGTGGTCGTACCGACTGAGATGGTTGATGCTGCCCCTGCCGATCCTTCTCCGGTCATTGATTCTGTTCCTGCTGATCCGGCTTAGGATGTATATTTTGTTATTCTTAACTTCCAATGTACTGGAAATATACATTCGTTAATGGAACAGTCTTTTGCTTGATGCTCGTCTCTTTAGTTATATTGCTCTGTAGTACCTTAACTTGTGGTTGATAGTGGTAATTGTTGCAAATAGTGCTGCTCTGGAGTTTAGTATATACCAGACCAGATTTTACTCTGTAGGTAGTTGTATTCCGAGCTGCTTTTCTTGCCCTAGGTCAGTAATTGAAGACTTCTTTTGCAAACATTTCAAAGCTGTCTGTTCTGAACCCGAAGACTTATAATAATAAGTAGATATTTTGTGATTGTAGTTCGGTTGATCAGAACTTCAGCCTCCAGATCTGTTAAGACAAGGGTCAAGGTACATCAAAGTTGATGGACCTTTGTTGTATACGTGGCCCATCAAGCGTTAATGACCTGAAGAAACTGTCACGTCAACATATACGTGGACAAGACTAAAAAGTCTATATATTGCGTTGTAGCTTTGCCTTTTGCTTCTCCCGAGAAGGTGGTTTAATGCCTCATTTATTGCACCACCGTCATTTGGGATTTTGAAGCTAACTCTTCGCCTAACCGTTGCGACGGTTCATTTGGGTGGCTCTTGGGCTTCGAAGGCCTATATATATGGAAGAGGAGCGTACGGTTGCGCCCTATATTCTTACTTTGCTTCGTTGTTGGAAAGGTTTTTAGATGTTTTTCAAAAAACCGCCGTTTATTCGGAGACGATTGACGGTCTTCAGTCTGAGTTGGGAATGATTAAACTGTGGCCGAGAGTTAACCTTCCCTTTGATTCAGTCTCCAAGGAAGGATTAGAGGAGGTTGAGATCTTCTTGTCCATCTTGGCATTCGGTCGAGATTTCTCCGATTGGAGGTGGTCCCTCCTTGATTCAACCGAGGCTTGGAGTGTCGGTAATGAAGACGAAGGCGAGATGCTTCCTTCCCTCTGTATTCTAGGAGGCACCCTTGCTCAAATCGGCCGGGGTGTGTCAACTGCTTTGAGGGAGATGAATGTGGGCTGCTTCCTCCCCTTTGTGACTTGGCAGAGACCCTTGCTTCAATTGGCTGGGGCGTCATGCCGATTACAAAGGTGGAGAATGAAAAGTCTCTTGAGGCCCAGAGCCCTCATCATCCGTTGGTACTGAGATCATTGATAGCGATGATGAAATGGCCTGGGCGCTCCTTGATGCAGATTCGGGTTCAGGGTTCCTTCCTTTCAAATGGAGCCGGCGGTGGCGGTAATGGAAGGTTGGATCATGTACCCTTATATCATCCGAGGAAGAAAGCCATGATGCTGCAAATAGAAGTGATATAGTAGCTTTCTGTAGTAGCTTATGTAATGGTGTCTTTGTTGTGGCTTTTTGTGTACTTGTTCTGTTTCCAGTCTTCTTGTACTGATGTAAATCTTCTGAATCATTATAAAAAATTGAGTTCCTTCTTCTCAGATCTGGTGTTCTTTGAATTCGAATGTGCTCTTTTGTAGTTAAAGCACTTTCTCGTGCACTTCTAATATATGAATGTTCTAAGAATAGATCCAAGAAACTTAGTAGGATGCTTGCATCAAAGTACTTTACTCCTGATCGGTACTATAGTACTTGTTGCTTGTTTGACAGATAAGCCAAATAATATAAATATCATATCTGAGGTGTTCTGATTTAGGAAACTTTAGTTTGTAGATGTTCGAAACTTCTGTCTTTGGATGGACCGGATCATAGAATCTGTGTTTTAAAGATAGACCAGGCTGAAGAGACCTGTGTATTATAAATGGACCAAGTCCTAAGACTTGTGCATTATAAATGGACCAAGTACGAAGACTTGTACATTATGGACCAGGCTCTAGAGGCCTGTGCATTATAGATGGACCAAGTCCTAAGACTTGTGCATTATAAATGGACCAAGTACGAAGACTTGTACATTATGGACCAAGCTCTGGAGGCCTGTGCATTATAGATGGACCAAGCACTGAGACTTGTACATTATGGACCAGACTCTGGACGCTTGTGCATTATAGATGGACCAAGCACTGAGACTTGTACATTATGGACCAGGCTCTGGAGGACTGTGCATTTATAGATGAACATTCTATGGAAGTAAAAGAAATATCTCTACTGATAATACTTCCGTATGTAATACCCTGACCCAAACTACTGGGTCATATGACACGTATTACGAGATTAAAGAAAATTAGTGTAAAAACATTTACACTCAAAGAGAATAATTAATTAAATAAATAAATAATTAATTATTATATGAAATAATTAGTTTTAATTATAATAATATACTATATGTTTAATATGGTATGTAGGTACATGAGAGCATGTATGCATGCAAGTATATATATGAAAATATGTATGTGTGCATGTATGTATATAAATGAGGAAAATAAAGTTATGTGTATATATATATATATTTAAAGTGTGTGAACAGTATGTGCAAGTGGGTGTGTGTGTCGGTTGTGGTGTGTGTGTGTCTCCAAGTGTATTAGTGTGTGTTATATTTTATATATATATATATATATAATATACAAAATATCATGCAACATTAATGTAAAGCAACAAGAGGAAAAGAGAAATTTATGAGATGGGATGGCAGCCGAAATGGGGGACTAAAATGGGGTGAGTCATGTAGAGAGAGAGAGAGGTCGGCTACTTTTTCTTTAAAACCAAAACATGCAAGCATGTTTGTTCTCCTACGAAATAAACCAAAAGAGGGAGAAGCTGAGGAGAATAGCAGAAGGATCAGAAGTGGGAAGAGGAGGAAACAGTGTAGAAAAAGGTAAACCCATAAAACAATTAAAATTTCTCTCTCTAGAAGTTATGATTTAATATGAATTGTTTATGGTTATTTTTATACGTATGATGAGTTATATGTGTTTAAGACTTGGTCAAGCATGAAATGGAGTCTTAAAAATCACCAAAAACACCTAACCCACGAAAAACCATCATTGAAGACCTTGCCCATGACAGGTCTGAATCGATTTCCTCCAAGCTCAATTTGGCTTGTCAGGACCTCTAGAAGACCCTAAGAGTATTCCAAAAACCTATTCCCGCGACTATAAACTAAAGAATTGACCCCCATAAAGTGAGTTACAGGTTTCGGTTATTGAAACCAACCTGTCAAACTCCTACCAAAATGGATCAAATAGAATGGGAAATGAAACTATAAAGAAAATGAGTCAAGACAGGACAAATCCCATGGGATTTGGCCAAGAAATGGGTATGAACCGACGGTTTACAGGTTGGATTATCACCTCTTAAACCGAAGCAAAGAGTTCATTTTGAACTCCAAAACGAATGCCAAATGGTTTCTGGGTGCCTTAGGAATGTTTTGGAATTAAAACAGTGAGGATCCATGGATCCAAACTGCACGAAAATGGAAGGAAGGGAATTCTGAAATTAGGGTTATAGTGGGTTCGAAGTGGGGAAGACGACGAGTCAACTCGTCACTCGGTTTAAAAACGGGTGGGTTAACTCGGACACGTGGCAGCCTCCGGGATTGCCACCGAATTAATTGGACGACGGCGTTTTGATTGTGGTTTAATTTAAATGAACACTAGGGCTGACGTCATCATGACGTCATCCAAACGCATATAAACCCACTGAACCAGTTGGTTTATAACCGGACCGGACCGGTTCACTTATGATTTAATTGAACCCTTTGGTTTTCTGGTTTTAATTTAAATTAAATAAACCAAGATTTCATCTATTTACGGATTGGCTCCAACTGTTTTAAGAAATTCTACTGTGGCCCAACTAAGGGAAATCTTATGCAATTAGACTCCTGGAAAAATAATTAAATAATTAATTTAATTATTTAATAAATAAAGTTAAATTACTATTTTACCCTTGGGTCATAAATAGAGCAAATGAGGTCCAAATTAAACATATGAATGATGTATCCTTACTATTTTAGATATTCTGAGACTAATGGTAGGGTCCATTTTACGAGACAGAGCCCGAAAAATAAATACACATAAAGGGGTAAATGACCAAAATACCCCTTGTCCAAAATTAACAAGTTATTAGTGTATTCTTACTATCTCGGACCTTCTGAGTCCAATGGTGAGGTCCATGACACGAGATGAGGTCCCGAACATGAAGACACGTAAGGGGGTAAAATGATCAAATTACCCCTAGTACCTCAAAAGTCAAATTAAAAACAGAGAATGTCTAAACTGACTTTCTTTGACATCCTGGACTCAATAATGGAGTCCGAATTATGAAACGAAGTACAGAAAAATGAGACGCGTAAAACGGTAAATGACCATTTTGTCCATTTACATATAACAGTCCGAATTAAATGTTAGGAAAGCCTAAACCGACTTTCTTGGACACTCAGGACTCAATGATAGAGTCTATTCGACCAAAAGAAATGTCTAAAATAAAAAAAAAACATAACATTTGATGAATAGCATCTGTGAGATGACTATAAATTTAAGTAATGCCAAAGTACTAAACTGAGGCAAGTACGAGAAATGAAATACGAAAAGACACGACACGTAAACATATGAAATAAATAACTTTAAATTAAAGTTTATGGAGCTACCAGAAGAGTATAAATTGGAATAAATTCAATTCCTAACACATTAATTGTGTCATAGGTTGAGAGTACGAGTTAAGTTAAGTACATATGAAATTATGAAGTCGTTTTAGGATTTAATACAATTTAAGCATAAGTTAAGGAATATCGAGATGATATTACAATGAATGTGAAGTTGATGAGATGTTTATGAATTGTTCTTAAGAACTACAAGGAAAGTGGGAAAGCGCATTATTAGCACTAACCCTAAAGGACCAAAGTGACCCTGTATTAGAAGTGGAGATTTAACTCCATGGATTGAAAAGGTTTTAAGTTCAAAGATATGAAGTGTTTGAATTTTCAAATTCAGTATTTACATGATTCAGTTTTAAATTGTTCTATCTTTATAAACTCTATTATGACATGCTCAGAAAATGGTTTCTGTCACAGTTTTCTTAATACATATTTCTGCATGTCTAAGGTTTTAAATGCCAAATTATGTAAAGTGTTCTGAATTTGTGTGTATCAAATGTTAAAGGATTTGTTATGAAATTATGTACATGATGTTTTAAATGTTCATGAGAAGCACGTATTTGAAGAAATCATGTATTAAATGTATTTGAATGTAAGAAAAATTGTGCCTAAGCACCATGATTTTTGGTTGGGTTATACGGAACTCAGCCGACTTTCTAAATAACAGATTTTTGGGTTGTACGGAACTCAATTAATTTGTAAACATATGATGGATTTTTGGGTTGTACGGAACTCAATTAATCTATAAAAACATGATGGGGTTTTGGGTTACACGGAACTCAATTGACTGTCAAAATGCCAGGTAGCAGGATCTAATCCCCCAGGCATGAGATATCTCCATTTATAAGTAATATGGGAGTCCGGTTCGAAACGGATTCCACTAATGGAAGTGATAAGATGACAAATGGTTTGAAAATGGAAGCAGGTTTTACCCTCATTTTCAATATGCATATGTTTTGAGTTTTATATACTCTAGTTAAGAAATACATGATATGTTATATGTTTTGAAGTTCATATGTGTAAGATTAGCTTGAATACTTTAAATGTTTCAAAGCTACATGTTTTTAAGGAATGCATATATTCTGTATTCAAGTATACGAATAATTGGCGGTGATTATTTTACAAACTCTTATGTACAAAACCACTGCTAATTGAAAACCCCATGACGAATACTGGAATTGCTCACAAGCTTAGATTAGCTTACCTGAACTTTGTTCGGACCCCCCTTTCAGGTGATTCACAGCAGATAGGGTCTTGAGGACGATGGCGATGAGTCTAGCTGTTTTTGGGAAGATATGTTTAAGTAGTTTCTTTTGAGGAACCTATGAACTCTAGTAGTACATTTTGTATTAGTAGACAATGTAAGAATATGTAATAAGCCCTCAGGGCAACCGAACATGTATTGTATTAATGTTATAAGTTTTCAAGTTTTAGTTATACTCTGAATGTGTAACCATGTATGCTATGTATGGAGCGGCAGTATCGGACGGATGTGCATAATTTAAAAATGAGAAAAAAAAAGAAAAAGTTTTTCACGCTTCCGTAAAACGCATGTCGCACATCTATTCGATACCGCTGCCTATGTAAGCCTTCGCCCAAGGGTCCCCGGGCCTGAGGGTGGCGGTCGCGATCCGGTGATCCGCAGAGGGTGGGTTTCGGGTCATGACACCGTAAGTATTCTACGTTCCATGGCCTAGGAACAGGCTTCCCAGTCATGTCTTCTAGCCAGTAGGTGGTAGGCCGAACAACCTTTGTTACTTTGTAGGGCCCTTCCCAATTTGGTGACAACTTTCCCATAGTGGGATCCTTGGTGTTTTGAAAGACTCTTCTTAAGACATAGTCTCTGACTTGAAAGCTGACTGTCTTGAGTCCTACCTTGGATTTGTCGACCATTCTCTGTTGATAGGCTTCGATCCTGATGCTGGCTTGATCCCTTCTCTCTTCGAGCAAATCCAAGTTTTCCATCAGCTGTTGATCATTGGATTCTTGCTCAAAGGCTTCTGTTCTCAGAGTTGGCATACCGATCTCAACCAGAATTACTGTTTCTGTCCTATAGGCTAGTGAGAAGGGAGTTTCAGAGGTGGGAGTTCTTCTGGTTGTTCTGCAGGCCCAAATGACTCCAGGGAGTTTTTCTGCCCACTTTCCTTTGGCCTGTTCCAACCTTTTCTTTAACCCGTCAAGGATTGTTCGGTTGGTGACCTCTGCTTGCCCATTTGCTTGTGGATAGCCTGGAGAGGCGAAGTGCTGCCTAATGTTGAGATTTTCGCAGAATGTCTTGAAGCCTTTACCAGTGAATTGTGTCCCATTGTCGGAGATAATTACACGTGGTATGCCGAACCTGCACACAATGTTCTTCCAGGTGAAGCTCTCAACTTCCTTTTCTGTGATATGTGTCAGAGGTTCGGCTTTGGCCCATTTAGAGAAGTAGTCGATGGCCACGAAGAGATATTTCCTATTTGGAGGTGCCCTTGGTAATGGACCCACAATGTCCATCCCCCACTGAGCAAAGGGCCAAGGACTAGGAATCGGGATAAGCTCATGATGAGGCTGATGTTGGTACGGGGCAAATCTCTGGCATTTGTCGCACTTCTGAACTTATTCCTTAGCCTGTTTCAACATGCCAGGCCAGTAATAGCCCTGCGATAGAGCTCGGTGGGCTATAGTTCTGCCCCCATTATGATTCCTGCAAATTTCTTCGTGTATTTTAGCCAAGACATATTGTGACTCGTCTGGAGCTAAGCATTTTAACAGAGGTAGAGAATACGACCTTCTGTAAAGCTTGTTGTTTAGGATCAGGTACCGAGCCGCTCTGATTCGGATTCTCCTGGCTTTGTTTTTGTCCTCTAGGAGGAGCCCGGATCTTAGATACTAGAGGATTGAGGTCATCCAGTTCTGGGGTTGTTCATCAATTTGAGCAATTTGGGCTTCCTCAATGCTAGATCCTGGCTGAAAGGAGATTTTAAGTATGGAGTTTGCTTCAGACTTAAGGCGGGAGGCCATGTTAGCCAGAGCATCTACTCTGCAATTCTGGCTTCTCTCAATTTTTTGGATAGTAAATGTCTGGAAGGAATGCTTCAAGTGATTCATCAGTTTGGAGTACCGGAGCATCCTATCATCTTTAATGGCAAATTCTCTCAAGACTTGGCTCACCACCAGTTGGGAGTCAGAGAAGACATCGAGGTTCTAAGCCTCGCATTCCAAGGCAAGCTTCATGCCTAAGATTAGGGCTTCATATTCGGCTTCATTATTAGAAGCTTTGAATCCCAGGCTGACTGCTTTTTCTGACGTGAGCCCATCAGGAGACTGTAGTACCAGGCCTGCCCCTGAACTTTGATCGGTTGACGATCCTATCAATGTATAGCAGCCAGGTTCCCGAAGTTTCGGTGAGTTGCGCTTTGTTCTGAAGTGCCAGGGTGAACTCTACAACGAAATCAGCTAAGGCCTGCCCTTTGATGGAGTTTCGGGGTACATATGATATATCGAATTCCCCTAGCTCCACAGACCACTTCACCAATCTTCCCGATACCTCAAGTTTCCTCAGTATTGACTTCAGAGGATAGGCAGTTGGGATCTTGATTAGGATGGGCTTGGAAATAAGGTCGAAGCTTCCGAGCTGATATGACCAAGGCATAGGCCAGTTTCTCTACTTCTGGGTATCTTTTTTCCTTGTCAAGTAGTGCCCTACTGATGTAGAAAATAGGCCTCTGTACTCCTCTGTCCTGTCTGATCAATGCGGAGCTGACCGCGTTTTCGAAACTGCAAGGTACAGGAGTAGCTTTTCTCCTTGTACTGGTTTTAACAAGAGTTTTGGAGAGGCTAGATACTCTTTTAGTTCTTGAAAGGATTCTTCGCATTGTTTCGTCCACTGCAAAGCTTTGTTGCCCTTCAGAGCTTTGAAGAAAGGTAGGCAGCGGTCAGTGGATTTGGAGATAAATCTGCTCAGTGCCGTAATTCTGCCATTCAATGCTTGAATTTCCTTCCTGGTTCTTGGTGACTTTAGTCCAATTAGAGCTTGGATCTGAATGGGGTCTGCTTCGATACCCCTTTGAGAGACAATGTATCCCAAGAATTTTCCCTTCGTAACTCCGAAGGTACATTTCGAGGGGTTGAGCTTCATCTTGTGCTGTCTGAGGATATCGAAGGTCTGGGCTAAGTGCTGGAGGTGACTGCCTTTCTGCAAACTCTTTACCAGCATGTCCTCGATGTATACCTCCAGTGGTGCTGCCGAGCAATGGGCTAAACATCTTGTTTACCAACCGCTGATAAGTGGCTCTAGCGTTCTTCAAACCGAAAGGCATTACTCGGTAGCAGTAGAGCCCTCGTTCGGTTACTGAAGGCTGTCTTCTCTTGATCTGGAGGGTACAGTCTGGATCTGGTTGTATCCAGAGTAGGCATCCATGAAGCTCAGGAGCTCATGCCCCGCAGTGGCGTCAACCAGTTGGTCTATTCTTGGCAGTGGAAAGCTATCCTTGGGGCACGCCTTGTTGAGGTCTGTATAATCAACGCAGACTCTCCACTTGCCCTTTTTTTTTTTGACAAGCATGGTGTTGGCTAGCCACTCAGGATAGAACACTTCCCATATCATCCTGGCAGTCCAAGCAGCCTTTGGACTTCTTTATTTACAATCCGATGTCGTTCAGGAGCAATCGGCCTTCTCTTCTGTCTGACTGGCGGGTGATCTGGATCCACCATCAGCTTATGAGTTATAAGATTGGTATCTATTCCCTCCATGTCTTTGGTCTCCCAAGCGAAGATAGAGAGGTTGTCTTTCAAACCTGACTATCTTCTCCTTGCTCGATGTGTGTTAGGTCTGGGCCGATGTTCAAATAACGCCCCTCTGTTTCTGAACTGACCAATACTTTAATAGGCTTGCCAACAGGTTTGGCTCAGCTGTCGCGTCCCCTTGGGCTCAGGGGTTCTTCAATGTTGGATGGGCAATCCTCCACCTCGGGAGAGTGAGTGAGAACCGGATCTGCACAGTCCCGAGTGTACTGTAATTGCTATTTAGGAGCCCTCTCCTTGAGGGAAATAGCGTGGCACTCTCAGGAGGTTGGCTGACACCCTCTGACCGAGTGGACGCTCTGGTTGTGGACGTACTTCAGACACTGATGGAGGGTCGAAGTGACTGCTCCTATCTGATGCAACCAGGGTCTCCCGATTATGACGTTGTAGGGAGATTTCATGTTTAACACCATGTACTCCGAGATGGTGGTCTTCTGCCCTTCACCCTCTCCTACTGGTGGTAGGAAGGTCGACTCTCGCCAAAGGGGTACTGAGGTTGCCATCAAAAGCTGCCATCATGGCAGTGGTGGGCTTGATGTTGTCATGGTCTATCCCTATCTGTTTAAGCGGCTCATAGAACAGTATGTTGACGGAGCTGCCAGTATCGACCAGGACTCTCCTGGTCTCGAAGTTGGCGATTCTGAGGGTGATAACAAGGGCATCACTGTGAGGGCAATGTACCCCTGCTAGATCTTGCTCAGTGAATTGAATCTCCGGTACTGGCTTGAGCCTCTTTTCTACGTTGGAGATCTGTAATACGTTCGGGGCAACTCTGGCCTCCCGAGCATATCTCTTTCTTGCCCTGTTGGACATTCCTGTGATAAGGGAGTCAGCATGGAGGACGTAGATAACATGGTTGTTCTGCCTCTGAGGCTCGTTTCGTCCTTCCCTCTACTCCTGCCTCTGCTCGGGCCTTTGATCTGGCCGTTGTTGAGGCTTGTCGTCTTGGGGGTTCTCCCTTCCGTCCAGCTTGACGAACTCCCGAAGACGCCCCTTCATTATGAGCTGCTCTATCTCATACCGGAGGGTCCTGCATATGTTAGTTGTATGTCCATGATCTTTATGGAAATTACAATACTTACTTTGGTCCCGTAGGCTGGGATCTCCTTTGATTGGTTCCGGCCACCTCAGGTTCTCCCGATCTCGGATCCGCCAGAGTACCTGGTTCGGTGTGGTGTTTAAAGGAGTGAAGTTGGTGAACTCCCTTGGTCCGGAGTTGTACACATCTCGGGGTGCTGTTCTCTTCTCTGGGCTCCTAGCCCTCTTTTTGTTGGAGTCTCTTCTGCGATCCTCCTTCTTGTGGTCCTCCCTCTTCGGATTGTCCCTCTAGGTCTGATATTTGCCCTTCTGGGATGTGCGGTTGGCTTCTTCCAGGTTGATGTACTTTCTGGCTCGATCCATTAATGCCGCCATATCGGCTAAAGGGCTCTTTGTTAAGGAGTCTTTGAATCCACCTTGGGCAAGCCCAACAGTTAGGGCTGCTACAAGGAATTTCGGGCTGCAGTTAGTGATCTCCGTGAGTTCGGTATTGAAGCGCGCGATGTAGGCTCTGAGGGATTCCTCCCTAGTCTGCTTGACATTTAGCAGGAACTTTGGGCCCCTTCTGAGCCTCCTGCTGGTCATAAACCTGTCTAAGAACTGTCTACCAAGCTCGTAGAAGCTGGTAATTGAGTTCGGAGGGAGGTTGTGGAACCACTTCAGAGCAGTTCCCTTCAAGCCGGTGATGAAGGTTCGGCACATGAAAGCATCAGAGGCTCCGTGAAGGGCCATCGTATGCTGATAGTATGAGAGATGATCCCCTGGATCTCCATATCCATCATATAGGGTGAACTTGGGCACCATGAACTTTCTGGGCCTCTTTTCTGACATGATGGTGTGAGTGAACTGAGTGGCTAGTCTTCCGAGCAGCCTGGCCAACTCGTCTTGTTCTGGAGGGTTCTGAGGTCCTCTCAAGGAGATTGTTCAGGTCCATAGACTCGACAATTTCCTCTACCCTCCGTGGGTCTCTGAGTCTGACATCTTGCCAACCCTGCTTGACAGCCTCGGCTTCAGGGTAGTAGGGTTGAGTACGCCCTTCGGACGGAGGAGGATTCCGAACCTGGAGAGATTGGTGCTGCATGGGGATGAGGCTCCTGCGGTGCCGGATGTGTTCCCGAGGCCCTTGGAGTTGGGGCCCGAGTAGTACTCCGGTAATAGACGACAGGAACGAAGGCTGATGTTCCCCAGCCTGGAGCTGACGGTTGTGGATCTCTGCCAACGCGAGCAACGCCCGTGGGGTGCCCAGGCTGGTTAGTCGGAGCCTGCTCATGGAGTTCTTCATTCTCCGTGGCAACAGGAGGTTGCGTTCCTACGGTGAAGTTGACCGGCGGGTTAGGAGAACCCGCTGCTTGGTTTTGTGTGAGTGTTGCCAGCGTTCTAGTGATGGCAAGCAACTGTTCTTGCACCAGTTCATTGTGTCGTTTGATCGATTCGATCTCTTGTCGCATGGGGTTAACCGCTGGTCCCTTTGTATGAGGAGCAGGCGGCTGACATAGAGAGTTTTGCGAATTCTGAGTATTCTGTCGTGGTCGGAGATTTGGTGCCATGGTTTTTCGGTGGAAAGAGATGAGTTTATGAATAGAGCACTTGGAGATTAGTCGATTCCCACAGACGGTGCCAAACTAATGCTGCACTTTTTGACTCGCAATAAGTGAGGGCTCCGTGACTTGTAGAACACTCAGAAAGACGATCAGAGGTCCACCGGATTGGAAGTAAAAGGAATTGAAAGACTGTATTGAAAGCCAAAGAATGACCATAAAAATAAAGCGTACCTTTAGGGTTTAATTTATAAGTCGTGGCCTTCCTAAGTTGATTAGGATTCGATGCCATGAATATAGGGATTTGATCATCGGAGATTGCAGTTACCTTGTGGAGTATTAAGTCGTAGATGGAGATAATCATAGATAGTAGTTTCCGTGTTGAATACTGTTTCCTTATTCCCTGCTTGGCAGTTGTTAAGGAAATCATAAGGTCGGAGCCGTATGAGGTATTGATTAAATATTGCCCAAGACATAAGGTCTGGGAGATATGTACATGAGAATGCCTTGGAGGCTTCGCCTGCACTGTATGACCGAGTTTATCGGCTCTGAATGATATATATATGAGAATGCCCTGAAGGCTAATCACTGCTCTGTATGATCGAGATTATCAGCTCCGTATGCACACGTGTCTCAAGGTAATTGGTGTGTCTGTTTGTGGTATATCAGTCTCCATTCTTAAATTTGAGTTTAGGTGTAAGTTTATAAGGTTGGGTTTCAAAACCCAAACCTGCAAGTCAAGTTTTAGTGGTCTCCTCTTAGGGTTTTTGGTCGTGTCTGTGTGTTTTTGAAACTCTTTAAGGGTCTAGTCAAGGTCCCAATAGGTTAAAAGGGTTTTGGTTACCATTGATTCAAACCTGCACTAAGCAAGGTCCATCAATGGTTGTTTGATGTACGGCTGGGTGTTCTTGATGGGTTTAGGTTCCATTTTTCATGCCTTATTTAACAATATATATCATAAACATCATATAGGCATAAATATAACCTAAACTGTTTGTATACATGCATAAATTCTAGAGAGAGAAAATATAGTTTTTGATATTTTTACACCTTTTCTCTTGATTCTCTTCTCATTTGTCCTTCTGAATCCTTCATTCTATCTTCTTGCTCCTTCAGTTTCTTATTTTCCTTTAAGCATGTAGTGCATGCACTTGCTTTAAATAAGTTTCCACCGACTCCTCTTTCTCTCTTCTAATCTCTCTCTCTCTCTCTATCCCTTCATAGCCCTAAATCTAGACTTCCCAATCAGCTTTCTTTCCAATCCATTTAATTCATCTTTTTCCCTTTTCAGTTTGTGTTAAATTTCCTTTATATTTTGTAAATTATATGTTTATTATATAGTTACACACACTTACACACTTAAACACACAGACCTCAACCGACACCATGAACTCACACCAATTTCACACACAGCACATGCAATGTGCATGGCTGTGCCTCCTCTCATGGATGCTTGCATCATATATATATATATATATATTGTATGTATATTAGTATATGTATATATATAATTGTTCATGTACATCAATATCTGTATGTACATACATATATACATATGTATATATATATATTTATATATTCCCGTATATACATCTAATTTATATTTTGAGTGCGTACACATACACTAATATTTGATGATACACATATATATAATTATATACTACTCCTTTCTTACACGTGAGTATACACGTACAAGTTTGAGTATAAATGCCTGTCACGATGTTCGGTTCACATTTCGGTTTACGTGGAATATTCTGGGTCAGGGTGGTACACATCTAGAGTCTCAACGCCTCGGGTTGCCATTCATTAAGTCTTCCTTAGACCATCTCTTACATAGACTTCTTGTTAAATCCCTCGACTTTCCAAGATTTCACAATCCCAACTCTATGTCACCTTATATCCTTTAAAAGAACATTTACTGTTGCCCTTGTTCAAATGCTAGTTTCTCCTAATTCATTGATCAATTCTAGTGTAATGACTTAAGAGTAATCCACCTCGACACTGGTACGATTCTTCCTCAAAATCCTTCACCTTTACCCTGAAGCATACTACTTTCTCCCAACAGTCACCATTCATTTGATCATCTCAATCATCCAAGAACATCGAAGTCGGTCATAGCATAGCCTGTCCCAAAGGCCATTAACCTTAGCATTTAATCAAGCAATCGTCTTCCAAAAGTCACCAATCATTTAACTATTTAAATCATCATATTCTTAGTTCTTTAAGGGTATCTAATCGGTTAAAAATACCGTGTACTTACGTTCTATACTTCATATGCTCTATGTATATCTTTCATGAATAATGAATTCCTTATAGTGCCTCAAAATTGCATATCATCTAAATTTCATGGTTCTGTAAATGGTTTGCTACCAGTTCTGTAATACCCTGACCCGGGTTAGCACATAAACCGAGGTAAACCGGGTCGAGTAGAGTACTATCAGTTGTAACTGAGCTGTGTAAAGCTTATATTTTGATATCACAAGTACTGTACAATTTGGAATATAAATAGTGTCCACTACACAATTAGCGCCAGGCCATTCCCGAGCAACCCAGAACCATTCCTAGTAATGCGTCCATGCATGCATTTCCATGCATACATACGTACATACACATGCATAACTCATGAAATATCAGGGTATGTATATGTGCTCAGAAATTAGTATATACGTGTATATGTGTATAAGATGGGTATAAATTATGTATTTATTCATATATATAATTATAACATAGTATAATATATAAGTGTATATATATATATATATATGTATGTGTGTTTAAAATGTAAAAGAAAAGAAAAGAGAGAAGAGAAAGGAAACTGCCAAGCAGCAGCATGTTAGTGCAGTGTGTGTGTGTCGATTGGCTTTAGTGTGTGTGTGTGTGTTAGTGTGTGTATATATTATATACATATAATATACAAATATCTCATGTGAATTGAATGCAAAGCTACATTCTTAGAAAAGAGAAAGAGAGAAATTAAATGGGGTAGAAGGAGGAAGTCAATGAAGGCTGCAAGTGAAGGGAGAGAGAGAGAGAGAGAGAGAGAGAGAGAGAGAGAGAGAGAGAGAAATTAAGGCGGTGGATGTGTGTGTCTATGTATTATGTATACATACGTGAGGTATTGGATAGAAAACATAAAAGAAAGAAAATCAAAGGGAACTGAGAAGGAATAGAAGAAACCAGAAGTGAAGGGGGAACCTGCACCAAAAGAAAATTCAGAAAAAAGGTAAAAGAGCTAGTTGCTGTTTTTAAGATTTAAGAGTTTTCAATGATTTTCATTGTAGGGTTTTAAAGAGCATGAAATATGAAAAATATTGCAAAAAGAATTAGTTAAAATGGTTGAGAAATTAAAGAGAAAAATGGAGTTGCAGGTTTATGAGATATTTTG
Source organism: Nyssa sinensis (assembly GCA_008638375.1). Lineage (NCBI taxonomy): Eukaryota > Viridiplantae > Streptophyta > Magnoliopsida > Cornales > Nyssaceae > Nyssa > Nyssa sinensis. The sequence continues at coordinate 30,113,572 of CM018046.1, forward strand.
GGTTCTTTATATTTTATGCATAAAACCTTATATAAATAGTGTGGAATTAATCCTATGAAGTGCAGAAAACTAAATGAAAAAGAGCGTGAAATTGAGAAATATCAGTTGGCCGGAGCCACTGTTTTTCTCTATTTCATGAGAATTTAGTAAATCAAAGTGAAAACAAATCCTAGATATGAGATCTCCATGAAAAACTGTAGAAGAAGGCATTTAAAAACTGTTAAAATTCGATCGGGATTAGGTCACCATTGCTAGAGAAGATGACTGTTCACACTGGAAACCTACCAGAGACTCACCGAAAAAATGGGGAAGAAGACTGTTATTCTTGGGTTTGGATTCGGGTCATGAGTCGAATCCGGATCGGGACCCGACCAAAATAGAAACGGGTAAGCCAAAACGAAATAGTTTTACTTAAGTTTAAAAGGTTTTAAAATTAAATTGGGAGTGTTTGGCTACGGGCGTAAGAAATTAAAATAGAAATTGATTTGGGAATAGGGATATCCTATTCCAGTTTTGAAGCCTAACCACTGTTTGGCTATCCTTGGTGGGGATAGGGTTTTCTGAGTTTACAAAAGAACCCAGAGGTTAGGAAAATTACAATCAGACTGTAACACCCCGACTTTGCGTAATTAATAATTAGTTATTAATTATTACCGGCTTATAGAATGATCTAGGGAATTAATCATAATCCCGGCGGTCATGATAGACCGATAAAATAATTAAATATGTCTGGAGGAAAAGGGTAAAATACCCGAACCCAATTACCGATTATAGCGGCGAAATAACACTGCTTTAACACTAACGAAATCCGAATTAGCTAACCCCGGAAATCCCGAATGATTAATAAATGACACGAAACCTCTGACACTGAAGAATACTGAAATATGAAACTCCCGGAACAAACCGTGTCGAAAAAGGAGTTACGGAATGAAAGTTATGAAAGAAATACTGAAACTGAATTTTTGCGCAACCAAACGTGGCCTTAACCGAAAATATGGGAAAAATGGCCAAATGGGAGGCCAGGGGAATTGAACCCTTGACCTTTGAGTGAAAAGAAACCTCATCCAAAAAATTACCAACTGGGCTACTACTGTCTTTGTGTACAAATATACCAAGAAATGTATATAAACACAAATCTGATTAGACCACCTCCCAAGTGACCAATAGCCAAGCATGCAACACATCAGCCATGCATCACCCTACACCCATAGATCATCATGCCTATACACCTTATGATGGTACCTTCTCCCAACCAAAATCCATGCAAGTTAATCATGAGCTTGGGGAGATGAAACATCAAGAGGAAATCTGGTTTGGTAACTTATACAATCTCCATATAGGCATGGAGGGAAAAATCAGAACTGTAGAGAGACTGAAATGCTGATTTTATAGAGAGAGATTGGGTTATAGAGAGAGAGATTCCAAGCCATTTGTGAGAAGCCGTGTGTGTGAAGCATGGTGTATATGCATGTCCATGGGAGAGGCATCAAGAGGAAGGGACTGAGGAGACCTGAATCGAGCCAAGAGGGGAACATCCACTGTTTGAAAGGTGAGACACCTCAAACTGCTAATTTTTTTCTGTTTTGATTTATTGGCACTGTTCTGATAATTTTTAGACCATAAAAACTGTATATAGATGTTACTGTGAGGCTTGGGAGGGTTGTAGAACAACTGAGAAGGGTCGGAATAGCCTAGAACCCCAACCCGTGAGTGCAACTGCCATGGATGACCTCCCATACAACAGGTCTGATTCGACCCTAGCCAAACCCATTTTGGCTTACCTAGACCTGTTCTAGACCTCACTAGGGTTCTAAAAACCCTAGACCGCGACCCCAACACCCTAGGAAAGGCCCTCGAATCTGAACTTGCAGGTCACGGGTCCATGACCCATTTTTATCAACAAGGCTTTAAAACTTGTTTTAAGCACATGAACTGAACCTCCATGACCTAGGGATCACAAGGAACCAAATCTCACGAGATTTGGTTAAGAAATGAAGCTATATGGTCGACTTGCAGGTCTGCGGGATAATGGAGTGAACCGAGCCTTTGAGCTTGGTTCGATCCATAAAATGAATGCCAAATTGATGGATTGACTCCCAGGAATCGATCGGAACCAAAAACAGTAGGAATCCGCACCTGAAATGGCTCGAAATAGAGGAAAACCAAACCTGCGGATTAGGGCAACCGTGGGGCATTCGATGGGGAAGATGGAGTCGACTCGGCCGAGTTGGCCGAGTCATACTGAGTTGGCCCAGACACGTGTCGGCCAACGACCGTGCCACCGTTTTAATGGAACGGCACCGTTTGGCTAAACTGATGTGTTTTAAAAAAATTAAATTCGGACCGTTTGGCAACACGGTTAATAAATCCGAAAATTTGGGAATTTGGTTTGGGCATAACCTAAACGAGGATAGGAAGGAAATTAGGGGATAACGGGGATATTCAATTCCGGTTTTCCTGATTGAACTGAACCGGTTGGTTCTTGATGATTTCGGACCGGTTCACTTGGTGAACCATTGAACCCTTAAATTATGAAATTATATTTTTGACCCCTAAAGTTCCTAAAATTACGGATTTACCCCTGATAGTTTTGAATATTGCACAGTGGCCCTGATTTATGAAATTTTGTGCATTTAAGCCCCTGCTAAATTAATTAAATAATAAAATAATTATTTAATTATTTTATTAAATAGGTAAAATTACGATTTTACCCCTGGACATTAAATATGTCAAACGGAGTCCAAATTAAGTAAATAAATAGTGTATCTTCACTATTTCAAGCATTCTGGACTCAATGGTACAGTCCAAATTGGGAAATACAGTACCGAAAAACACAGACCTGTAAGTGATAAATTACTGTACTGCCCCTGATGGTACCCGAACCCAAATAAAAATAAAAGACAGTCTATTTTGACTATCTCGGGCGTTCTGAACTCAACGGTGAGGTCCGTTTAACGAACCGAAGTCCCGAAAAATACAGACACATAAAGTGTAAATGACCGTACTGCCCCTAATAATTCCTAGGCTCAATTAAACATAACAGATAGTCCAACTTAATTATGTCGGACACTCTGGACCCAATGGTGAGGTCCGTTTTATGAACTGACGTGCTGAAAAATATGACACGTGAAATTACCAAATTACCCCTGATACTGTACGAAGCCCAAATGAAGTCCGATTGGGACGAAATTGATAGCGATAGAGCCCAGATACTGGTGAGACTGTAAACATGATTAAATAATGATTCGGAGTCAGAATCTTACAAAACGTAAAATGACCAAAATACCCCTGAGCACAGTAAGTGCAAGTAGAGGTCAAATAAAGGTCAAACTGATCTGATAAATTATCATAGGGATAATTATGAACACTGAAGGGCTAAGTAAGACTCCGGAACTATCAACGCGTAAAACGAGAAATGACTGACGTGTCCCGATGATCTAAAGCAGATACCAAATGAAGTCCAAAGGACTTAGAAAATTATATACATAATCTATGGGACATTCTGAGGACCACGACAGGGTCCGGGGTAAGAATGGCAAATTACCATTTTGCCCCTAAGGCTAAGTAAGCCCTTAACTGATAGCGATTCAAGTCTAAAAGACTTAGAACTTCATGTATACGATATATGGGATATTCTAAGAACCACGACTGGGTCCGGGATAAGAATGGCAAAATTACCATTTTGCCCCTATGGTTAAAATAAGAACCTAACTGATACCGATTGAAGTCCAAAGGACGTAGAACTTTGTACTTAAGATATAAAGACTATTCCGGAGACCACGACAGGGTCCGGGACCAGAATGATAAAATGACCATTTTGCCCCTAAGGCTGAAGAAGTAACTGACTAATAACGATTGAAGTCTAAATGACTTGGGTTATAATCCTGATGACTGCTGAGCCTAATTTGAGAATAAAATAGCCCCGGATGAAACCCGATGAGAGGACGATAGGCTACTAGGCTATCTTAGGTAAACCGATAGATACCTAAGATGACAAATGAGACCTGAATGGATGAGTTCTGATCTGTATATGATTGATGATTATTGTTCAGGATATACATGGAGATGCCTGACGTATCTGGAGGTTATTGGATTGTTTACGCAAGGAGATAACCGTAACAGTTTGTGAGTAACCTGGAACTTCTGACTTGGTGTATAAGTACACCGTCTAGTTACTGTATTTTGATTTACTGTACTGTTTTGTATACTGTACTGTCTGAATGCATACTTTTTATACTGCATTACACGTAACATGATTTTGTACTGTCCTGCTCTCCTGTTCAGTTCGGGTCTGTCTTGTTCTGTTGTATGGTCTGTCCTGGTTTTATTCTGTACTGTTGCGTCTTGCGAGTAAACCTGACTCCTGAATTGGTGTATAAGTTCTGTCTAGATACTGTATTTTGAAGCACTGTACTGTTTTGAACGTTATACTGTTTAAAAAAAAGCATATATTTAAAGTAGCATATGCCTTGTCCTGATTGATATTGTACCAGTTTGTTCCGTCCTGTTCAACTCCGATATGTCTTGTTCTGATAGATGTATTGTTCCGTTTGTTCCGACATGTTCAGTTCCGATATGTCTTCATCCGATTGATATATTGTTTCATTTTGTTCCGTCATATTCAGTTTCGATATGACTTGTCCTGATTGATATTGTTTCGTTTGTTTCCGTCATATTCAGTTCCGATATGACTTGTCCTGATTGATATTGTTTCGTTTTGTTCCGTCATGTTCAGTTCCGATATGACTTGTCCTGATTGATATTGTTTCGTTTTGTTCCGTCATGTTCAGTTCCGATATGACTTGTCCTGATTGATATTGTTTCGTTTTGTTCCGTCATGTTCAGTTCTGATATGACTTGTCCTGATTGATATTATTTCGTTTTGTTCCGTCATGTTCAGTTCCGATATGACTTGTCCTGATTGATATTGTTTCATTTTGTTCCGTCATGTTCAGTCCCGATATGACTTGTCCTGATTGATATTGTTTCGTTTTGTTCCGTCATGTTCAGTTCCGATATGACTTGTCCTGATTGATATTGTTTCGTTTTGTTCCGTCATGTTCAGTTCCGATATGCCTTGTCCTGATTGATATTGTTTCATTTTGTTCCGTCATGTTCAGTTCCGATATGACTTGTCCTGATTGATATTGTTTCATTTTGTTCCGTCATGTTCAGTCCCGATATGACTTGTCCTGATTGATATTGTTTCGTTTTGTTCCGTCATGTTCAGTTCCGATATGACTTGTCCTGATTGGTATTGTTTCGTTTTGTTCCGTCATGTTCAGTTCCGATATGGCTCGTCCTGATTGATATTGTACCGTTTTGATCCGCCATGTTCAGTTTCGATATGTCTTGTTCTGATTGATGTATTGCTCTGCTTTGTTCCGTTACGATCCGTCCTGTTATGCCTCTGTCCTTGATTATGCCGGTGACTTGAACTAGTGTTTTGTTCCGTCTGATCTCATTATGTACCGTCCGTTAATAATCTGTCTGTGTTGATTGATATATCGTCCAGTTCCGTTATGATCTGTCCGAATTCTTGACTTGGTATATAAGTTACTGCATAGATACTGTATTTTGATGCACTGTACGGTTTTAAAAGTTATACTATCTGAATGCATGTTTTTAAATGCAATTTTTACACTGTATTGTACGCGGCATGATTTTGTCCCGTCCTACTATTATTTTGTTCGGTCTGTCTTGTTCCGTTTTATGGTCTATCTGATTTTGTTCTGCTATGATGTGTCTGACTCTGGGTACCATTCTGATTATGAGCGGTCTGGCATAAGTAGGCTTGATTACGTGCCTAACTGATATACTATTGTTATGCCCGGTTATGTTCCGCCCAGTACTGATCTGTTCTGATATTTGAATTAATTGCCTATACTCTCATTGATATTGGCATCATGCACTGTTCCGTCTATTCTGCTTTGTTGTACCGTTTAGTTCAGTTCTGCTTTATTCTACTAAAACTGCATTTAAAGTAGATTTATAAAACTGCTATTTCAGAAACAACTGAACTACCCGTGTGCTTTGTAAACAAGAAATGGTTTTGAAACCCTTGACAGGGAACCTGTGTTACTCATTGGGCTTTTCGAAGCTCACCCCATTCCCTAACATTTTTCAGGAATGATATATGTTGGATCTAATGGCACTGATTTGTGGAGACTGGATTACTGAGGATTGAATCTGTTTAATCAGGTGAGTGATGTACTACGACTGACTTGACTGATATGTACTGAATATAGTATGGCTCATGGATTTAGATGGTACTCTAGAGATTATGGTTCTGCTCTGTTGTTATATGTCGGATTATAGATATGCTCTGAGGTTAGAATTGTTAGCTGTTGGATTTTAGACTTGCTCTGTGTGATACATATCCTACGGTGGATACATGAGTTGCATTCCCTGGACAAAAAAAAAAAAGTTTTAAATTCCGCTGCATCTGACCCTACAGTCGGAGTGCAATTCACTGGGAAGTTCAGAAATTGCCTTCGGTTGGTCGCGTGGCGACTGACTGGCATCACGTCCTCGACATCCGTGTAGGGTGGGGTTCGGGATGTGACACAGACCCCCCCAAATTTTAATTATTATGATTTGACGCCCCAGAATAAAATATTAATTAACTATTAATTTAATTAATTAATTTAAAATAATAAAAAATTATGAAAATGCCACTAGGTCAAAAAGTAGTCAAACGGACTCCGATTAAAATAAAATAATAGTGAATTTTTATTATTTCAAGCATTCCAGACTCAACCGTGAAGTCCAATTTGTGAAAAGAGGTCTCGAGAAGTGAGAACCCGTGAAAGTGTAAATAACCATTTTACCCTTTATTGTAACGATGTCCAAATTAAGCATATGAATAGTATATTTTAACTATCTCAGACATTCTAAGACCAATGGTGAGGTCCGTTTAGCAAGACGAGGTCCCAAAAAAATAAAAGACCCGTAAAAGTACAAAATGACTATTTTGCCATTTTTAGTATAGAAGTCCGAATTGAATTCCGCGAAAGCCTAAATCGACTCTATTCTACGTTCCGGATTCTGTCGTAGAATCTCTTTAAGTAAAAGAGAAACAAATAGTAAAGAGGCATAAAATTTGATGAATAGCATAAATGATAAAAAAGTAAACTAAGATATACTATCTATTGATGAATAGGGATTTCAAAGAGGAGTGAATAGTGACTTGATTTCATTATGAAAGAACGAAAATGGTTTAAGAGGTAAGTAATCTCTGATCTCTGCATGTGTTACATTCCCAGCCATGTCAATAGTTTTTCTTATATTATCTATTGTATTCCATACATACTAGAATGGTTATTGAGTCCACATTGATATTGCTCTATCTTATGGAAAGTGTTTATTGATAGTTATATATCTTGGTCATGATTTCTGTACACTCTGTACATGGGCCTCAAGGGGCAAAACTTATGATCTCAGTAGCCCAGCTTACATTGGTTTGTTAAGGCAATAGTTTCTTTTCACTGCTAAGATAGTGTTATTGTATTTATTGTTTATTGGATTTAGCATGATCTTGATATATTATATTGTAGCCGGATTTGTGCTCAGTCACAAACTCCATCTGATGCTTACTAGACCTACGAGTCGGGAAAACAGAATCAAACATGGCAATTAAAATGGATGCTAAAGTGGGATCTGCGAAGCGAGTACTAAACTGACGGGTTAGTGCTTGGCTGAAAGATCGAGGAAAAAGGGAATAAAATGAATCAAGGGGTATGCCGGGCCCCAAGTTAAAGTGCATTCATATTTGTTGTTATCAGTATCTATTATTGATTATCATAACTTGATGATGTTATACCATTATGAATGATCATGAGATTTCACAGCTTTTACTTGAGTGCATATGATTATACTTGAGACAGCTCATGACTGTAGAAGTATGATTATATTATCAGACAGATTTCATTATTTTTTCATTTGAGTTTCTATCATCTGATATTGAGTTCTATATTTATTGACTGGCTAGCACAGCTGCATTTATCCTAGTTATTTTATGGATAATGCTTCTATATTCTTGTACACATGACAGAGCAAAGGAGAATTACTTATTGAGCTTTAGTTAGCTCACCCCAAAGTTACCAACCCTTTCAAGAAAGGAAGCTGTAGAAGAGCAGTAGCAGTAGTAGTCAGCTAGATAGCAGTGGACGTTTCTTTTGAAGTTGCAGTGTAATACTTAGTACAGACAATCTTATAGCTCTCCTATATTATCCACGTCTTGGGGATGAACAGTTGTACAAAGAAATTTTATCTTTCGCATTTTGTAAATATTATATATATCACATATAACTTTTATTTATTTTCTTCTGCATTTTAGTTGTTGCATGTTAGTAGCACTGATTGTGTTGCAGGTTGAGACCCTTGGTTTGACAAGCAGCGTCGGATCGGGTGCACGACACGAGATCCGCATAGGGTGGGGTCTCAGGTCGTGACAAGTTCAGTCTTTATGATCATTTAGATCACATTGATCTCTAATAATTACTCAAGATCGTTTATCATTTACTTCATTTAACTTGATAGGGTGTTGGCTACAATAAGATCACACCTTATCTTAGATCACAAGATTCATAGACTTCTTCCTAATATTCTTTTATCATGTGTTATCCTCTTTCCAAAATCATCACATTTCATAAGATCAATTCTGACACTTTAGCTCATTTAGTAACTGTCTTCAAGACTCTACTCATCTCTACACTATTTGGGTCTACTTATGACTTACTCAAGAATTTTTATATTTATAGTCCTCCTATAATTATCCATTCAATTCCCTTCAGACTATCTTTCATTCAAACCTAGTTTACTTATCCATAATATTCCTCAGTATCCGTCTACATGTATTAACAATAAAGCTCTCGAAGATATTGAAATAGTTAACATGAAATCAAGAGATTTTATTTCTAAGTTCAACTCTAATAGTAATGAGGAAGATACTGATCAATGTGTAAAGCCTAATATCAACAGTATATGCATGGCCGTAAATAAACAAAAAGGGTACCTGCGTTTGTTAATGCAGTAGTCGGATCATCTCCTGGTATCACTAGGGTTGATAAGGTAGGTGTGGTAGAGGTTATAGATTTATTCCGAGGACAGTTCCTTGCAAAGTGTCTAGTACGGCCGCAATAACAACAGACAGTGGTATTCTTAAGGCATTGCCCTCGGTGGGCTTTTTGGCAGGTGAGGCATTTAGGTGTCTCCTCTATGTAGTTGGCTCTTTTCTGGATAGGCCTTGTGTTTTGAGCTCTAGCTTTGGGCTTGGAAGATGAGTGTCCCTGCCCCTTGCCCTGATTGTCTTCTAGCTTATAAGTTTTCGTTCCTTTGGAAAATCCTTATCCCCTCTATTCAATGACCCTCATGACCCGTGTAACTTCTTCAGAATAAATAGTTGGCCGCTAGGGTTTGGCTTTGGGTAGAGCCTTTAAGACTCTATTCACAAGGTCCTCAAGCCGGTCTAGTCGGTGTGTCACAGTTGCGGTATTTCAGCTATAAACCATATTGCTGTGAAAGGTGAAAGGTTAGCATTCTTATAAGGGTCTAATCATTCACAGTTTAACCGAGTCAACATAGTCTATCCAGCCTAAGTGAATTGAATCGAGTTTAACCGTACTACTTAACATTCATATATAGTCTATGTAATACCCCGACTTGAGTTAGCCAACACCCGACCCGAGCTGGACCGGGCTATGACGTATAACCTTGAACTGTAATCCAATATATGAAATAAATAAAATTGGACGTCATTGGACTGTTATGTTTAATTGCGATGCATGGGTATGAAAGGCAAGCAGTCGCGGTGTCCGGGTGCCACCGTACCGGAAGCCCAATTTTACGGGAAAACGTGCAAGTGAGTATATATATATATTTAAGTTTAGATTTAAATATATGCGTATGTACAAATAAATAATTACTATTATATATATATATATATATGTATGGTGAGATTAAATATGTATATATAGTAACGTAAATAATAAAATGAAAAGAAGGAAATCTGTGGGTAGAATTAGAAGCATTAAGATGTTTGAAGGGAGAGTGAATGGCTGTTTGCATGTGTGCAAGTGTACGTGTAATGTAGTGTGCTGTGTGTGCAAGTAAAACCATGGGAGCACATGGTTTGTAAAAGGGAAGCATGGCTGAAGTATGCAACACCCCGACCCTGATTGATTAATAATTAGTTACTAATTATTAATTAGAACCGATGTAAAGAATAATTAAGAAGCTAATCGGGAAACTCGTAATGGTCATGACAGACCAATTAAACACATAAGAAATGAGGGCTTAATGCCTGAACCTAATTACAAGTTAATTAGGTGAAATGATGTTATTTTAACACTAAGAAAACTCGAGTTAGCGAACTACGGAAATCCCAAGGGATTAATAATCGACACAAGACCTTGGAGATTAAAGCTAACATAAATAGCAAATGACTGGAAGAAACCGCGTAGAAAAAGAAGCAACGAAAAGAAAATATTTAGAAAATAGCCGAAACAGTTAAGTGTGCCAACCAAACAGTGCCTAAGCCCAAAATGTGAAAAAATGCCCAAAAGTGAAGCCAAGGGGAATTGAACCCTTGACCAAGTGGGGCAAGATTCTTACTACCCAAAAATATCCCAAGTAAGCTGCTACCATCTTTGTGCCCATATATGCAACCCAATTATATTTAAACCCAATTTAGCCAAGGCCACCTCCCAAATTGGCCAATGGCCATGCATGCAACACATTACCACCACATCACCCTATGCACCCTAGCCCATCATCACCCTACCTTAGAGCACTTGATCTCACCTTTACCAATTACTTTACATGCAAAACCCAAAATAATCATTTTGGTTCAAATAAACCAAATAAGTAAAATACATATGATATTATGGTGTATGGACGGCTGAAGTAAAGAATCAGAAAGTGAGGTGCAGTCTGAAGTTTTAGAGAGAGAGTGAGTCAGAGAGAAAGTGAAGAGAATCTAGAGAGAGAAAGTGAGACCTTGTGTGTGTATATGTGTGTGCATGCATACGAGTATCACCAAGTGTACCTGAAGAAGTCTGAGCAACCCTAAGAAGCGTTGAGAGGGCCCGAACCAAGCCAAAGAAGAGAACAGCCACTGTCAAAAGGTATAAACCCAAAATTAAAAAATTTTCTGTGTAGAATTTTGCTATTGTTTTCGATGTTTTGAGCCAGAATAACTACATGCATGATACCTAAAATGTAATATCATGAATAAGGCATGAAATTAGAGCATTGAATTGACCCTAAAACACCCACACAATGCACATCCGCCATGAACAGACCTCAAATTTTGCAGGTCTGAACCGACCATCGTTGATCAAATTTTGGCCCGTTAGAACTTAAACTAGACCCTTCTATCATCTTCAAAACCTAGATACATGACCCCAAAGACTTGGAATCAACCATGAAATCACGAGTTACTGGTTTAGGTTTTAGAACCCAGCCTCATAAAAACACGATGAAACCTGATTTTTGGAATGAGGATTGAATCCCCATGTCATGAGGGTCACATATAACCAAACCCCATTAAAAATGGTGAAGAAACGAGGGTTTACCAGAGAGTTGTAGGTTCAGGTATTTTGTATGAAACCGGACGTTTGCGTTAGTTTTAATGTATCAAATGGATGCCAAAAGGTTGGCCAAACCTCTAGGATCATAGAACACCAAAAAACAGAGATAAACACCTCTCCAAAACTCACGAAAATAGAAGGAAAGAAATCCAGGAAATTAGGGCAACACTGGTGAAAACTGTGAAGAAGACGACGAGTTGCCTTACTATTTTAAACCAACTTGGATTGGTTAACTCAGGACACGTGTAGGGAGACGGGACAGTCCACCGCATTATTGGAACGACGGCGTTCACAATTAGTTTTAACTTTTAAAATGTTAGGGCTGACATCATCATGATGTTAGCATTACACGAGGAACCGGTCCAAACTGGATGGTTCAGTAAAAAATTTGACCGGTTCACTTAAAATTGAACCGAACCAAATGGTTCAGACCAAAACTTTAATTATTTAGATTTTGACCCCCAATAGTTTCACGGAATTCGGTTCTGGCCCAAGTTTAAGAAAACTCTTTCACATATACTGTCACATCCCAAAACCCACTCTATACGGATTAAGGGTATGTGACCGGCTAGTCAGGCACCCATCGTATTTTGTACTCATCAAAATTCGATAATAATCCTAACCTCAGGCCGTTCACCTATAATTCCCAAGTTTGATGCATTCATTGTATAAAGATTCAAATAGCGGAAACTAAAACAAAGAATGCATACAACGTAGCAGAGCATAAACTATAATCTGTATTAATATACACTGGTTACAAAAGGTACATCGTTGTATTTAACTACATTGTCCAAAAATGGTACAGAATAAAAAAATAGATTCATCATCATTGAAACAACCTAACTAACTTCTTAGTCCCTCCTATTTCTTGCCACCGTCGTCGTCACCTGAAAAATGTTAAATAAATGGAATGAGCTTAAACAAGCCCAATGAGTAACATAGGTTCCTGTCATGGGTTTCAAAACCAATTTATATATATACATGCTCAAATGTAACTCAGGTAAAACAATAGAATAGAGCAAGATAAAATATAACATGTAAATCAAATTAAGATAGAACAGATCAACAATCAAAAGAGCATCAGCAAGTATGTCTGATCCTTCCTCAGTAATGTGGGATGCTGAGTACTGGGATCCCGAGTTCCCCATGCCTCATAACCAGCCATCCCGCCTCTTAGCCAGCTATCCACCTTTTGGGGTTAGATTAGAACGGAACAGGATAACATGGACAGAATGCCCGAGTACTAGGATTATGAGTTCACCACGCCTCATAACCAGCTATCATAGTATCAGGGCAGAACATATAGGATTTAACAGATGTCTGAATACTGGGATTCTGAGTTCACCATGCCTCATAACCAGCTATCCCAGTATCAGAGCGGAACAGGTTAGGATTGAGCGGATGCTGAGTTCACCACGCCTCATAGCCAGCCATCCATCCACTGATGTACTCAATCCCATGGTGGGCCCCAGATAAGACACAACACAACAAATCAGAATCAGAACAGACTCCAAATGGCGTACAACAGAACAGAATAGACCCGAACAGAATCAGAATAGAACATATTAAAAGGCAGGTTAGAATAGAATCATGCCACACGTAATGTAGGACAAAGAGCATGCATGAAAGCATATGCATTTAAAACAGTACAGTGTATAAAACAGTTCATCATATAAAGTAGTACGGTATATAGAAAATATACACCAAGTCAGGAGTCCGAGTTATTCAACGTTAGTTGAAACTAGTTCAGATTCCCTTTCAGCTGATTCTAGATCCGAAAGTCCTAGAACAATAATCACAGACATCAATTATTGATGATAGTGTTTCTACCTATTTCACCAATTTCCTGTAGCCACTAAATAGTAGGCTTGATGCTTAAACTAATGGAAATTATATTGGTCTAAGAGGGAGGTGTATGCATTAAATGTTATATATAATAAAACTCTAAAATCAGATCATGAGTTTGGGGTCAACCCAACTGCCTCAGCCCAGCCCAGCCCTAAGATACGGTATCGGAGGAAAATTATCAAAACGTGTCTGCTAGAGTTGGAGTCTCCTGAGGAATGTTCCAAAATTATTTAGAGTACAATGCAACAAATCAACTCTTTGCAGCTCACATCTAGTTGATAATTTACTGGAAATTATGATGATTTTAATTGGTAGCTAAATAGCATAGACCCCTAACCAAAAGAAATTAAAAAGATAACAACAGTTAAATCCTATTGAGGTAGTCAGTTCAGAACGGCTGGGAACAGCAATCAGTTGCTGTTTAAAGGTAACCAGTTCGGGGCAATTGCATGTGGGAAAATTGGTAATCAAAGAGTTTAATTGCTGTACATTAGTTGGTGAACCTGTCAACACAGTATGAGGGAAAATGGTGCAGGGCAGAAACAGTTCCTGCCACGGTAGAACAACTCGTTTGGGCAATTTCCTAATCAAAGTCCTGTAATGATTTTATACTTATCATATATATAATCCACAAGAGCAATCAATTACAATTTATAATAGTTCATAAGGGTTTTATCAAATTATTACATTATATTATTTTCACTTATAAATGTTTTTCTTTTGATGGGGTTCTATTGAAATCAAGAATCAGCCCCTACTGCTGCTGTTCGGAACTGCTATACAGAGCAGTTCTTCACAAATTCTCACCCAGTAGCTGCACTATTTTTAATTTAATTTAATATTTGAACCTTGATCAATTTAAAATTAAACTATATTTAAATAAATGGTTGGACCATGTTTAACTCAATAGCTGAATTTCTATTCCCTAATCCACTACACATATAGCAGCCGTACCAATCCCACATCTTTCTAATTTTTTCAGCAGCCAACACAATTTCATTAGGGATTGTAAATTCAAAGAAATAAAGTTTCATGCCTGCTTTCAGATTGGCTCAATCGTTAGAGAGGAAGAAAATCAAGAAATCTGGAGCTGCAGCCGTTCAGCTTCTGCCCCAACGCTAGCAGCCAAGAGTTGTTTCTTGAACCCAAAAAAAATCTGATTTATGCAGCTGTATTTAACGAGCTTGGCCAGCCCTCAAAAGATTATATAGAGATTTATCAAAGAGTAGCAGGTGGCCTGATCAATGTTGTTGATATACTAACAGAGAAAATGGTTGCAGCAAAAATTTGAAGACGATTGGGGAATAAAAGGTGCAGATTAGATTATGAAGGTTTGGAACCAAAACCCGCTTCCCGAACACTGTTTAATAGAAATATATAAATGATGGAATAGTCTAGAAAGTTAAAGGTTTTCTCTCTTGTCGGTTGTCTCTAGTTGGCTCTAGAATATTCTACCCACTTCCCCAATTTCTTATATTTCTTACCCACTTCCCCAATTTCTGATATTTCTTATGGAGTACGGATGGTCCAGATTTTTCTTCTCACTCGGCAGCTTGCTTCATGATAGAAGTTTCTATATATGTGTTTCTATTTTTATATTGTGTTGTTATATCCAATAGCTTCCAGTAGTTCCAAGCTTCTTATATATTTATATATTATATAAATATTCTTTATATTTGCCTTATATTATTTTTATGTCATGTACAATAGACTAAGTATATATATATACATATATGTATATACATTCACACATGGCCGTATCTTTTATCTATATACACATACATATATAATTTTTTTTTGATCTATTAATATTTATATCATAAAATATTAACATGTACAATATCGGTAAATTTAGCATAAAACCGGGGCTTGGTTTATTAGTACGCTTTTGGGTCTCTATTAATAATTTATTTTATATTCAGGTTATCTGTTTAATTAAGGTTCCAGTATCAAGCCCATTTATTCATTCCGACACTCGGTTGACCAAGTCATCTATTTCCCGAGCCTATATTATTTTTATTGGTCTGTATTAGTTTCATATTTCCTAATAATTATTCCAATCATGGTTTACGGTATTTTGGGTTATCTCGAATTATCAACGTCCCTGAACATACTTTTATTAGGTCAGAATATAATCTGAGTCATGTCAAACTTTGGGGGTATTACATATACCCCTGAAAAAAATAATTTTGATAAATAAATAAATAATTTAAATTCTTTTATAAATAAAGAAAATTCCAAAAAATGCCCTAGGCCATAAATAAAGCAAACGAAGTCCAAATAAAGTAAACGAATAATGTATTTTAACTATTTTGGATGTTCTGGAGCCAACGGTGGGGTTCGTTTCACGAGACGAGACCCCAAAAAATTAAGACACGTTAAAGTGAAAATTACCAAATTGCCCCTAATATGCCCGATGTCCAAATAAGACTGTCACGACCCGAAACCCACCTTGTGCGGATCCCGAATCGTGACCGCCGCCCTTCGACCGAGGCCTTAGGGCAAAGCGAACATAAGCAACGGTATCGAATAGATGTGCGACACGTGGTTGCGGAAGCGTGAAAAACTTTTTCTTTTCTTTTCTTATTTAAAAAAATTTGCACATCCGTCCGGTACTGCCGCTCTTTGCATTGCGGTACTCATGATCATACATTCAGAGCGTAAATACATTCTAAAGTTTTATACACAATACATATTCGTTTGTTCTTCAAAACTTAACTACATAATATACACAACCAAAAACGACTAACTACTAGTCCGAGTGCTTTTCCACATCCGCTAGTCCTGCAATAACTTCCTACGCCCTTTCACAAAATGAGCATAGATTATACACTTTCTTGATTAAAGTCAGAGCTTGCCTCCTGACACCTGAAAGGGGGGGTCCGAACAAAGTCCGGGTAAGCTAATCTAAGCTTGTGAGTAATTCGGGCATTTGTCATGGGGTTTCAACTGGCAGTGGTTTAGCACATGAAAGTTTATAAAATACTCACTACCAATTGTTCGTATGCTCGGAATACAGAATATATGCATTCTTCATAAAGATAGCTTTGAACATTTAAAGTATTCAAGCTAAATACACATTTCTTCAATAGAGTATATGCATTTTAAAAAATGCATAATCGAAAGAGGTAAAACCTACTTTCATGTTTAATAGTATGATTTCAAATGATAGCTTAAAAACATTTATAGTTAATAAGCTAAATACACATTTCTTCAATGGAATCTATGCATTTCAAAGCATATAAACGTACATAATAAAATGGGGGTAAAAACCTGCTTCCATTTTAAAAGTGTTTGTCATCTTTTCTCTTTGGTTAAGTGGAATCTGTTTCGAACCAGACTCCCATCTTACTGCAATGCTACAATGGGAGATATCTCACTGCCTGGGGGATTAGATCCTTCTACCGGGCATTTACTGTTGAATCCCGAAGGATTTCAACCTTCATGGGGTGCTTATGCACATTTGGATGCCTTTTTAACGAGCATCAAAATACTGCTTCTTCAATAAATGGTTTTTGTTTAAAAACATTTACAATATGACTTCTTCAAACATATGCATTTATAGCATTTGAAATATGACTTCTTCAATAGATGCTTTATAAGCATTTTAAATATGACTTCTGAACAAGAACTTCAGAATATGTAGACATGTCAACTACTTTTAGAGAAGACAGTGATAGAAATTATTCATTGAGCATGTCATATCAAGATTTATAAGAGCAAAATGAATCACGAGATATTTGAATTTAATATTCAATACTTCAACTCTTTTGGAAGTTAAAACTTCTTCAAATCCGTGGAGTTAAATCTCCACTTCAAATGCAGGGTTACTCACCTTATACTCCAAGCTCGGCGTTTACTGCGACGCCTTCCTTTTTCCTTTTGTAGTTCCTAGAACAATTCATAAATAACAGTCTCATTAACTTCACATCTACTGCAATAACACCTGTTGATGCTACTTAGTTCGTATTAGATCCTAACACGATTTCATAATTTCATATGTACTTAATTGACTCGTATTTTTAACCTATAACACAATTTAATGTGTTAGGAATTAACTTCATTTTAGCTATACTCTCCTGGTAGCTCCATTAACTTTAAGTTAATTTATTTACTTCATATGTTCTCGTGTCACGTCTTCTCCTATGTCCTTTCAAATGTGTACCGTACCATTTAGTTGGTACTTCGAGCAGTGTACTAATTTATAGCCACTGGACTTATGCTATTCATCAAATTTTATGTCTTTTTATTAGACATTTCTTTTTGGTCGAATAGACCCTACCATTGAGTCCGGAACATTGGAGAAAGTCAGTTTAGGCTTTCCTAAAATTTAATTCCGACTTTTGTATGTCAAAGGGCAAAATAGTCATTTACCCAATTACGTGCCGTATTTTTCCGTACTTCGTTTCATGTTGTGGATCTCACCATTGGACTCAGAAGGTCCGAAATAGTAAGAACACACTAATAACTTGTTACTTGCGGACAAGGGGTATTTTGGTCATTTTATCCCTTTACATATCTTTAATTTTCGGAGTTCCATTTCGTAAAACGGACCCCGCCATTGGATTTAGAATGTCCAAAATAGTCAGAATCCAATATTGGTTTACTTTATTTGGACTTCATTTACTCTATTTATGGCCTAAGGGTATTTTTGGAATTTCTTTTATTTAAATATTATTAAGTTATTATTAATTAAATTTCAGCCGGGCCATAGTAGAATTTCCCAAAAGTTTTGGGGTCAAATTCCAATTTTGAACTCTTCCGGTTTGAACCAGTGGGTTCAGTTTCAATTTAACTGAACCGGTCCGGTTCTCCTTGAACCAATCCGGTTCAACACCTCATGCTGACGTCATCATGACGTCAGCCCTGATATTTTAAATCTTTACAACATAACCAAAACGTCACCGTTCTCTTAATGCGGTGGACTTGCCCTTTCTTGACACGTGTCCCGAGTTAACTCGGGTGACTCGATTCAACAGCGAGTCGACCCGTCGTCTTCCTCCTTCGTTACCCACTGTAACCCTAATTTCCGAAGCTTGAAAGCTTCATTTTCGAGCTAATCTATTCACCTAAATTCTTCTGTTTTTACACTCATCCATCTCTAGAACATTTCCCAAGAGATTGGCATTCATCTAAGGTTTTAAAACCAGTTCATGAGTTCGGTTTAACTTTTGATAGCCGAACCTGTAACTACACGTTAAATCCTCATTCCATCACTATTTTTGATGAGGTTTGGCCCTGTGTGATCCTTATGACATGGGGATTACATACCCATTCTCAAAACTGAGTTTAAAAGTGTAAAACCGAATTTAGGGTTCCACGACTTAAACCTGCAACTAATATTTTAGGTTTCATTTCTTGAGTTTTTGGATCGCGGTCTACCATTTTTAAGACCTTGGGATGATCTAGAACAGGTCCTAATACTCGGATTTGGATTTGGTTTCTCTTATTTCAGACCTGCACCAGAATTTTCTGATTATTGTTCCAACTGAAACTTGACTTTTCTCAGTCGATTCTTGATCATTTCTTGTAATTTCTTTTGTAGTTTACAGCTTATATTATGCAGAATAAACCCCTACTATTACATGCTTTAAATTTGTACACAATTTAAGCAATTTCCAAACGAAATCTTACCTGTTCAAGTTGCTTACAGTTTCCCACTTTTCTCCTACTTCAGTTCCTATCCTTCAATTTCTTGCTACTGCTTGCACACGTCTCCTCTTCCATTACAAGTTCTCTTTTCCTTTTATTTCCCCTTCATTTACTCATGCAATCGGTGGCCTTGCCACCTGTTGGTATCCGAATTTGCATGGCACACAGCCATGGCTGCCACCTCCCTTCTCATCATTATTTTTCACAAGCAGCTCACATGGGAGAGGCATGGAGAGCAGTGCCCACCGTCTCCCTCTCTTCTCAATTGTATTATATTAAATACAATTTCATTCTTTTGTTTGTAAGTATATATATATATATATATATATTACACCCAACTTTATATTCCTATATAAATAGGTATATATATATATGTCTTATATAATCATATTATATATAATATGTCTTTATATGAATTTGAATAGTCACTTATTAATTTAACATGCATATTTATGTATGCATATACATCAATATCTATATTTCACAATATAAATATATTTATATATTTATATATCCATAGTTCATACTTTGATAATCTACCCGACGTAGCAATCTATTTTTGTCACGTCTCAATTCGAGGTTGGCTTCCAAAATGAAAGTGTACAGTCTCAATGGGATTAATAGAAACAAGTTGGTGATTGAAAACCAACCTTGTTACTTCAGGTTTCAATCACTGGTTAATATTTAGTGACTTGCTAATTCTTCATCAGGTCGGGGTGTTACATCCTTCCCTCCTTAAAAGAGTTTTGTCCTCAAAACTCAAATATTTTTGTTTCGGGAGTTTCAGTCTCCTCCCATTGCTTCTATCTATAGTATTCATGCATCTAATAGTGGAATTTAAATAGCAATTTATTCATGATACTGGAATTGAATAGTAGACAGTGTACCTATGGGCTTTTCGAAGGTTGTGCAGCATCAGCAAATATATTATACACCCGTCCAGACATTGTAGGTTCTTTACCCTTTCCGGTCTTTCCCGTAGTCACAGCCTGCGCATGGGGCGTAGCTGATGAAGCTACTCCCGTAGGTTCCTTGATAGTTGAGTCCCATTTTGGACAATTCTTAACGATATGCCCAATCTGCCCACACTTGTAGCAGCCCCCAGTATCACGCCAACAGGGTGCATGATGTTTCTTTTGACAGGTAGGGCACACTGGAATCTCCCCCGACTTTTGACTAGTGGTTCCCTTTTTGTTAACCGTAGTCACACTTTTAGCTCCTGGCTTTTTCATTGACTGGGGATTGGGGCCAGTCTTATTCTTGTCCCTCTTTTGAAGTAAGGCCATCCCGGCCCTCTCGAAGATTTTAGCACGCTCCACCACTGCATTATATGTGGGGAGTTCGAATGGTTCAAGTCGATACTTAATGCCTATCCTTAAGGCCAGCTTCAAACTTCCTGGCTTTTAAGTCTTCAGTGTTAATCACATGAGGTGCAAAACGGCTTAGATTCATAAATTTAGCTTCATATTCTGCTACCGTCATTGCTTCTTGAGTCAGAGTTGCAAACTCTGCTATCTTCTGGTTTTTAAGTGACCTTGGGAAATATTTGTTATAGAATACTTCTAGGAATCTTGTCCAAGTCATTGGTGGCTCTCTTTCCTTTTCTAGAAGCCACCAGTCGTGCGCTGCATCTTTAAAAGTAAAAGCAGCGTAAGAAACTTTTTGTTCTTCTGAACATGGCATGACTGTAAATATTCGTTCCATTTCCTTAACCCATGTCTCTGCGTCAATAGTGGCATCCAACCCATCGAATCTAGGAGGTTTAAAGCCTTGAAATGTTTTGTAACCCGATGTATCTGCCACCTCAACAAGTTGTCCTGGATTATTTGGTATTCCAGGGTTCTGTACCAGTTGCGGTGCTCGGATTTGGGCTTGGATGTCAATCATGTTACGGGCCATTGCTTCCAAAAGATGTCCAACTCGGTCCAGTCTGTCATCAGGATTCCCTTCATTCCTTCTCGTATTCACCATCGTTGCTGAAAAAAATACACAACTGTTAAGTTTCCATTACGTACTATCATATAACATTACATTTACCTGCCCTATGTTTCAAGATTTAATACATTATTATTCTCGACTTCGTAGGGTTTATAACCTACCTTTATTTCTTCTCTTTGTTATGTTTCCCCGATGTAACTACGGGTCCCATACCCCGTCTTTATCCCATGTTACGTACCACCCATATCTACCTTATGTACTACGGGTCCCATACCCCGCCTTCATTCCATATCACACATGTCCCATATCTACCTTATGTACTGCGGGTCCCATACCCCGCCTTCATTCCATATCAGCTATTTCACATTTCTACGTCCCATAACGCGAGTCCCATACCTCGCCTTCATTTCACATCACATTCTTCACATCTTAGGTAGTCTAGGATCTACCTAACTCATAGTTCTGTCCCTAATTCTTCCATAATCACTAAGTTGATTAAGTCAACCTAGAGCTAATCTTAGTTATTTCTTAACCTCAATTATGATTTGATCTTTCCCGAAGATCATTAACCTAGAGCTCTGATACCACTCTGTCACGACCCGAAACCCACCTTGTGCGGATCCCGAATCGTGACCGCCGCCCTTCGACCGAGGCCTTAGGGCAAAGCGAACATAAGCAACGGTATCGAATAGATGTGCGACACGTGGTTGCGGAAGCGTGAAAAACTTTTTCTTTTCTTTTCTTATTTAAAAAAATTTGCACATCCGTCCGGTACTGCCGCTCTTTGCATTGCGGTACTCATGATCATACATTCAGAGCGTAAATACATTCTAAAGTTTTATACACAATACATATTCGTTTGTTCTTCAAAACTTAACTACATAATATACACAACCAAAAACGACTAACTACTAGTCCGAGTGCTTTTCCACATCCGCTAGTCCTGCAATAACTTCCTACGCCCTTTCACAAAATGAGCATAGATTATACACTTTCTTGATTAAAGTCAGAGCTTGCCTCCTGACACCTGAAAGGGGGGGTCCGAACAAAGTCCGGGTAAGCTAATCTAAGCTTGTGAGTAATTCGGGCATTTGTCATGGGGTTTCAACTGGCAGTGGTTTAGCACATGAAAGTTTATAAAATACTCACTACCAATTGTTCGTATGCTCGGAATACAGAATATATGCATTCTTCATAAAGATAGCTTTGAACATTTAAAGTATTCAAGCTAAATACACATTTCTTCAATAGAGTATATGCATTTTAAAACATGCATAATCGAAAGAGGTAAAACCTACTTTCATGTTTAATAGTATGATTTCAAATGATAGCTTAAAAACATTTATAGTTAATAAGCTAAATACACATTTCTTCAATGGAATCTATGCATTTCAAAGCATATAAACGTACATAATAAAATGGGGGTAAAAACCTGCTTCCATTTTAAAAGTGTTTGTCATCTTTTCTCTTTGGTTAAGTGGAATCTGTTTCGAACCAGACTCCCATCTTACTGCAATGCTACAATGGGAGACATCTCACTGCCTGGGGGATTAGATCCTTCTACCGGGCATTTACTGTTGAATCCCGAAGGATTTCAACCTTCATGGGGTGCTTATGCACATTTGGATGCCTTTTTAACGAGCATCAAAATACTGCTTCTTCAATAAATGGTTTTTGTTTAAAAACATTTACAATATGACTTCTTCAAACATATGCATTTATAGCATTTGAAATATGACTTCTTCAATAGATGCTTTATAAGCATTTTAAATATGACTTCTGAACAAGAACTTCAGAATATATAGACATGTCAACTACTTTTAGAGAAGACAGTGATAGAAATTATTCATTGAGCATGTCATATCAAGATTTACAAGAGCAAAATGAATCACGAGATATTTGAATTTAATATTCAATACTTCAACTCTTTTGGAAGTTAAAACTTCTTCAAATCCGTGGAGTTAAATCTCCACTTCAAATGCAGGGTTACTCACCTTATACTCCAAGCTCGGCGTTTACTGCGACGCCTTCCTTTTTCCTTTTGTAGTTCCTAGAACAATTCATAAATAACAGTCTCATTAACTTCACATCTACTGCAATAACACCTGTTGATGCTACTTAGTTCGTATTAGATCCTAACACGATTTCATAATTTCATATGTACTTAATTGACTCGTATTTTTAACCTATAACACAATTTAATGTGTTAGGAATTAACTTCATTTTAGCTATACTCTCCTGGTAGCTCCATTAACTTTAAGTTAATTTATTTACTTCATATGTTCTCGTGTCACGTCTTCTCCTATGTCCTTTCAAATGTGTACCGTACCATTTAGTTGGTACTTCGAGCAGTGTACTAATTTATAGCCACTGGACTTATGCTATTCATCAAATTTTATGTCTTTTTATTAGACATTTCTTTTTGGTCGAATAGACCCTACCATTGAGTCCGGAACATTGGAGAAAGTCAGTTTAGGCTTTCCTAAAATTTAATTCCGACTTTTGTATGTCAAAGGGCAAAATAGTCATTTACCCAATTACGTGCCGTATTTTTCCGTACTTCGTTTCATGTTGTGGATCTCACCATTGGACTCAGAAGGTCCGAAATAGTAAGAACACACTAATAACTTGTTACTTGCGGACAAGGGGTATTTTGGTCATTTTATCCCTTTACATATCTTTAATTTTCGGAGTTCCATTTCGTAAAACGGACCCCGCCATTGGATTTAGAATGTCCAAAATAGTCAGAATCCAATATTGGTTTACTTTATTTGGACTTCATTTACTCTATTTATGGCCTAAGGGTATTTTTGGAATTTCTTTTATTTAAATATTATTAAGTTATTATTAATTAAATTTCAGCCGGGCCATAGTAGAATTTCCCAAAAGTTTTGGGGTCAAATTCCAATTTTGAACTCTTCCGGTTTGAACCAGTGGGTTCAGTTTCAATTTAACTGAACCGGTCCGGTTCTCCTTGAACCAATCCGGTTCAACACCTCATGCTGACGTCATCATGACGTCAGCCCTGATATTTTAAATCTTTACAACATAACCAAAACGTCACCGTTCTCTTAATGCGGTGGACTTGCCCTTTCTTGACACGTGTCCCGAGTTAACTCGGGTGACTCGATTCAACAGCGAGTCGACCCGTCGTCTTCCTCCTTCGTTACCCACTGTAACCCTAATTTCCGAAGCTTGAAAGCTTCATTTTCGAGCTAATCTATTCACCTAAATTCTTCTGTTTTTACACTCATCCATCTCTAGAACATTTCCCAAGAGATTGGCATTCATCTAAGGTTTTAAAACCAGTTCATGAGTTCGGTTTAACTTTTGATAGCCGAACCTGTAACTACACGTTAAATCCTCATTCCATCACTATTTTTGATGAGGTTTGGCCCTGTGTGATCCTTATGACATGGGGATTACATACCTATTCTCAAAACTGAGTTTAAAAGTGTAAAACCGAATTTGGGTTCCACGACTTAAACCTGCAACTAATATTTTAGGTTTCATTTCTTGAGTTTTTGGATCGCGGTCTACCATTTTTAAGACCTTGGGATGATCTAGAACAGGTCCTAATACTCGGATTTGGATTTGGTTTCTCTTATTTCAGACCTGCACCAGAATTTTCTGATTATTGTTCCAACTGAAACTTGACTTTTCTCAGTCGATTCTTGATCATTTCTTGTAATTTCTTTTGTAGTTTACAGCTTATATTATGCAGAATAAACCCCTACTATTACATGCTTTAAATTTGTACACAATTTAAGCAATTTCCAAACGAAATCTTACCTGTTCAAGTTGCTTACAGTTTCCCACTTTTCTCCTACTTCAGTTCCTATCCTTCAATTTCTTGCTACTGCTTGCACACGTCTCCTCTTCCATTACAAGTTCTCTTTTCCTTTTATTTCCCCTTCATTTACTCATGCAATCGGTGGCCTTGCCACCTGTTGGTATCCGAATTTGCATGGCACACAGCCATGGCTGCCACCTCCCTTCTCATCATTATTTTTCACAAGCAGCTCACATGGGAGAGGCATGGAGAGCAGTGCCCACCGTCTCCCTCTCTTCTCAATTGTATTATATTAAATACAATTTCATTCTTTTGTTTGTAGGTATATATATATATATATATATATATATATATTACACCCAACTTTATATTCCTATATAAATAGGTATATATATATATATGTCTTATATAATCATATTATATATATAATATGTCTTTATATGAATTTGAATAGTCACTTATTAATTTAACATGCATATTTATGTATGCATATACATCAATATCTATATTTCACAATATAAATATATTTATATATTTATATATTCGTATTCATACTTTGATAATCTACCCGACGTAGCAATCTATTTTTGTCACGTCTCAATTCGAGGTTGGCTTCCAAAATGAAAGTGTACAGTCTCAATGGGATTAATAGAAACAAGTTGGTGATTGAAAACCAACCTTGTTACTTCAGGTTTCAATCACTGGTTAATATTTAGTGACTTGCTAATTCTTCATCAGGTCGGGGTGTTACAAAGACAAGTTATTAGTGTATTCTTATTATCTTGGGCCTTCTGAGATCAACGGTGGGGTCTGATTCAAGAGATGGGAGTCTGAAAAATAAGACACGTGAAATGACCAAAATACCCCTAAGGTACCCGAAGCCAAATAAAAAGCCAAGAGGGTCTAAATTGACTTTCTTCGACGTTTCGGACTCAATGGTGAGGTCTGTGTTATGAAATGATGTATAGAAAAATATGATACATAAATATGTAAAGTATAAAAATCAAACCTTACAATTTAATGAAGCTGCCGGAAGAGTATACATTAAGAGAATAGCGCTTAGGTTAAAAGCTAGGATGTAATAAAATCTAAAGATAAAATGAGAACATCAATAGGAGATATTTGAAGTACCTAGGAAGTTAACGGATTATTTATGAATTGTTTTAGAAACTACAAAGGAGAAGGGAAAGGTAGTGCATTATTAGCACCAACCTTATGGACTAAGGTGAGTAACCTTGCATTTGAAATGGAGATTTAATTCCACGGATTTGAACAATGTTTTGAATATCAAATTCAGTCTTTATACGATTCTTGTTTTAAAATACTCTGTTATGACATGCTCATTAAATGTTTTCATATACAGTTCTTTCTTCGAAATGTTTAGCATGCCTAAATAAAATGCCAATTTCCTTAAATATTCTAAAATTGATTATTCCAAGTATTTGACTTCAAAATACTTGAAGCCTTGAGTGTTAGGTATTTCATGATTCCTGTTTTAAAAGTATTCTGTTCTCATAAATCTTATTGCGATATGCTCAATAAATGCTTTCTATTACAGACTGTCTTAAAAGTATTTAACATGTCTACATATTCTGACATTCTTATCCCAATGATTTGAAGATTCTACCATGAAGTCATGAACATCATGTTTTAAATACTCATGAAAAGTATTATGAAATGTCGCGTGATAAATGTATTTAAATGCAAAGATAAACTGTGCATAAGCACCAAGGATTTTATGGGTTTCTATGAATAAAAGCCTGGTAGTAGGATCTAATCCCCCAAGCAATGAGATATCTCCACGAAAAGTAAAGTGGGAGTCTGGTTGGAAACAAATTCCACCTAATCAAAGAGAAAAGATGACAAATGCTTTTGAAAATGGAAGTAGGTTTTACCCTCATTTTCACTATGCATGATTATATGTTTTGAAGTAATGCTTTTGAAATGGAAGCAGGTTTTACGCCCATTTTCATTATGCACGTTTATATGTTTTGAAGTGCATATACTCTATTTAAGGAAATGTATATTTAGCTTGAATACTTTAAATGTTTTAAAGCTATCTTTATGAAAAGTGCATGTACTCTGTGTTCAAAGTATACAAGCAATTGGTAGTGAGTATTTTATAAACTCTCACGTGCGAAACCACTACCAATTGAAACCCTATGACAAATGCAGGAATTACTCATTGGGCTTCTCGAAGCTCACCCCATTCCCTAACATTTTTCTAGTGATGATGATGGGTAGACCCTTGCCCAATTTAGGGAGTGATGATTGGCAGCTCCATTAGGATCTGGAGATATTTTGGAAGCATTAGGGCCTACAGTTGGTCGAATTTTGATGTCGTACTTTTGGACAATTATGTACTTAAGCCCCAAGGGGCAACCAAATATGTACTTCAGCCCTTGAGGCATTCAAATATGTATTATGTATAAGACTTTAAGTTTTAGTATGCTCTGATGTGATTATTCATATATACCGCTATGAAGAGCGGCAGTACCGGACAGCTGTATTTTAAAAAAAAGTTTTAAATAAAAAAAAGGGTTTTTCATGCTTCCGCAAACCAAGGCTGCACCGCCATTCGATACTGTTGCTTATGTGAGCCTTGCCCTAAGGCCCTTGGGCCGAAGGGTGGCGGTCGAGGATTCTCGGGATCCGCACAGGGTGTGTCACTACCCAAAACCCACCCTCTGCGGATTTCGTATCGCGACCTACACCCTCAGGCCCGAGGACCCTTGGGCGAAGGCTCGCATCTGCAGCGGTATCGAATAGATGTGCTTCGTGTGGTTGCGGAAGTGTGAAAAACTTTTTTTTTTCTTTCTTATTTAAAATTTGCACATCCGTCCAATACTGCCGCTATTCACAATGGTACACATGTTCACACATTCAGAGCATAACTAAAACTTAAAAGACTTCATAATTACAATCTTAATTCAACTGCCCCGTGGGGTTTAATACATATCCTTAAATTGTCTGGTAATGCAAAATACACTAATTAGAGTTCATGTGATTCCCAAATAAAAACTACTTAGGCAAGTCTCCCAAAAAGCTAGACTCATCCTCATCGTCTTCAAAAATCAACCTGCCATTAGTCACCTGAAAGGGGGGCGGATAAAATCCGAGTAAGCTAATCAAAGCTTGTGAGTAATTCCTGCATTCGTCATGAGGTTTTCAACTGGTAGTGGTTTAGCACATGAGGGTTTATGAAATACGCACTACCAATTGCTCGTACATTTTAGATCACAAAATATGTGCATTCTTAAAACAAATAGCTTTGAAACAATTAAAGTATTCAAGCTAAATACACATTTCTTCAAATAGAGCATATGCAATTTAAAAGCATATAAACACGTGAAATAGAATAGGGGTAAAACCTACTTCTATTTTTAAAATCACTTTGTCATCTTTTCTCTTTTATTAGGTGGAATCTGTTTCGAACCAGACTCCCATTTTACTACAATGCTACAATGGAGATATCTCATTTGCCTGGGGGATTAGATCCTACTACCGGGCATGTACTGTTGAATCCCGAAGGATTTCAACCATCATAGGGGGTGGTACTTAGTACCGTTTATCTTGTAAAACATTTATCACATGACTCCTTCAATAGATACGTTCATGAGTATTTAAAACATTATAGGTATAACTTCTACAATGAAGCTTCAAATACATGTGATAATCAAATTCAGAATATTTAAAGAGATTTGCATTTGATTTAGACATGCTAATTATTTTCAAGAAAAGAGTTGGATATAAAACATTTATAAAGCATGCCGTAACAGAATATTTTAAAAGAACGAAATCATATAAAGGCTGAATTTGATATTCAAAGGCTGCAATTACTTGAACTTAAAGCTTCTTCAAATATATGGAGTTAAATCTCCAGTTCGAATACAGGGTTACTCACCTCGTACACAGCAGACCCTACTCAGGCATCTTGCCCTTATCTACTCTTATCCTAAATAATTTTAGAAAAAGACTCGTAAATTCACAATGAAATTAATCAACTAAAAACTTAACTTTTTCCTTTACTACATAAGTCAACTACAACTTATCTTATAGTGGTATCGTATATAAGAAACACGCATTACCTTTTGACCCACTCGTTTAAGGTTTCGGTGTTTTCTTTTTCTTCCTCTTTCCTTTTCTTTTCTTCCTCCTTCTTTTTCTTAGCCTCTGCCACCATTGCCTTGGTGGGTGATTTGTGAATGAAGGGGCTTACCTGAGACGACCTCTGTCACCTTGGCTATCTTGACGAACCTGTCAATCACTCTCTGACGATGTAACAATTCTTGCATGAAGGCCTATTGTTTTGGGTCCTTGGCCCTTTGGGCCTTGGTCATGATCGTGAACTTCGGTCATTGTTCTTCCATAATTATCACCTAAGATCAATTTATGAGTTAGAAATTTTATTCTAAGGTTGATGTGTTGTCGTGTCTTTTCGTAATTCATGTCCTCGTGCACGCCAGTGGATTAGTACTTTGGCATTACTTTAGTTTATAACATCTGACAGATGCTATTCATCAAATTTTATGTATTTTTATTTTAGACATTTCTTTTGGTCGAATAGACTCTACCATTGAGTCCGGAGTGTCGAAGAAAGTCAGTTTAGGCTTTCCAAGATTTTAATTCAGACTTTTATATGTAAAAGGGAAAAAGGGTCATTCATCGTTTTACGTGTCATATTTTTCCGTACTTCGTTTCAAAATTTGAACTCCATTATTGAGTCCGGGATGTCAATGAAAGTCAATTTAGACCTTCCTTAGTTTTAATTTGGCTTTTGAGGTACTAGGGGTAATTTGGTCATTTTACCCCCTTACGTGTCTTTATGTTCGGGACCTCATCTCGTGTCGTGGACCTCACCATTGGCCTCAGAAGGTCCGAGATAGTAAGATTACACTAATAACTTGTTAATTTTGGACAAGGGGTATTTTGGTCATTTGGCCCTTTACGTGTCTTTATTTTTCGGGTCCCGTCTCATAAAACGGACCCTACCATTAGTCTCAGAATATCCAAAATAGTAAGGATACACTATTCATTTGTTTAATTTAGACTTCATTTGTTCTATTTATGACCCAAGGGTAATTTAGTAATTCTACTTATTTAATAAAATAATTTATTATTTTTCCAGGGGCATATTTGCATAATTTTTCCAAAAATTGGGCCACAGTGTAAATCCGTAGAACAGTTGGGGGTCAAAATAGAATTTTCAAAACTTTCGGACTGAACTAGTGGGTTCAGTTCTATCTCAAATGAACCGATCCAGTTTCAACTGAACCAATCCGGTCTGGTTGGGTTTGTTGCGTGATGCTGACATCATGATGACGCCAGCCCTAATAGTTTAAAATTTAAACATAAGCCAAACGATGCCATCCCACTTAACCGTTTTATACGACGGGTCGGGTTCCGACCCGAACCCGATTTGACCCGTTTTGACCCAAACCGTCACTGTTCATCTTCTTCCCCAGTGTTGCCCTAGTTGCAGGTTTTCATTTTTTTCCTATTTCGTGGATTTTGGCTAACTGTTTTCTTACTGTTTCTTCTCCAAATCAGTTCTGGGACATGAAGGATTATGTTTGCATTCATTTGGAAGTTCAAAACTTGTTCATACGTTCGGTTTTGAGTTTGATAATCCAGACAAACAATTCGGCCGTTCGTGCTCATTTTTGAGCCAAATTCAATGAAACTTGGTTTGTTGTGATCCTCTCTTCATGAGGTTTCGGTTTCCATTCATAGATGTTGATTTAAAGGGAAGTTTAAAGGTTTGGGTTGTAAACCCGTAACCTGCAAGTCAATGGTTGAGGGCCATTTCTTGTGATTTTTGGTCGCGGGTATAGGTTTTCATGACCCTCATGACTTCTTCTTGAAGTCTCTATGCACCAAAAAGAGTTTGGCTTCCATTGTTTCATACCTGCTATAGCATGGTCTTCAATGGCGGATCACTGTTGGGTCACATAGTTTTAGGTGTTTTTTACAACCTAATTTCATGTTTGATCATGCCTAAATAAGTTTTAAAACATTATATATACAAAATCTAGAACTAAATAGTTCATGCATGCAAAATTTTCTAGAGAGAGAAAGTGAGGGTTTTTTGTGTTTTACCTCTAACAGTGACTTTCTCTCTCCTTCCTCCTTTCACGAGATCTCCTTTCTCTTCTTCTAAGTGCCCAGAACTCCCTCTCTCTCTCTCTCTCTCTTTCTCTATGGCTAATCGGTGGAGATTTTGTGTGTGTATACCATGTATGCCCATATGTATAAGTGAGAAATTTAATGGCTATCACCTCACTTAATTGCCCCTTCACTTCACCCCCTTACTCCATCAGATCAGTGGCCATTCTTCCCCCTATTCATCTTCACCAAATGACCATATAATATATACATAAAGTACATAGCCACCTTACCTATATTAACTTCATGTCTCCCTTCTCATATATTTATGTATATATATGTATCTATAACATTTAATATACATATTACACAACACACTCACACACACGGCTGATATATATATATATATATATATATTTACTTAATTTTCCATCTTTAATTTATTATTAAATTATTTATTCAATTAATTACATTTTATCAATTAACCATTATATTTATATTAATTATAATAAATACTTAATTTCTCGTATTAATAAATTAATTTTATTAATTTAATTTATCATTATCTTAAAAGCATAATATTTACTTCCATTTTTCATATCCTCGTAATACGTGTCATATTACCCGACATTCTCGGGTCGGGGTATTACAGGGTGGGTTCTGGGATGTGACAAAATACGTGTCACATTGCATGCAAATTATATTAACAGGTGGCAAACACCATGACTCAAGGACTGCATGCTAGCGTACAAGCCTAACCCAAGTGGCAAGCCACTGATCTAAGGTTAGTGAGGGAAGAAAATTAAAAAAGAAAGAAATTAGAGATAAACAAAAGGAAGGAAACCGAGGTGCAAGAAAATAGAGAGAGAAAAAACTCTAGAGAAACTGAGAACTTGGAAGAGGGAGAAGCAGCAACTAAAACAAGTAACCAAATCTTGCTTTGTTGCGTTCATTTTTCCTGCATGCTATTATGAATTAGTAGGATTCAAGATATGAGGGAAAATTGAGAAAACCAGTGATGAAAATTTTGGTCGAACATGGCAGATTTTTGTGAGTTGAATTAAACACAATTTGGAACCATAATATGTGTAGGACACTATGTTAGGAAGCCAACCCAACTTGAATCACTTAAATCAGTCGAGAAATGGCCAGCCTATGGCCAAAAATCCAGCCGCCGGTGCAACACCAGAAAACCGGTTATGGGTGTGGGAAACCGGCGACGTTTTAGGGCCAAAACCAGTCCTAAAACAATTCTTGAGATCTTAGAAATCATTTGGTATAAAAATAGTAAAATTTGAACTTAAAATCATTAAGATCAGTAGGTGGTTTGGACAAATTCCGATGACCGGAACTAGTATAATGATCAGAGAGGATGGCCAGAAAATCGTATGTGTTTTTAAATTGGTTCACATAAACCGGTCGGCTCACTGCCCTATTAAATCGGTTTAGGGTTTTTAACCCTGAACCCACTGGTTCAGACCGGAACTCTTGAAAATAAAAAGCCGGCCCCAGAAGTTCGGAATAATTTCATTAGAACCCCAAACAGAAAAAAATAATTAAATATTGTATTAAGGAAAATTACGAAACTACCCCTAAGCCAAAAGTGGGCCAAACGAAGTCCAAACTATAATATCCCGACCCGGGATACCGGGTCATATGACACGTATTACGAGAATTTATAAAAAAATAATTAATTAATTAAATTATTAATTAATTAAGGTAAAGGAATGTTATATATATTAATTAAATAATATATATATATGTATAAAGTGAAAAATATATGTATGTATATGGAAGCATGTATGTATGCAAGTATATATATATATGAACAGTGCAGTGTGTGTGTGTGTGTGTCGGCTAGTGTGTGTTTCTTCACATGTAAGTGTGTGTATTATATTATATGTATATATATATGAAATATCTTACAAAAAAACAAAGAGAAAGCTGAATGGGAAAAGTAAAATTTA
Source organism: Nyssa sinensis (assembly GCA_008638375.1). NCBI lineage: Eukaryota > Viridiplantae > Streptophyta > Magnoliopsida > Cornales > Nyssaceae > Nyssa > Nyssa sinensis. Next base: position 30,146,466 of record CM018046.1, read on the forward strand.
ATTTGTGGAAGAAAATTAATTGAGAAGTGAAGGATTTCGGCCATGAGGTCATGAGGAAAGAGAGAGAACAGTAGAGAGAGAGAGTTCGGTCACTTCTCTATAAAATCCCAAGCATGCAAACCATGCTTTCTTCTTGCAAAAGAAACCAAAAGAAGAAGAACTGAGGAGATAGAAGAAGGGTTTTAGAGCAAGAAAGAGAAGGAAACAGTGACTAAAAGGTGAGAAAAACTCAAGCTTCCATTTTTCTCTCTCTAGAAATTCTCTATGTATAAACTGATTTAAAGCTTTCATTTTATATATTTGATATGTAGAACATATTTAGACTTGTTTACTTAAGGATTTTAAGCTTAAAAACGCCTAAGATCACAAGACCCATAAGCTACGGCCATGGATGGACCTTGCTCAAGCAGGTCTGAATCCATGGTGATTAAATCATGTTTGGGTTATTGGAACCTCAACTAGACTCCAAGGGTATTCTAAAAACCTATACCCGCGACCATAAAGCTCAAGAAATGACCCTCAAATGTCTAGTTACAGGTTACAGGTTTACACCCCAACCCTTTTAAAACTCAGTTTAAATCAATAATTAAGAACGAGATATGAATCCCCATGAAGAGGGGATCATAACAAACGAAACCCCATGCATTTTGGTTAAGAAATAAGCATGAACCATAGGTTATACAGTTCGGGTTATCATGGCTTAAATCCAACGATTGAACCATATTCGAAGCTTTAAATTGATGCAAAAACATGTATTAAGATGTAGGGAAGAGATTGGAAAATAAAGCAGAGAAAATGGGTGCTCAAAACACCACGAAATTCAAACTGTAAAATTTTAGGGTTCGGTGTGAACAGTGTCGACCTCGTGAGGAAGACGACACTGTTTGGGTCGGGTCGGGCCGGATTCGGTTACGGGTCCGGGTCGAACCAGATCCAACGCTCCGGTTATGTAAACGGTGGCATTTTGGTTTAAATGTTTTAAAACCCTAGGGCTGACGTCATCATGACATCAGCATTATGTCAAGAACCGGTTAGACCGGTTGGGTTGTAACTGAACCGGACCGGTTCACTTAAAATTCGATCGAACCCTCTAGTTTTCTGTTTTATTTAAAACTAAATAAACCAAGACTTTTGGTTATTACGGATTGACCCCTGAGCTTTAGAAAAATTATACTGAGGCCCAACTGAGGGAAAATTTATGCATTTAGACCCTTGGAAAAATAATTAAATAATTAAATAATTAATTTAATTATTTAATAAATAAAGTAAAATTACTATTATACCCTTGGGTAATAAATAGAGCAAATGAAGTCCAAATTAAGCATATGAATAGTGTATCCTTACTATTTTGGATATTCTAAGACTAATGGTAGGGTCCGTTTTACGAGACGGGGCCCGAAAAATAAAAACACGTAAGGGGTAAATGACCAAAATACCCCTTGACCAAAATTTAACAAGTTATTAGTGTATTCTTACTATCTCGGACCTTCTGAGACTAATGGTGAGGTCCACGACACAAGATGAGGTCCCAAACATAAAGACACGTAAGGGGGTAAAATGACCAAATTACCCATGGTACCTAAAAAGTCAAATTAAAAGCAGGGAAGGTCTAAATTGACTTTCTTTGACATTCCGGACTCAAAAATGGAGTCCAAATTACGAAACGAAGTACATAAAAATATGACACGTAAAATGGTAAATGACCATTTTGTCCTTTTACATGTAATAGTCCGAATTAAATGTTAGGAAAGCCTAAACTGACTTTCTTCGACACTCCGGACTCAATGGTAGAGCCTATTCGACCTAAAGAAATGTCTAAAATAAAAAGACATAAAATTTGATGAATAGCATCTGTCAGATGACTATAAATTAGAGTAATGCCAAAGTACTAATACTAAGGCATGTACGAGAAACGAAATACGAAAAGACACGACACGTAAACATGTCAAATAAATAACTTTAAATTAAAGTTAATGGAACTCCCAGAAGAGTATAAATTGAAATAAATTCAATTTCTAACACATTAAATTGTGTCATAGGTTAAGAATACGAGTTACGTTAAGTACATATGAATTTATGAAATCATTGTAGGATCAAATACGATTTAAGCATAAGTTAAGGAATATCGAGATGATATTACAATGAATGTGAAGTTGATGAGATATTTATGAATTGTTCTTAGGAACTACAAGGAAAGTGGGAAAGCGCATAGTTAGCACTAACCCTAAAGAACCAAGGTGAGTAACCCTGTGTTTGAATTGGAGATTTAACTCCATGGATTTAAAAAGGTTTTAAGTTCAAAGATATGAAGTATTCGAAGTTTCAAATTCAGTATTTACATGATGCAGTTTTAAATTGTTCTATTTTATAACCCCATTGTGACATGCTTAGTGATTAGTTTCTACAACAGTTTTTCCTTCAAATACTTTTCAGCATGTCTAGTTAAAATGCAATTATCGTTAAATATTCTGAATTTGCTTATTTCAAGTATACGAATGTTTATTACGAATTTACGAAAAGTATCTATGAGACAAGTCACATGATAAATATTTTATAAGATAATGGTGCATAAGCACACAGGCAGCATTTTGGGTTTCTTCGGATCCCATTGACCTGTCAAAAACCACATAGTCAGTATTTTGGGTTCTTATTGTAACTCATTGACCTGTCATGTAAAATGCCCGGTAGCAGGATCTAATCCCCCAGGCATATGAGATATCTCCATTTATAAGTAAGATGGGAGTCCGGTTCGAAACGGATTCCACTAACGAAAGTGATAAGATGACAAATGATTTGAAAATGGAAGCAGGTTTTACCCTCATTTTCAATGTACATATGTTTTGAGTTTTATATACTCTATTTAAGAAATACATGTTATGTTATATGTTTTGAAGTTCATGAGTATAAGTATAGCTTGAATACTTTAAATGTTTCAAAGCTATTGTTTTACGAAATGCATATGTTTTGAGTTATATACTCTATTTGACGAAGTATAAGTATAGCTTGAATACTTTAAATGTTTCAAAGCTATTGTTTTACAAAATGCATATGTTTTGAGTTATATACTGTATTTGACGAAGTATAAGTATAGCTTGAATACTTTAAATGTTTCAAAGCTATTGTTTTACGAAATGCATATGTTTTGAGTTATATACTCTATTTGACAAAGTATGAATTTAGCTTGAATACTTTAAATGTTTCAAAGCTACATGATTTAAGGAATGCATATATTCTGTATTCAAAGTGTACGAACAATTGGCGGTGATTATTTTACAAACTCTTATGTACTAAACCACTGCTAATTGAAAACCCCATGACGAATACTGGAATTGCTCACAAGCTTAGATTAGCTTACCCGGACTTTGTTCGGACCCCCCTTTCAGGTAATTAGTAGCAGTCTTGACTTGAGGACGTTGATGATGAGTCCAGCTGATTTTGGGAAGATATGTTTAAGTAGTTTCTCTTGAGAAACCTATGAACTCTAGTAGTACATTTTGTATTAGTAGACAATGTAAGAATATGTAATGAGCCCTCAGGGCAACCAAATATGTATTGTATTAATGTATGAAGTCTTTAAGTTTTCGTTATACTCTGAATGTGTAACCATGTATGCTATGTATGTAGCGGCAGTATCGGACGGATGTGCATAATTTAAAAATGAGAAAAGAAAAGAAAAAGTTTTTCACGCTTCCGCAAAATGTATGTTGCACATCTATTCGATACCGCTGTAGATGCGAGCCTTGTCTCGGGGCCTTCGGGTCTCGGGGCGGCGGTCGCGATCCAGTAATCCGCAGAGGGTGGGTTTCGGGTCGTGACACAAACGAGGCAAATAAATAGTCAATTTTTATTATCTCGAACCTTCTGAACTCAATGGTGATGTCGAAATTATGAAAAAAGGTCCCAGAAATAAAAGACATGTAAAAGTGCAAATGACAGTTTTGTCATTTTCAATCCAAGAGTCCGATTTAAGATCTGTAAAAGCCTAAACCACTTTTATTCAACGTTCTAGATACAATGACGAAATCTAAATTAGTAATTAAGATACGGATAGCTATGATAGACATATTAAATACATATCATAGCACACATCAGTTATGACTATAGGCTGAGTATATTTTCAATGGCAGGCACGTCAAAAGATAAAGGGGAGGAAATAGCTTGAGTTCTAAGGATCAGTAAAAAGTGTAAGTAATCTCTGATCTCTGTATATGTTACGTTCCGAGCCAAGTCGTAGTTCCTTGCATATACCTTCTTGTTGTACTTTTTACACACTTTCTAGTATTTATTGAGCCATATTGATATTGCTCTATCATGTGGGAAGCATTTACTGATTTTTGTATATATTTTGATCACATTTGTACATTATGCATAGAATTCTTGTTGTACACTTGCACCTAGGGCTGTGAGGGCCAGATAGTTTATTCAGTCATAGTTCCTCGTTATTCTTCATGGATGATAATATGCTTTTGATATATTCTCAAGGGTCGGATTTGTGATCAATCACATCTCCATCTGATGCCAGTTACGACCTTCGGGTCTAGATATGACCTTCAGGTCTAGATATGACTTTTGGATCCAGTTATGACCTTCGGGTCTAGTGATGACCTTCGGGTCTAGATATGACCTTCGGGTCTAGTTATGACCTTAGGGTCTAGTATCATGGCATCTTAGATTTATTTGATATCAGTATCTTACATTGTTGATATTATCGATATTCGCAGCTTGAGCATATTCATTCTTTATGAATGATCCTGAGACTTCACAACTTTTATCCAGCGCATATGATTACATTATCAGACAGATTTTCATTGCTTTGTCATTGAGCTTCTTATTATCTGATGATCATTGATGAGTTCAGTATTCATGACTGGCTAGTACATCTGCATTTATCCTAGTTCTTTTATGGATAGTGCTTCTATATTCTTGTACACATGACAGAGTAAAGGAGAATTACTTACTGAGATTTAGTTAGCTCACCCCAAACTTACCACCTTTTTCAAGAAATGAAGTTGTAGGAGAGCCGCAGTAGTAGCGGTAGCAGCAAGCTAGATAGCAGTGGACATACTTTTTAAGTTGTAGGGTAATGCTTAGTACAGACAGTCTTATAGCTCTCCCATGTTATCCACATCCTGGAAAGACTAGTTGTATTAAGGCATTTTGTATTCCGTATTTTGAGAACACTTTATGTATGACATTCAACTTTTATGTATATTTTTGTTTAAGTCTTCCGCTATTTAATTATTGTATGTTAGTAGCACTGATCGTGTAGCAAGTCAAGAACCCTTGATTTGGCAACCAATGTCGGATCGGGTACATGACACGAGATCCGTATAGGGTGGGTCTCGAGTCGTGTCTGCTTGGTATCAAAGCATTAAGTAACACAGTGGTTCATGGGAGATAAGACTAAGGTACTAGTATTACAAACGTCCAAGTAGAGTCAGTAGATAGAAACTGACATGCAATAGTTAGACTCTTAAATATAGGAACTGATCTTTTGCAGAAAATGGTGCGTACTCGTACTACCACACCATTGGATGAGGCTAACGCTCATATAGCACGCTTAAAGCGACTAGTGGACAGGCTTATTCAGAATACGGTTCAAAACCAAGCGGGTCCCAGCACTCCAGCTCAACACGAAGGACAAGCACCACCTGTGGTACACATAGACGTCAGGAGAACGAGAGGGGTCAGACTCACCTTTATAAGCAGTTTCAGGCACTAAAACCTTCTACGTTCGATGACACTAAAGGCCCCACTTCAACTGAAGAATGGAGACTTGAAATGGAAAGAATCTTTGAAGTCATGGCCTGTGATGAAACACAGAAGGTAGCCTTTGCTACTTTCATGTTTCGAGGGATGGCCCATGAGTGGTGGCTATTAGAAAAGGCCAGAGAGCCTCAGATGACGTGGGATCGATTCATTGTAGTTTTCAACCAGAAACACTTCCCCAGGGAAGCCAGAGATCAGAGAATCACAAAATTCTATGTTTTGCAGCAAATAAACTCAACAGTGGAAGAGTATGAGGCCAAATTTACATAGTTGATTAGATTTCCTCTTGCTGTTTTGGAAGACGAGCATGAGAAAGCCCACAAGTTTGAGAGAGGTTTGAGGTGGAACATCAGAAACAGGATTAAACCCCTGCAGTTAGCCATTTATGATAAAGTAGTGAGCACAACAAAGATCATTGAGCAGTGTGGCGAAGAGTTTGCTAAGAAGAAGGCAAACCCAGCCTCGAGGTCATTAGGGAGTTAGAATAAGAGGTCAACTGGGAGTCAAGGCAAAGAAATAAGACCTACTTTCTTTCTGCCGGGAGCAGGTTCAGCATCCAAGAATTCTGGACCCAGGACATCAGGTTCCAATTCCGCCAGTAAGGGCGTAGCCCAGTGCTCCACTTGCTATAAATATCATCAAGGGCCGTGTCAGGCCAACTCTCGGGCTTGCTATTTATGTGGTCAGGAAGGGCATTTTAACACCGATTGTCCCTAAAAGACTCAGACAGTTGGGAGTGTAGCTGGTACTCCTTCTACTTCAGCAGCTACGACTATAGCTAAAGCCCAGCCCCCAGGTAGGGGACAAGAAGCGGAACCGCAGCGCACAGGGAGAGTATTTGCACTAACACCTAGAGATACGCAGGCTACTGCCTCATTGGTTACAGGTACTCTTCAGATTTTCTCAAAGCATGCTAGACTACTCATTAACACCGGCTCCATACATTCATTTATATCACCAGTGTTTGCCGCTAGACTGAACATAGAAACAGTGCCCTTAAGTTATATGTTGACCATTTCTATGCCTTCAGGAGAATCCCTATGTAGCAATACTATATATCGAGCATGTAGGGTTCAGATCGGAGACTCACATATATTAGCCGATTTGATACCATTAGATATTTATGGCTTTGATGTTATACTTGGTATGGATTGGTTGGCTGCCAATCATGTATCTATAAATTACGTAGCCAAGAAAGTCACTATACAGAGACCTGGATGTTCAAGTATCCAGTTTGATGAGACAGGTGTAGCTACCCCCACCATATTTTATATCGTCTATCCAGGCCGGTCGATTACTACGTAAGGGCTGTTATGGATTCTTATATAATGTTTTGGACACCTGTTCCCAAAAATCACCTTTAGATCAGATCTCCATTGTTAGAGAGTTTCCCGAGGTTTTTCCAGATGACGTCTCAGGAATACCAACAGACAGGGAGATAGAATTTACCATTGATATTCAGCTAGGCACGTCACCTATTTTTAAGAATCTCTACAGATTGGCCCCGACGGAGTTAAAAGAATTGAAGTTGCAGCTACAGGAATTACTAGATAAGGGCTTTATCAAACCCAGTACGTTGCCATGGGGCGCGCCAATGCTATTCATGAAGAAGAAAGATGGACCCATGCGGTTGTGCATTGATTACCGTGAGTTAAACAAGGTGACTATCAAGAATAAGTATCCTCTGCCACATATAGATGATTTATTTGATCAGCTAAAGGGAGCACAAGTGTTCTTTAAGATTGATTTGAGATCGGGATACCATCAGTTGAAGGTAAGGCCGAGAGATGTGGAGAAAACGGCTTTCAAGACCAGATATGGGCATTATGAGTTTCTAGTGATGCCATTTGGAGTCACTAATGCCCCAGTCGCATTTATAGATTTGAAGAATAGAGTCTTTAAGCCATATTTGGATGATTTTGTGATTGTATTTATTGATGATATCCTAGTTTATTCTAAAAGCCAGGAGGAGCATGAAGTACACTTGAGAAAGGTATTACGGAGATTACAAGAGCGGAAACTCTATGCTAAACTGAAGAAATGTGAGTTTTGGCTTCCTAGTATTTCATTTTTAGGGCATGTAATTAGCAAGGAAGGCATTTCTATTGATCCTCAAAAGGTAGAGGCTATTGTCAATTGGCCTCATCCCACTAGTGTTATTGAGGTGCGAAGTTTTATGGGATTGGTAGGATACTACAGGCGATTTGTTAAGGATTTTTCCAAAATAGCTATGCCAATCACCTAGTTGACTAAGAAGAACGTACCATTTATTGGGAAGAGGAGCAAGAGTAGAGTTTTCAAGAATTGAAAAACAGGTTGGTGACGACTCCAATATTAACAGTGCTAGATGGAGTTGAAGGATTTGTGATTTATAGTGACGCCTCATACAGGGGCTTGGGGTGTGTATTGATGCAAAATGGTAGGGTAATAGCCTATGGTTCACGACAACTGAGACCGCATGAGAAGAATTACCCGACACATGATCTTGAGTTACCAGTTGTTATTTTTGCACTTAAATTGTGGAGGCATTACTTGTATGGTACGACATGTGAGATATTCACTGACCATAAAAGCCTCAAGTATTTATTCTTGCAGAAGGAGCTGAATATGAGGCAACGTCGTTGGTTGGAGTTAATTAAGGACTATGAGCTTAGCATTCAATACCATCCAGAGAAAGCAAATGTGGTAGCTGATGCTCTTAGCCGGAAATCGTCGAGAAGTCTAGCTTATCTATTTACAACTCGAGTGGAACTACTGAAGGAACTGGAGGATATGGAGATCGAGTTGGTCCTACCTAACTTAGGAGCATTGTGTGCCAATGTCACAATTGGTCTATCTATTAGAGATAGGATCAGAGAGTTGCAGATCTAGGATGCAGGGTTGACCAGACTCTGTCAGGATGTTGAGATAGGTAAGGCCTCAAAATTTGTTGTCCGAGATAGGGTGTTGTATTACCAGGGCCGAATTTGTGTGCCAGATGTACTAGAAATCAGAAAGGAGATCTTAGATGAGGCACATAGTTCAAGATTTTCCATACACCCAAGGAATATCAAGATGTACCATAACGTCAAAAATACTTATTGGTGGTCCAGGATGAAACGAGACATAGCTGAGTATGTTGCGCGCTATACAGTGTGCCAGTAAATCAAAGTTGAACACTAGAAGCCCGGAGGATTCTTGCAGTCGCTTCTAATACCAGAGTGGAAATGGGAGCATGTTACTATGGATTTTGTGTTAGGATTGCCAAAGACATCAAAAGGGAATGATAACATATGGGTTATTGTGGATAGACTTACCAAGACAGCTCATTTCCTTGCGACCAAGACGACACAGAGCTTAGGACGACTAGCTGAGCTCTATATCAGGGAGATAGTCATATTGCATGGAGTCCTAGTGTCTATTGTATCAGACTAAGATCCACGATTTACATCCCAATTTTGGAGGAGTTTACAGCAGGCTATGGGCACAGAACTGAGCTTGAGTATTGCATATCACCCAGAGACAGATGGTCAGACAGAAAGGACTATACAGACTCTGGAGGATCTATTGAGGTTTTGTGTCATGGATTTCAAAGGAAGTTAGGAGGATCACTTACCTTTAGTGGAGTTTACGTACAACAATAATTACCAATCGAGTATTGGTATGGCTCCATATGAAGCATTGTACGGTAGGAAGTGTTGATCACCGCTATGTTGGACTGAAATGGGTGAGAGGAAGCTCTATGGGCCAGAGATTGTAGAGCAAACCACCGAAAAGATACAGCTGATCAAGCAACGGTTATTAGCTGCTTAGAGTAGACAAAAAAGTTACGTTCATATACGACGGAGAGCACTTGAGTTTGCTGAGGGTGATTATGTTTTTTTGGAAGTGTCCCCAATGAAAAGTGTTGTGAAATTTGGGAAAAAGGGAAAATTGGGGCCACGGTATATTAGACCGTTCAGGATCATGAGCAGAATTTGGCCTGTAGCATATCAACTTGTTTTACCCTCAGAGTTAGCCCACGTACACAATGTGTTTCATATCTCGATACTGAGGAAATGTGTACACAGTTCAGACGAAGTGATAGAATACGAGCCATTAGATGTCCAGGAGGATTTGAGTTATATAGAACAGCTAATACAGATCCTGGACAGACGAGACCAAGTGCTGTGGAACAAGACAATTCCTTTAGTCAAAGTTCTGTGGAAGAATAATCAAGTTGAAGAAGCTACTTGGGAAAGGGAGGATAGTATAGGAGCTAAGTACCCCCAGTTATTTCTATCTTAGTATATGCTAAGTTTGAGGACAAACTTATTTTTAAAGGGGTAAGAATGTAATACCCCAACCCGAGTTAGCCAATACCCGACCCGGGCTGGACCGGGCTATAATGTGTAACCCTGAACTGTAAGCCAATATATGACATAAATAAAATTGGATGTCATTGGACTGTTATGTTTAACTGCGATGTATCGATACGAAAGGCAAGCAGTCGCGGGTGTTCGGGTGCCACCGCACCGGAAGCCCAATTTTATAGAAAAACGTGCAAGTGAGTATATATATATATATATAAGTGTAAATTTAAATATATGCGTATGTACAAATAAATAATAATTATTATTATATATATGTATATATATATATACGGTGAGATTATGTATGAATATATAGTAATGTAAATAACAAAATGAAAAGAAGGAAATCTGTGGGTAGAATTAGAAGCATTAAGATGTTTGAAGGGAGAGTGAATGGTTGTTTGCATGTGTACAAGTGTACGTGTGATGTAGTGAGTGCTGTGTGTGCAAGTAAAACCATGGGAGCACATGGTTTGTAAAAGGGAAGCATGGCTGAAGTACGTGTCACATTGCATGCAAAATATATTAATAGGTGGCAAACACCCTGACTCAAGGACTGCATGCTAGCGTACAAGCCTGACCCAAGTGGCAAGCCACTGATCTAAGGTCGGTGAGGGAAGAAAATTAAAAGAGAAAGAACTTAGAGATAAATAAAAGGAAGGAAACCGAGGCGTAAGAAAACAGAGAGAGAAAGAACTTTAGAGAAACTGAGAACTTGGAAGAGGGAGAAGCAGCAACTAAAACAGGTAACCAAATCTTGCTTTATTGCATTCATTTTTCCTGCATGCTATTGTGAATTAGTAGGATTCAAGACATGAGGGAAAATCGAGAAAACCAGCGATGAAAATTTTGGTCGAACATGGCAGATTTTTGTGAGTTGAATTAAACACAATTTGGAACTGTAATATGCGTAGGACACTATGTTAGGAAGCCAACCCAACTTGAATCACTAAAATCAGTCGAGAAATGGCCAGGCTATGGCCAAAAATCCAGTCGCCGGTGCAACACTGGAAAATCGGTTATGGGTGTGGGAAACTGGCGACGTTTTAGGGCCAAAACCAGTCCTAAAACAATTCTTGAGATCTTAGAAATCATTTGGTATAAAAATAGTAAAATTTGAACTTAAAATCATTAAGATCAGTAGGTGGTTTGGACAAATTCTGGTAACCAGAACAGGTATAACGATCAGAGAGGATGATGGGAAAATCGTATGTGTTTTTAAATTGGTTCACTTGAACCAGTCGACTCACTGCCCTATTAAATCGGTTTAGGGTTTTTAACCCTCAACCCACTGGTTCAGACCAGAACTCTTGAAAATAACAAGCTGGACCCAGAAGTTTGAAATAATTTCATTAGAACCCCAAACAGAAAAAAAATAATTAAATATTATATTAAGAAAAATTACGAAACTACCCCTAAGCCAAAAGTGGGCCAAACGAAGTCCAAACAGGGAGAATAACTAGTCAATTTTTATTATCTCGAACCTTCTAAACCTAATGGTGATGTCGGAATTATGAAAAGAGGTCCCAAAAATAAAAGACATGTAAAAGTGCAAATGACAGTTTTGCCCTTTTCAATCTAAGGGCCCGATGTAAGATCTGTAAAAGCCTAAACCACTTTTATTCAACGTTTTAGATACAATGACGAAGTATAAATTAGTTATTAAGATACCGATAGCTATGATAGACATATTAAATACATATCATTGCACAGATCAGTTATGACTATAGGCTGAGCATATTTCCAATGACAGGCACGTCAAAAGATAAAGGGGAGGAAATAGCTTGACTTCTAAGGATCAGTAAAAAGTGTAAGTAATCTCTGCTCTCTGTATGTGTTACGTTCCGAGCCAAGTCATAGTTCCTTGTATATACCTTGCTTGTTGTACTCTTTACACACTTTCTAGTATTTATTGAGCCACATTGATATTGCTCTATCATGTGGGAAGCATTTACTGATTTTTGTATATATCTTGATCACATTTGTACATTGTGCATAGAATTCTTGTTGTACACTTGCACCTAGGGCTGTGAGGGCCAGATATTTTATTCAGTCATAGTTCCACGTTATTCTTTATGGATGATAATATGCTTTTGATATATTCTTAAGTGCTGGATTTGTGATCAGTCACATCTCCATCTGATGCCAGTTATGACATTCGGGTCTAGATATCACTTTTGGATCTAGTTATGACCTTCGGGTCTAGTATCATGGCATCTCAGATTTATTTGATATCAGTATCTTACATTGTTGATATTATCGATATTCGCAGCTTGAGCATATTCATTCTTTATGAATGATCCTGAGATTTCACAGCTTTTATCCAGGGCTTATAATTACATTGTCAGACAGATTTTTATTGCTTTGTCATTGAGCTTCTTATTATCTGATGATTATTGATGAGTTCAGTATTCATGACTGGCTAGTACATCTGCATTTATCCTAGTTCTTTTATGAATAGTGCTTCTATATTCTTGTCCACATGACAAAGTAAAGGAGAATTACTTACTGAGCTTTAGTTACCTCACCCCAAACTTACCACCCTTTTTAGGAAATGAAGTTGTAGGAAAGTCGTAGTAGGAGCGGTAACAACTAGCTGGATAGTAGTGGACATACTTAGTACAGACAGTCTTATAGCTCTCCCATGTTATCCATGTCCTAGAAAGACTAGTTGTATTAAGCCATTTTGTATTTCGCATTTTGAGAACACTTTATGTATGACATGCAACTTTTATGTATATATTTGTTTAAGTCTTCCGCTATTTAATTGTTGCATGTTAGTAGCATTGATCGTGTAGCAAGTCAAGAACCCTTGATTCGGCAACCAATGTCGGATCGGGTGCATGACACGAGATTCGCATAGGGTGGGTCTCGGGTCGTGTCAGTCTAGCATAGTGTAAGAATCAGTCTATAGGTCTAACATGGTGTAAAAATCAAATCAATTTAAATCATTGTGGTTAGCACTTACATAAGAATCTAACATGGCATGAAAATCTATTGTAGTGTTACCTCGACCTTGACTTCTTAGACTCAACAATCATAGTACTCTAATCCTGTCTCTCATGACTCACTAGAACCTAAAACTCTGCTCTGATACCAAGCTGTCACGACTCGAAACCCACCTTATGAGGATCTCGTGTCGCGGGGCCGACCCAATGGCCATTCCTGCTTTTTTTCATTCTTTGTATCAATGATAACAGTAAATGACGTAAACATAACATTTAAGTGCAAAACCCTTATTACAAATATTGTTCAAAGACTAAAAGTAAAACTGACAATAAACTAAACATTAACCACTCTTAGGTGGTGAGTACATGGGAGAGACTATATCATTCTATTGTGCTCCTCAACTGTCTCCCTACGCCCCTGACCTCTTACTATGGTTCTGTAGCAATCTCACCTAAAAAATATAATGAATGAGATGAGCTAACAAAGCTCAGTAAGTAAAAGCTTATCTCAAATACGGGTTAGGAATTACATAGGAAAACATGAATTCAAAGGTAACATGATAGCCAGTCATGACAATGATTGCAGTTAATAGTAAAGTGCCACAAAGCCAATGAACAGTAAAGCCCAATAACAAGTGTGAGTAGTGGTGTAACATGGATATGTATAAAGCACAATAATCATAATCAGCATGAATACTGCCATAAAAAACAGTCATAGTTGTAATATCCCGACCCGGGATACCGGGTCACATGACACGTACTACGAGGGAAGAAAATATATATATATATAATTAATTAATTATTACATTAATTAATTAATTATAAGACTTGATATATATATATGTATTAATTAAATGTATGTATATGTATATATATATATATATATATATATATTAAATGAAAGAAATATGAAAAAGTTAAAAAGTAAAATTTGAAAAGATAACAAGTGTGAATGTGTGTGTGTGTGTCGGCTGGTGTGTGTGGGTGTGTGTCTTGTATATATATGTATATGTATATATATGTATATAAAATGTATAAATATCTTAGAGAAATTAAATGCAAAGTTGAAAAAGAAAAAGTAGAATTAATGGGATGGGAGAGCTGTGTAGGGCTAGAATTCAGAATGTAGAGAGAGAGAGATAGCTGTAGAGAGAGAGAGAACATGAAGAGAGAGAGAGGTCGGCTACCTTGCTTTAAAAGCCAAACATGCAATGCATGTTGATCTCTCACAAAGAAACCAAAAGGGGAGGAAACTGAGGAGAAGAGAAGAAGGTTCAGAGCAAGAAAGAAGGAGAAAACAGTGTAGAAAAAAAAAGGTAAACCCATAAACAATTAAAATTCTCTCTCTAAAATTTTTGATTTCATGTGAACTGTTTAGGGTTATTTTCATACGTATAATGTAATATATGTGTTTAAGACTTTATTGAGCATGAAATTAGGCCATGAAAATGACTCACAAACATGAAATCCAGAGGAACTGCCATGGGAGGACCTTGCTTGAAGCAGGTCTGAACCCATGGCAACTAAACCAAAAATGGTATATCAAGGCTTCAAGAAGAAGCCATGAAGGTTATAAAAACATGTGACCGCGACCAAAAATGATGAACAAAGGCCCTCAAATGTTAAGTTGCAGGTTTCGGGTCTACACCCCAAACCTCTAAACTCATGATTTAAGCCGTTTATTTAAATGAAAATTTGATCTCCATGAAGAGGGGATCACAACAAGCCAAACCTCATAAAAAATGGTCAAGAAACGAGTATGAACCGAGGCTAATACAGGTTTAGCTATCATGTCCAAAACCGAACATATGAAGGAGTTTTAAACTCCAAAACGAATGCCAATCTACTCGATTATCTCTTAGAAACATTTTGGGACAAAAACAGTAAGGATCCATGGATCCAAACTGCACGAAATAGGAGAAAAAGGAAATCGGGAATTAGGGTTTTCAGTCGGTCGCTCGGGGAAGACGACCGAGTCGACTCGTGCACCGTTTAAAACGGTGGGTGGACTCGGGACAGGTGGCAGCCTTGGGGCTTGCCACCGAGTTATTGGGACGACGCCGTTTAGGGGCGTATACGGTTATATATAAACCGTGTTATGAAAAATTAAGGAAAAAGGAAGTAAATTGTTGCTACGGGGTTTCGATCCCTAACCCTCGCGCGTGGGAAGTCTTCTCTTTTCCACTCGGCCATGCGCTCACATGTGTCCATTTGTAAACATGATATATATATATATATATATTATAATTAATATAATCCGAAAATTAAAAAGGTGCAACTGAACCTTACAGGATTCGATCGTGGGATGTATGGGGAGGGAGGTGACACGCTGGCTAGCGTGCCACCCTATTCAACCTGTTCCTTATTCCCCATTAATAATATATATATATTACATGTTATAAATTAATTTAATTAAATGTAATTAATTAAATTAATTACTCTGAAATGGCCCGTTGTCCAAAAATTACAAGTTATATATGTAACCTTACTATCTTGGACCCCCTAAGCCCATTGGTGAGGTCCACGACATGAGATGAGGTCCCGAAAAAATTAAGACCCCTAGAAAATGTCAAAATGACCAAAATGCCCTTGCCCCATAAACAAGTCAAACAAGTCCAAATTTAATAAATGAATAGTGTATCCTTACTATTTCGGATATTCTGAAGCCAATGATAGGGTCCGTTTTACGAGACGAGGCCCGAAAAAATAAAGTCACGTAAGGGGTAAATGACCAAAATACCCCTTGACCAAATTTGACAAGTTATTAATGTATTCTTACTATTTTGGACCTTCTGAGTCCAATGGTGAGGTCCACGACACGAGACGGGGTCCCGAAAAATAAAGACACGTAAAGGGGTAAAAAGACCAAAATACCCCTGGTACCCCTAAAGCCAAAATGAAATCAGAAAAGGTCTAAACCGACCTTCTTAAACACTCCGGACTCAATGGTAGAGTCTATTCGACCTAAAGAAATGTCTAAAAAGAAAAGACATAAAATTTGATGAATAGCATCTGTTAGATGACTATAAACTGAAATGTTGCCAAAGAACTAAACTGAGGCAAATACGAGAAATGAAATACGATAAGACACGACACGTAAACATGTTAAATAAATAACCTTAAGTTAAAGTTAATGGAACTCCCAGAAGAGTATCATTGTAGAAATCTATTTTCTTGACACGGTAAATTGTGTTTTTAAACAGATAATTAACTAAACACAAAAATGAGCCAAGAACGGGAAGTCACTCCTATGATGACAAGGGCCCAACTGGCAAAGGATCCCAAGCAAAAAGTGTTCCGAGAGAAACTCGAAAGACAGCTCCAACTGATTCAAAATCACATTCGGATTTCTAAAATGAATGAAGTATGCTGTGTAAGCCCCTTTATTTATAAGACAATAACTAAAGAGCAACTAGCAGCAAGAAAGCTTAAGAAACAGGAGGATACGGAAACTTTGGAAGAATGGCGACAAAGGTTAAAGAAGGCCAAGGGGAAAACACCCAAATAGAGCAGGACTAAAAGTACAAGGTGAGTAACCCTGTGTTTGAATTGGAAATTTGACTCCATGATTTAAAAAGGGTTTTAAGTATAAGATATGAAGTATTTGAAGTTTCAAATTCAGTTTTTAATTGTTCTATTTTAGAAATTCATTGTGACATGCTTAGTGATTGGTTTCTGCAACAATTTTTCCTTCAAATACTTTTTAGCATGTCTAGTTAAAATGCAATTATGTTAAATATTCTGAATTTGCTTATTTCAAGTATACGAATGTTTATTACGAATTTATAAAAAGTATCTATGAGACAAGTCACATGATAAATGTTTTATAAGATGAATGGTGCATAAGCACTTAGACAGGATTCTGAGTTTTCAGTTGCCCTGTAAAATAGGCAGGATTTTGGGTTTTACGGAACTCAATTGCCCTGTAAAATGCCCGGTAGCAGGATCTAATCCCTCAGGCAGATGAGATATCTCCATAGATAAGTAATATGGGACTCCGGTTCGAAACGGATTCCACTAATGGAAGTGACAAGATGACAAATGATTTGGAAATGAAAGCATGTTTTTACTCTCATTTTCAATATGCATATAGTTGAGTTTTATATACTCTGTTTAAGAATTTCATGATATGTTATACGTTTTAAAGTTCATATGTATAAGTTTAGCTTGAATGTTTTAAATATTTCAAAGCTACATGTTTTAAGGAATGCATAGATTCTGTATTCAATTATACGAACAATTGGCGGTGACTATTTACAAACTCTTATGTACTAAACCACTGCTAATTGAAAACCCCATGACGAATACTGGAATTGCTCACAAGCTTAGATTAGCTTACCCCGACTTTGTTTGGACCCCCCCTTTCAGGTAATTAGCAGCAGTTTGGATTTAAGGACGACGATGACAAATCTGCTGATTTTGGGAAGACATGGTTAAATAGCCTCTTTTGATAAGTCTGTAAACTCTAATAGTACTTTTATATTAGTAGACATAGTAAGGACATGTAATAAGCCCTCTGGGCAATCGAATATGTATGGTATGAATGTATGAAGTCTTTAAGTTTTTAGTTATACTCTGAATGTGTAACCATGTATGCTATGTATGGAGCGGCAGTACCGAACGGGTGTGCATAATTTAAAAATAATAAAAGAAAAGAAAAAGTTTTTCACGCTTCCGCAAAAATGTATGTTGCACATCTATTCGATACCGCTGCATATGCGAGCCTTGTCTCGGGGCCCTCGGGTCTCGGGGCGGCGATCGCGATCCGGTAATTCGCTTAGGGTGGGTTTCGGGTCGTGAC
This sequence comes from Nyssa sinensis, assembly GCA_008638375.1. Classification (NCBI taxonomy): domain Eukaryota; kingdom Viridiplantae; phylum Streptophyta; class Magnoliopsida; order Cornales; family Nyssaceae; genus Nyssa; species Nyssa sinensis. The sequence goes on from CM018046.1 coordinate 30,164,315, forward strand.
AATAGTTATGTAAAATTAATTAGAGAATGGTCAATACATATAAAACACCCTCATAACTCCATATGTAAGAACACCCCCATCACCATATGTCACACCTCGAATTTCCACAAACCCGGGAAATGAGTGAAATGAAATAAGAAAGTAAATGAAAGGTCATTTAGATGGATTTAATTAATTTTGCAGTCATTTCCCCATGTTTTCCCAAAATTAGAAATGAAGACTTGCTATTTAACCTAACCAAAATGGTCTTCTAATGTCAATTAAATATCTCCCCTAATCATTATTCAAAATAGGTTTTAAATTATGTCAAGAATGGTCTCTAAAATAGTCCCAAAATATCTTTATGAATGCCTTAGAATAATGGCCCAAATGTCCTAGAACAAAGACTCAAAAGAAGCCGAAAAGTCTACTAAGACTTGTATAAAGGAGTGGCCAAAAGTGGCTAAGAAAATGGCCAAAGGGGCAGGTGTCATGGAGGTCAAGGCTGGGTGCCCAAGACTGTCAAGTAGTAGGCAGCAAGGTGCAGGTGCAGAGTAGCAGGCGCTGGAAGGCGCGGGAGCAGGAGCAGGCAACAGCGCGTGGCATGGGGTGCGCGGGCTGTAGTTGAGGCATGTCAGTCAATGCACTTTAGCAACTGCAAGCTAAATTTTCCTATTTCTGCATTTTTACTGTTCATGGCTGCGAGCAAATTTCTCTGTTTTCAAAATTTTTTTTTCAAGTTTTTCAAGACATTTTTAGCCTATTTCTTCAAGGTTTCTAACCCTCCGTTTTGAGCACTTTCCACACCTATTTAAATGGCGTTTTACACACTTAATTTCTTTCCCTTAATTTCACTAAAATTTTGACATAATTTTCTTTGTTTTCTAAGCCTTTTTCCCACCTAGTATTCATGATACTTCATATGTATAAACATGTCACAACCCACCCTCACTCGGTGGCCACAATTCATGTAAATTAAACATACATCCCTTTGTTTTCACATACACATCTGTTTGCCTCAATATATATATATATATATATATATAGGATGTTCATTAGATAAAGATATCTTGCATATCATTTCTTTTAACATATATACATTTGATACACATTTAACTAAAGCACACTACATGTCATTTGGGTTTTGAACCATTACATTACAGAAGGATTCAATGTCTATAGTTCACCATTCATCCACATTAAAATACAAGTCCTTTGGGCTTATGCCCATATATACAAAATATGCCCCGAGGGCCAAATCTTCTTCATAGTCCATTTTCCATTCTTTCGTCAAGACTTCAACAAGTCTCAAGTACCAGGGGCGTCATCTATAATATGATATCCCACGAGGGGTCAGCTCAACTGCTGGTATGACACAATGCTAATGCTAGGAGCAAATTTAAGTCGTTGCATGTGCAAGTGTACATTTTAAAAGTTATAACCCCGTAATCCTCAATGCTATGCAATGTCAATATGTATGACACACACATGCAACTCTATGCCACCCATGTCTCACTTCACGGTCCACCCCCGTCAGGCTGCGAGTACTGTCATTGGCCAGATTTTGGATTTTTGCACCACAGGATCTACACCCTCATATTGCATAGCACCAAGTGCTCAACCCACGCCATGTTTCCAAGGATTCAGGTATGTCAAGATGCCTTGATTTTTCTCAATGTAAATTCTATGGAACATTTCATCAACATATGGTGTATAACTTAAAATATGCCGCATTCATAAAGTAAAGCATAACTTCAAATTCACAACACTTTTTCTACATGAATGTAAGTCAAAATTCGGTGAATTAAACATATGATCAAGTTTCATGTTCATTACTTTCACAATTTCTCAAAGAAAATACAAATACACAAACTACCAACTCATAGAATAATTCATAACTCTCAAACCACAAGAGTTTCTCTACATGAACATAAGCTAGAATATAATAATCCAAAACCTATATAAGGTACACATTTATCATAGTAACAAATTTTCAAAAAACTCAAAGAACACAAAAGTACCCTAACTGCCAACTCTATGTTTCCAAAGCAACTGCCACCTAAGTGATTTTCTAACATCAAGTAAACACCTAAATCGTTCAATCAACACATAGAAAGGCAAGAAAATTTAAATCTATTCCTAACTTAGCAAAATATCATACCTAAAATAGTTTTTCTCAAACCAAGGGAGTTGTGGTCGCTGTGCAGCCGAATCAATCAGTGAGAATATAGGTTTTGATGAGAGGAACAACTTCCTAGAAGGAAGCCTTGCAAGAATCTTGGCTTAGGAATGTGTTTTGGTGGCTTGAAGCTTGGAAAACCTAGGACTTTTCTTCGCTTTTCTCCAATGCACGACTTTTGCTCTGAATCTTAGACCAAAATATGAAAGAAAATATGCTAAGGGGCTGTATTTATAGTGGAGGGCCAAAGGTGAAAAATGACCATTTTACCCTTAATGAATCCGGGACTCACCCCGTTACGCTACAACCCTTCCCGAAATGCCTTAATTCGATATTTTCTTTTAGCCAAAGTTCTTAAAATTATTTTAAATGAAATTTTTCAAAAAAATAAATTTTCTCCTGTGGCCGGGTTTGTCACGACCCGAAACCCACCCTATGTGGATCTCGTGTCGCGGGGCCTGACCCTAAGGCCGTCCCTATTTTTTCCATTCTTATATCATAGAACTAATATGCAATGTACTAAAATTTTAAAACAATTATAAGTGGAAGTCTTGTCAATGATAAAATCAGCGGAAGTCTTTTCAATATATAATATGGTTTACAACTATTAATACAAAAACTAACATAACCAGCACCCGTGGGTGGTGAATACATGGGAGAACTAAACATAAACTGGTACATTCCTCAAAAATGTCCTCCTACGCTTTCAGACTCCTATTGGGCTCTTGCAGCGTCATTACCTAAAAAGTGGTAAGTAAGATGGATTGAGCTACAAAAGCTCAGCAAGTAAATACAGATCTTCAACACTGGTATTGGTGATCATAAAAGAATATGAATCCATGAATGAGAATATGATAACCAATCATAAGAAAAGAGATGTTGTGATAGCTAATGAGACCTCTTTTTGCAAATCAAACTTCTCGGTTGAGTCCGGAATGCTCGAAATAATAAAAATTCACTATTCTTTTATTTTAATCGGAGTTCGTTTGACTACTTTTTGAATTAGGTGCATTTTGGTAATTTCTCTTTTAAATTAAATATTATTTTATTACTTGGGGTCAAAATCCAATTATCATAAGTTCTGGGTAAATTTTGAATTATCATAAATTCCTATTCTAATTCGGAATAGCCAAACAATAGATATCTCCTAAACCTTGGATAAGCTATTTTTGTTCTCATTTTTAATTTAATTTTTACCTACTATTCTTGCGTCCAAATAGCCCCAAATCACCATTTTTTTAACTTTTAAAAATCCCTTATGGTAACACCTGTATTGGTTCAACCCATATTGGGTTGGGCGGGGCAACCCAACCCGACCCATGGCCCAAAAACACAAAAACTCCAACATGCACAGCGCTGGTGCGCGTTGGCCAACCTTGCAACTGGTCCTCTTCTCTGGCCATGGCGGTACTTTTCTGGTGATGTTCCGACGTCCAACCACTGGGGTCCTCTTCTACTCTTCATGGGCTTTTCGTATCTACCCTCGGAATTCAGTTTGCAGCACTTGAAGGTGTTGGAAAATAGAGTTGCAGCCAACTCCGGCGAGCTGTCCTAATTTTCCAGCGAACATAATTTTCATTTTTTCATGGCTTTTTAGCCATTGTTTTGAGCCCAAATTTTACCTACAAGTTGCTGCACTTATGGGAAAAAATTTCCAATTCATAAAATGAGCTAAAACGATCTAAAACTCAATAACCCAGAAATTTTCTTCAAACTTTAAATTGGTTTTTCTCACTCGTTCCTGAACAAAATGAGCTGCGGTTTCTTCCTAAATTCACCATTTTTCATGCTCTTTAAAACCATATAATTCTTTCTAAGCTTTAAGAAATTCTTTAAAAAACCCAGCAATTGAAACTTGAAAATTACAGAGAGTTTTTCTTACCTTTCTTTTAGTTTCTCCTTCCTTCTCCTACTTCTGAATGTTTTAGAATCCCTTTAAGCTCTCAGCTTCTTTGTTTTATTTCTATTACATTTTAGTATACATACGTATATATATATATATAGAGCAGCAGTTCATCACCCCTCACGGTTCTCCCTATTTCCTCTCTCTTTCCTCTTTCTTTTCTTACCCACTTGCAGCAGCCTTCTTAGACTTTCTTTCCTCTATTCACGGCTGAGGATTTTTCTTGCTTCTTTTTGATTTCTTTGTTTCTATCTTAGCTTAGATATATATATATATATATATATATATATAATATATAACATGTACACACACACACACACCAACGCACACTTGCACATTCTGCACTTGCACCTTTCCTTTTTCCTTTCTTTTTCCATTCTTTCTTTTCCAGCTTTATTTCCTTTCTGCTTCCTTGTTTCTTTTACATTAGATATTTGTATATATATATATATATATATATATAAATAATATGTTCAATTTCCCCATGGTGTCGGCAGCTTGCTGCCTCCTTTCAATACACACAAACACACATTAGATTACACACACACACACACACTAGTCATGCATTCATATCATGCTGACCCCTTTTCTTGACCTTCTCCTTTATCTCTTTTCTTGATATTTTAAATTAAAGATATACATATAAATATATACCTTATACAATACTATATATATATACACGTATATTATACTTTAATCGTACACTCATATATATATCCATATACATACTTATATACCTATTTCCATAAGCATATACATACATTTATTTTTAGCGGCCTACACATATATGAAATCGTATACATAAATGGAAATGTGTGCTTACACGTATTACGATATTCAGTCCTGGGTTGCTCAGGCGTTGCCCGACAATGTTTGTAAAAATGAACCGTTCACATTCCAATTCAGTTCAGTCCGGGTGATATCATGATATAGAGCTTTAACAGCTTAGTTTACAACTAGTGTTATTCTACTCGATCGGGTCTACCTCGGTATACGTGCTATATCCCGAGTCGGGACATTACATTCTTACCCCCTTAAAAATAAGTTTGTCCCCAAACTTAGCAGTTCTAACTCCGGTGGTTCTCGTGGTTCCCATAGGTTCCTATAACATCGTGGTATAACTTAAACAGGCGTTTACATTTAATTAGATAACAAATTTCTGCTGAGAATCATGTTTTACCGTCACATTAGATCAAGTTTTACAGTCACATCAGATCAAGTTTTACTTTTCTAAAATTTTTAATGTGTATTTCGAAATCCTCACGTGAATCTCAATCCTTTTCTATGGTTCTCGTAGTTCTCCGTAAATTTAAGGCATCATTTGGTGATTAAAATTATGAAATTTCTAAACGTGGCTTCCAAACTCTATCCATTAAGTCTACTAATATATCTGGGGTGTATATATCATTCCAACAATGTCATATGGAACTTGTAGAGTTCGTATTGGTTTCTAAGTGTCATTTCCTCTATAATAGGCTTGACATTCAACTAGTTGTTCATTGACCTCAAGTCAACTGTTTAAAAATATCTGTGTCCCTGGCTTGTATTCCATGTGTTCTGTATCTAACATGATTCAATAATAGTTCCGTTGACGAACATGTAAGCAATGAGTCAAATAGTCTAGGTGTTCAGTCTTTACATTCAGTTAGCAACATAGGGGACATATTCAAATGTGTAAAAATAACATAAAATATAAACCAATTATAAGTAATTATAAGGGTATATTTTTCTACTAAAAACTCATAAATTCTCTGATTCTAAATTTCAAAAGGATGGTACTTCCTATTGGAGGTCTCTGTAACTGTTGCCAATCCCCGTTAGGTTCTTTCAAACTATCTTTAATCTCTCAATTCATTGTTACATCTATTCCCTTTTAGTGTATAAATATTTTAATTAATTGTTACTTGTCACATGTATCGCCTTTCAAGGTGTTACTACTCTGTCTAGATATCATTATTAGTTCTACTACTTTTCCAGGGTATTTCCATTCTATTTAGATATTACTATCAAATTGACTTCTTTTCAAAGCGTCATATTTCCAATTATATGTTACATTCTATCCTTCAATGTGCACTAATCGTTTCCCTCGTTTATTATGGAACTTAATTCAATTCTCACAAATTCTCACAGTATAGAACAATCATCAAGTTCATAATCCGTATATAGAATTTCAATTCTCAATAACTCTCGCAATATAGCACGATCATCAAATCGTAAACATCAAGTCTATAGTCTAGATATAATAATTTAATTCTCAATGGCTCCTTCAATATAGAACAATCATCAAACCGTAACTCAATAGATATCAAGTACATACTTCCATAAGATAGAATAATCATCAAGGATTACTAATTTTAATATCACTATGATTCCTTCCAAGTTTTCTTAAGTATAACTACTATCTCCAATTCAAGCCTTGTTTATCTGTCTATATCCTTCATCGAAACTTCCTTCAGTACTTCCAGTGTTATAATCTTAAGCATTCTCATCATTTACCTTTAAGTATACTTCTATTCTTACAGATTTCTATTTACTTGCTCACCTTAGTTGTTCAAAAATCAACCTTTATCATAACATGTAGTCTTTTTCCAAAACTAGTTAACCTTTAGTATCTTAACTTGCTTTCATCTTCTAACAATCACAATTCATTTAGTTATTTTTAAATCATCAATGTCTTTCTTAGATCGGCTAAGAATTGTACGCTTATGATTTGTACCTCCTATATTCTATGTACATCACTCTTTACTAATGATTTCTCCAATGTATAATATTCTGTGATAATGACTCTTCCAGGAGTCGTCATTCATTCTATCTCATCTATCATGTAATCATTCGTATCTATAACAACATGCAGTTCATTCTAAAGATCATAAATTTAGCATTTAAATCTATCATTGTTCCTTGAAGTTTACCAATCATGAAATCACTTACTCATCAATGTCTTTAAAATTCTACGAGATAATAATATGTCGATCTAATACTCGTATATCTATGTTACGTACTCTACTTGTTTCATGCATAACATCTATCATCAATCATTCTTTTGGTAGAAATTGAACAATTAACATATAACTTAGGAGTTTCGTTTCTATGTTCAACTAGTAGTAATTGTTAGAGCTATAAATCAATACGTAGAGCTGACATTTAACAATATTGGCATTTGTAAACAACAAAAAATACCTACGACTATTGGTACAATAACCTGATCATCTCCCAAACTATTCACTATAAAAGATCAATGGTCAAAATTCATATACAAATCTATCTATCACATCAAGATTTACTCTACTTGGGCATTAGTAATACCAGTACATCAGTCTCATCTCCCATGAACTACTTTTTACAAATCTATTTTAACACCAAATCTTTGATATCAGTTGAACCTAAGAATTTAACTTAATGCTACGATCATCTCCTCGTATCACTAGGTTTGGTAGGATAGGTGTAGTGGTGTTGTAGAATTCCATTCATCAAGTCCACTGGGCATATGTCATCTTAACAGTATCATAAGGAATTCGTAATATCCGTGTTGATTTCTGAATGTCATTTCTTCTATGTTACTGAGCCTAACTTCCAAGTATAGGCCAATCATTGAGAATACCTGTGCTCCTGATCTGTTTCTCATGTGTTTTATGTTTAACATTTCTAAACAATGATCCTCATGGTAATATACAAATTGGGTCAGTAAATAGCCTAAAGTTCACATGTTTTCCTATTTAATAGTCTCCAATAGTAACTTTCCTGATGTAATGGAATCAGTAAATCAATAGTCTAATTGTTCACTTGCTAAGTTTAATTCAGTGGAAATGTGGGGACATGGATAAGTATGTAGAGTCAACATAAAATCTGAATAGTCTATAAACGTTATGAATAACTAGAAAAGTACCTGTGACTACCAATATAGTAGGCTAATCATTTCTTGGTGTTTACTATTTGCTGTGAAATATCACAGTTAGCATTTACGTAAGATAGGCAGCTAGCATTCATATATGAATCTAGCAAAATAATTAAGCATTATCTACGGCTAACTCCTAAATAAGGCCTCAATAACCCTTTCCATCAATCGCTTTAAGCGATTTATGCGATCCATAACTATCGATGTATTCATTGTGATAACCACGTCTGTAAAGATAACCCGTAAGATGTTCAGTCCATGTATAAGATAATAGTCAATGTTCACATGAAATCTATATCATAGAAACGTTAGTTTTATCTATTGATTCTAACTCTAAGAGATCTATGTGATTCATAACTATCGATGTATTCCTTGTGTTAACCATGTCTATAAAGATAACCAATAAGATGTCCAGTCAATGTATAAGATAATAATAAATGATTGCATGAAATCTATTTTATAGAACGTCATCTATACCTATCGACTCTAGTTCTAGTCCTATCTCACATGACTCAAAATCGAACCTATAGCTCTAATACCAAGCTATCACGACCCGAAACCCACCCTATACGGATCTCGTGTCGCGGGGCTGAACTTAAGGCCGTCCCTACTTTTTCCATTCCTGTATCACAGTACTAATATGCAATGTACTAAAATTTTAAAACAATAATAAGCGAAAGTCTTGTCAATGATAAAATCAACGGAAGTCTTTTCAATATATAATATGGTTTACAACTGTTAATACAAAAACTAACATAACCAGCACCCGTGGGTGGTGAATACATGGGAGAACTAAACATAAACTGGTACATTCGTCAAAAATGTCCTCTTACACTCTCAGACTCCTACAAGGGTCTTGCAGCGCCACTACCTGAAAAGTGATAAGTAAGATGGAATGAGCTACAAAAGCTCAACAAGCAAATACAGATCTCCGACACAGGTATTGGTGATCATAAAAGAATATGAATCCATGAATGAGAATATGATAGCCAATCATAAGAAAAGAGATGCTGTGATAGCCAATGAGAATAATTGCCACAACGGCCAATGAACAATGGGTCATAATGTACAATCAGGAGTAATAGATATAACATCAACATGGAACTCTCAATGATATTATAACAATAAGAATGTACTACCATAATAAATCGATCACAAACAAATCAATAAAGAAATGTTTCTCAATACAAGATAATCATAAGGAATAGTATAACTCAACGGTTGTAGTCAAAACGATCAAATAAGAGATGCATTTATTCTGTGTTAAGGCTTGGCACACCCTCGGTCTTTTGGGGCCCGGCATACCCCCCTGTGAATTCCAATGTATTGCCATATGTCCGTTCATGGACTTGACCCGTAGGTCTCTAGTGTATTAGAAAGCATCAGATGGATATCGTGACTGAACACAAATCTAGTATACATAAACATGTCATGATCATAAGTGATTCCATAAGAGTATAAAAATGGAATATCATATATACAATGAAAACATAACAGTAGGCCTTTCAAGGCATGGTGTAGCATGATAACAATGATGTAGCAGTCAATCAATGTCCACAAGATAGAACAATATCACATTGTGGAAAACAATAATATCAGGTACGTTCAAGAGTACAAGGTCGGCAGTAAATAGAATAAGCTTGGCTTGGAGATAACACATGGAAAAGAAAGTGATTTACTTACCTTAAAAACGTGCTCTTAGATCGACATCCCGTGATTCTGCCCTTTCCTTTCAAGTTCCCTATATATCAGTAAACACATCTCAGTTTTAATGTTATTCATCAAATTTTATGCCTTGATATTATAAGTATCTCTTTTACTAATTTAGACTCTACCATTGAATCCAAAATATCGAACAAAGTCAGTTTAGGCTTTCGCAGAATTCAATTCAAACTTCGGTACTAAAAAGGGCAAGACGATCATTTTGAACTTTTATGAGTTCTTACTTCTCAAGACCTCTTTTCACAGATTGGACTACATGATTGAGTCCGAAATGCTCGAATTAATAAAAATTCACTATTCTTTTAATTTAATCGAAGTCCGTTTGACTACTTTTTGAATTAGGGACATTTTGGTAATTTCCTCTTTAAATTAAATATTATTTTATTACTTAGGGTCAAAATATAATTATCATAAGTTCTGGGTAAATTTCTAATTATCATAAAGTCCTATTCCAATTTGGAACAGCCAAAAAATGGATATCTTCGAAACCTTGGATAAGCTATCTTTGTTCTCATTTTCAATTTAATTTCTATCTACTATTCTTGCATCCAAACAGCCCCAAATCACCATTTTTTTAACTTTTAAAAATCCATCATGGAAGCACCTGTATTGGGTCAACCCCTATTGGGTTGTGCGGGTCAACCCGACCCGACCCATGGCCCAAAAACACAAAAACTCCAACACGCACAGCGCTGGTGCGCGCTGGCCAGCAGTGAGGCTGGTCGTCTTCTCCGGCCACGGTGGTACTTTTCCAGCGACGTTTCAAAGTCCGACCACCGGGTCCTCTTCTACTCCTCATGGGCTTTCCATATCTACCCTCGGAATTTAGTTTGCATTACCAGAAGGTGTTGAAAAATGGAGTTGCAGCCAACTCTGGCGAGCTGTCCCAATTTTCCGGCGAACTGAATTTTCACTTTTTCATGGCTTTTTAGCCATTGTTTTGAGCCCAAATTTTACCCACAAGTTGCTACACTTATAAGCAACAATTTCCAATTCATAAAATGAGCTAAAACGATCTAAAACTCAATGACTTGGAAATTTCCTTCAAACTTTAAATTGGTTTTTCTCACTAATTCTTTAACCAAATGAGCTGCGGTTTCGTACTAAATTCACCATATTTCATGCTCTTTAAAACCATGTAATTCTTTCTAAGCTTTAAGTAATTTTACAAAAAATCTAGCAATTGAATCTTGAAAATTACAGAGAGTTTTTCTCACTTTTTTTTTTTTTTTTTTTTTTTCTGTTTCTCTTTCTTTCTCCTTTTGTTTCTTACTTATGAATGTTTTAGAATCCCTCTAAGCTCTCAGCTTCTTTGTTTTATGTGTTTTCTTTCTATTACATTTTAGTATACATAGGTATATATATATATATATATGGAGCAGCAGTGCACCGCCCCTCACGGTTCTCCCTATTTCCTCTCACTTTCCTCTTTCTTTCCTCTTTCTTTTCTTTCCCACTTGCAACAGCCTTCTTAGACTTTCTTTCCTCTATTCACGGTTGAGGATTTTTCTTGCTTCTTTCTGATTTCTTTGTTTCTATCTTAGTTTAGATATTTATATATATATATATATATATATAACATGTACACACACACACACACCAACGCACACTTGCACCTTCCCTTTTTCTTTTATTTTTCTATTCTTTCTTTTCCTGCTTTATTTCCTTTCTGCTTCCTTGTTTCTTTTACATTACATATTTGTATTTATATATATATATATATATATAATATGTTCAATTGCCCCATGGTGTCGGCAGTTTGCTACCTCCCTTCAATACACACAAACACACACTAGTCACACATGCATAGCATGCTGACCCCTTTTCTTGACTTTCTCCTTTATCTTTTTTTTTTTTTTTGATATTTTAAATTAAAGATATACATATATATATGTATACCTTATACAATACTATATATATACACGTATATTATACTTTAATTGTACACTCATATATATCCATATACATACATATATACCTATTCCCGTAAGCATATACATACATTTATTTTTAGCAGCCTACACATATATAAAATCATACACATGCATGGAAATGCATGCATACATGCATTACAATTTTTAGTCCTGGGTTTCTCGGGCATTGCCCGAAAATGTCTGTAAAAATGAACCGTTCACATTTCAATACCGTTCAATCCCTATGATATCATGATGTAGGGCTTTAATAACTCAGTTTATAACTAGTGTTATTACAATCGACTAGTTCTACCTCAATAAACGTTCCATATCCCGGGTCGAGATATTACAAGGTTTGGCCAGTTCCACCCAGGTCACCCGAGATACCCTTTTGGTCCTATTTTTGAAACTATCTCCGAATAGGCTCAAATTTTTATAAGAGGTGTATTTTAATATTATGAGCATATTTCTCTTCTATGGAATATTCAAAACATGTTTCTAAACATGACTTATAGCTAAATGATGCATATGTAATGCCTTAACGGCAAATGGTGCATGTATAGTGCCCTACCGGCAGAAACAAAAAATTTATTCTCATTTTTCAAATCTCTACATCCTTCCCCCCTTAAATAAATTTCATCCTAAAATTTAGAAATGTACCTCTATGAATAAACAACTCTAGATATCTAGAGCGAACTTCAGCCTCACACTCTCAAGTGGCCTCCTCGACCCCGTGATGGTTCCAAAGAACCTTGACCAAAAGGATGGTCTTGCCTCGCAAAACCTGGTACCTTGAGTCCAATATCTCTACAAGCCTCTCATCATAAGAAACATCACCCTCCACTTAAAGATCTACCCAATCTAGCACATGTGAAGGGTCAGGCTTATACTTCCTCAACATCGACACATGGAAGACATCATGAACTCTAGATAATTGTGGCGGTAATGCCAGCTTATAGGCTACCTCACCAAACTTCCCAAGAATCTCAAATGGCCCTTTAAACTATGACGACAATTTCCCGTTACGCCCAAATCTCCTCAATCCTCGCCGTAGGGCTTCCTTGAGGAACACATGTTGTCGCGACCCGAAACCCACCCTAAGCGGATTACCGGATCGCGATCGCCGCCCCGAGACCCGAGGGCCCCGAGACAAGGCTCGCATATGCAGCGGTATCGAATAGATGTGCAACATACGTTTTGCGGAAGCGTGAAAAACTTTTTCTTTTCTTTTATCATTTTTAAATTATGCACATCCGTTCGGTACTGCCGCTCCATACATAGCATACATGGTTACACATTCAGAGTATAACTAAAAACTTAAAGACTTCATACATTCATACCATACATAACCGATTTTGCCCAAAGGGCTTATTACATGACCTTACTATGTCTACTAATATAAAAGTACTATTAGAGTTTACAGACTTATCAAAAGAGACTAATTAACCATGTCCTCCCAAAATCAGCAGACTTGTCATCATCGTCCTTAAATCCAAACTGCTGCTAATTACTTGAAAGGGGGGGTCCGAACAAAGTCCGGGTAAGCTAATCTAAGCTTGTGAGCAATTCCAGTATTCGTCATGGTGTTTTTCAATTGGCAGTGGTTTAGTACATAAGAGTTCGTAAAATAGTCACCGCCAATCGTTCATATAATTGAATACAAGATATATGCATTCCTTAAAACATGTAGCTGTGAAATATTTAAAACATTCAAGCCAAACTTATACATGTGAACTTTAAAACATATAACATATCATGTATTTCTTAAATAGAGTATATAAAACTCAACATATGCATAATGAAAATGAGAGTAAAAACTTGCTTCCATTTTCAAATCATTTGTCGTCTTATCACTTCCATTAGTGGAATCCGTTTCGAATCGGAGTCCCATATTACTTATCTATGGAGATATCTCATCTGCCTGAGGGATTAGATCCTGCTACCGGGCATTTTACAGGGCAATTGAGTTCCGTAAAACCCAAAATCCTGCCTATTTTACAGGGCAACTGAAAACTCAGAATCCTGTCTAAGTGCTTATGCACCATTCATCTTGTAAAACATTTATCATGTGACTTGTCTTATAGATACTTTTACATAAATTCGTAATAAACATTCGTATACTTGAAATAAGCAAATTCAGAATATTTAACAATAATTGCATTTTAACTAGACATGCTAAAAAGTATTTGAAGGAAAAACTGTTGCAGAAACCAATCACTAAGCATGTCACAATGAATTTCTAAAACAGAACAATTAAAAACTGAATCATGTAAATACTGAATTTGAAACTTCAAATACTTCATATCTTATACTTAAAACCCTTTTTAAATCATGGAGTCAAATTTTCAATTCAAACACAGGGTTACTCACCTTGAACTTTTAGTCCTGCTCTATTTGGGTGCTTTGCCCCTGGCTTCCTTTAACCTTTGAAGCCATTCCTGCAATGTTTCCGTATCTTCCCGTTTCTTAAGCTGTTTAGCGGCTAATTGCTCCTTTGTTATTGTCTTGTAAATAAAGGGGCTTACGCAGCATACTTCATTTGTTTTAGAAATTCGGATACGATTTTGAATCAGCTGAAGTTGTCTTTCTAGCTGTTCCCGGAAAGCTTGCTGTCTTGGGTCACTTGGCAATTGGGCCCTTGTCTTCATAGGAGTGACTTCCTTTTCTTGGCTCATTTTGTGTTTAATTAATTATCTGTTTAAAACACAATTTATCATGTCAAGAAAAATAGATTTCTACAATCATACTCTTCTGGGAGTTCCATTAACGTTAATTTAAAGTTATTTACTTAACATGTTTACGTGTCGTGTCTTTTCGTATTTCATTTCTCGTATTTGCCTCAGTTTAGTTCTTTGGCAACATTTCAGTTCATAGTCATCTAACAGATGCTATTCATCAAATTTTATGTCTTTTCATTTTAGACATTTCTTTAGGTCGAATAGACTCTACCATTGAGTCCGGAGTGTTTAAGAAAGTCGGTTTAGACCTTTTCTGATTTCATTTTGGCTTTAGGGGTACCAGGGGTATTTTTGTCATTTTACCCTCCTTACGTGTCTTTATTTTTCGGGACCCCGTCTCATGTCGTGGACCTCACCATTGGACTCAGAAGGTCCAAAATAGTAAGAATACATTAATAATTTGTCAATTTTGGTCAAGGGGTATTTTGGTAATTTACCCCTTACGTGACTTTATTTTTCGGGCTCCGTCTTGTAAAACGGACCCTACCATTAGTCTCAGAATATCCGAAATAGTAAGGATACACTATTCATTTATTAAATTTGGACTTTGTTTGACTTGTTTATGGGGCAAGGGCATTTTGGTCATTTTGACATTTTCTAGGGGTCTTAAATTTTTCGGGACCTCATCTCATGTCGTGGACCTCACCAATGGGCTTAGGGGGTCCAAGATAGTAAGGTTACATATATAACTTGTAATTTTTGGACAACGGGCCATTTCGGAGTAATTAATTTAATTAATCAAATTTAATTAAATTAATTATAACATGTAATATATATATTATTAATGGGGAATAAAGAATACGTTGAATAGGATGGCACGCTGGCCAGCGTGCCATCTCCCTCCCCATACATCACAGGATCGAGTCCCACCAGGTGCGGTTGCACCTTTTTAATTTCCGTATTACATACATTTAATATATATACATATCGTGTTTATAAATGGACACATGTGAGCGCGTGGCCGAGTGGAAAGGAGAAGACTTCCCACGCGCGAGGGTTAGGGATCGAAACCCCTTAGCCACGATTTGCTTCCTTTCTCTTAATTTTTATAACACGGTTTATATATAACCGTATACGCCCCTAAACGGCGTCGTTCCAATAACTCGGTGGCAAGCCCCAAGGCTGCCACCTGTCCCGAGTCCACCCACTGTTTTAAACAGTGCACGAGTCGACTCGGTCGTCTTCCCTGAGCGACCGACTGAAAACCCTAATTCCCGATTTCCTTTTTCTCCTATTTCGTGACGTTTTACTCTTCCAAGCTCGACTGTTTTTGTCCCAAATTATCCCTAAGGTTTATACAAATCGATTGGCATTCATTTTGAGCTTTAAAACTCCTTCATCTATTCGGTTTTTGACATGATAACCCCAACTGTTATTTCGGCCGTATAGGTTCATTTCTTGATGGTTTTTCATAATCTTTGGCTTGTTATGATCCCCTCTTCATGGGGATCCATATCTCGTTCTTAAATATCAAGTTAACACACAGTTAAAAGAATTGGGTCTTACACCCGTAACCTGCAACTCATTATTAGGGGTCCATTTCTTATGATTTTTGGTCGCGGCTATGAGTTTTTAACATGTTTGTGTGGTCTAAAAGAGGTCCCTATACACCAAACCAAGTTTGGTTTCCCTCCGATCAGACCTGCTTGAGCAAGGTCCATCCATGGCCGTGGCTTATGGGTCATGCAACCTTAGGTGTTTTTAAGCTAGATTTTCATGCTTGTTAAGGTTTAGACGTGTTCTAAACATCATATATACAAAATGGAAGCTTTAAATCAGTTCATATGTAGAGAAATTCTAGAGAGGGAATTTTGACAGTTTTGAACACTCTCACCTTTTTGGTTGGTTTTCCTCCTCTTTCTTGCTCTAATCCTTCTTCTCTTCTCTTCAGTTCTTGTTCTTTTGGTTTCTTTAGCAAGAAGAAAGCATGATTTACATGCTTGGCCTTTATAGAGAAGTGACCGACTCTTCTCTCTCCTCTATTCTCTCTCTCTCTACAGCTATCTTCCTCTCTCTCTACATTCTGAATTCTAGCCCTACATAGACTCCCCATCCCATAAATTCAGCCTTCTCTCTTTCCTACTTTGCATTAATTTCCCATAGATATTTATACATATTATATACATATATATACATATACTCATATATATATATACAAGACACATACACACACTTGCCGACACACACACACACACATTCACATTGTTCACCTCTTCACTTTTCATCTTTTTCATATTTCATTTATTTAATATATATATATATATATATATATATACATTTACATACATTTAATTAATACATATATATATATATATCAAGTCTTATAATTAATTAATTAATGTAATAATCAATTAATTATATATATATGATTTTCTTCCCTCGTAGTACGTGTCATGTGACCCGGTATCCCGGGTCGGGATATTACACATGTCCCTCAACATCAAATGATAGAGGTCGCCGCCTCTTGTCTGCATAACTCTTCTAGCGGCTTTGTGCTATCAATGTAATACCCCGACCCGAGAATGTCGGGTAATATGACACGTATTTCGAGGGTATGAAAAATGGAAGTAAATATTATGTTTTTAAAACAATAATAAATTAATTTAATAAAATTAATTTATTAATATGAGAAATTAAGTATTTATTATGATTAATATGAAATATGATGGTTAATTGGTAAAGTGTAATAAATTGAATAAACAATTTAATAATAAATTAAATATGACAAATTAAGTGAAAATATAAAAAATATATATATACATATATGTATATACCAGCCGTGTGTGTGAGTGTGGAGTAATATGTAAATTAAATATAATATATATATATATATATGTATACATGAATAGATGAGAGGGAGACATGAGAGTTAATATGGGTAAGGTGGCATGTACTTTATGTGTATATTATATGGCCATTAGGTGAAGATGAATAGGGAGAAGTATGGCTATGGTCTGATGGAGTAAGGGAGTGAAATGAGGGGCAATTAAGTGAGGTGATAGCCATTTAATTCTCACCTATACAAATGGTCATACATGGCTTACACACAAGATCTCCACCGATCAGCAATAGAGAAAGAGAGGGAGAGTTCTGGGCATTTAGAAGAAGAGAAGAGAGGTCTCAGAGGAAGGAGGAAAGAGAGAGAAAGCCACTGTTGGAGGTAAAACACCAAGAACCATTGCTTTCTCTCTCTAGAAAATTTTGCATGCATAAACTGTTTTAGTTCTAGATTTTGTATATATGATGTTTTAAACATATTTAGGCATGATTAAACATGAAATTAGGTCATAAAAACACCTAGAACTACGTGACCCAACAGTGAACCGCCATTGAAGACCATGCTATAGCAGGTCTGAAATGATGGAAGCCAAACTCTTTTTGGTGCATTGAGACTTCAAGAAGAAGTCATGAAGGTCATGAAAACCTATACCCGCGACCAAAAATCACATGAAATGACCCTCGACCATTGACTTGCAGGTTTCGGGTTTTCAACCCAAACCCTTAAACTTGCCTCTAAACCTACCCTTATGAACGAGAATTTAATCCCCATGAAGAGAGGATTAAAACAAGCAAAACCTCGTGAAAAACCATCGACAAACGAGCATGAACGACCCATGAACAGCTCGGATTATCGCGACTTAATTCGAGTCATTGAGCTACTTTCGAACCTCCAAATCAATGTAGAAGTGTTCTAAAATGTATTAGGAGGTGTTTGGAAAAGAAAGCAGAAGAAACGGAGTTGTAGAAATCCACGAAATAGAAAAAAATTGAAAACCTGCAACTAGGGCAACACTGGGAAGAAACGGGGAAGAAGATGAACAGTGGTGGTTCGGGTCAAATGGGTCAAATCGGGTTCGGGTCGGAACCCGACCCGTCGTATAAACGGTTAAGTGGGACGGCGTCGTTTATGCTTATGTTTAAATTTTAAACAATTAGGGCTGACGTCATCATGACGTCAGCATTACACAATAAACCCAAGCAGACCGGATTGGTTCAATTGAAATTGGACCGGTTCATTTGAGATAGGACTGAACCCACTGGTTCAGTCCGAAAGTTATGAATATTTAATTTTGACCCCCCAACTGTTCTACGGATTTACACTGTGGCCCAAATTTTGGAAAAATTATGCAAATATACCCCTGGAAAAATAATAAAATAATAAAATAATTTATTTAATTATTTTATTAAATAAGTAAAATTACTAAATTACCCTTAGGTCATAAATAGGGCAAATGAAGTCCAAATTAAGTAAACGAACAGTGTATCCTTACTATTTCGGATATTCTGAAGCCAATGGTAGGGTCCGTTTTACGAGACGGGGCCCAAAAAAAATTTAGACACGTTAAGGTATAAATTACCAAAATACCCCTTGACCAAAAATGACAAGTTATATATGTAACCTTACTATCTCGGGCCCTCTGAGTCCATTGGTGAGGTCTGTGACATGAGATGAGGCCCCGAAAAATTTAAGACTCCAAAAAATGTCAGAATGACCAAATTGCCCTTCCCCCTAAACGAGTCAAACGAAGTCCAAATTTAATAAATAAATAGTAAATTTTTACTATTTCAAACATTCTAAGACTGATGGTAGGGTCCATTTTTCGAGACTGGGTCCCGAAAAATGAAGACGCATGAAGGGGTAAATGACCAAAATACCCCTTGTCCAAAATTAACAAGTTATTAGTGTAATTTTACTATCTCGGACCTTCTGAGTCCAATGGTGAAGTCCACGACACGAGATGAGGTCCCGAACATAAAGACACGTAAAGAAGTAAAATGACCAAATTACCCCTAGTACACTAAAAGCCAAATTAAAAGACAGGAAGGTCTGAATTGACTTTCATTGACATCCTGGACTCAATAATGGAGTCCGAACTATGAAACAAAGTACAGAAAAATATGACACGTAAAACGACGAATGACCCTTTTACCCTTTTTATACTAGAGTCCGAATTAAATCCTAGGGAAGCCCAAACCGACTTTCTTCGACGCTCCGGACTCAATGGTAGAGTCTATTCGACCAAAAGAAATGCCTACAATAAAAATACATAAAATTTGATGAATAGCATCTGTCAGATGACTATAAATTAAAGTGATGCCAAAGTACTAATCTACGGCATATACGAGGACATGACAACACATCAACCTTAGAATAAAAATTTCTAACTCATACATTGATCTTAGGTAAATCATGGAAGAACAACGAACCAAATACACGATCATGACCAAGGCCCAAAGGGCCAAGGACCCAAAGCAACAGGCCTTCATGCAAGAGCTGTTGCGTCGACAGAGAGTAATCAACAGATTTGTCAAGATAGCCAAGGCGACAGAGGTCGTCTCGGTAAGCCCCTTCATGTTCAAATCACCCACCAAGGCCATGGTGGCGGAGGCTAAAAAGAAGAAGGAAGAAGAAAGGAAATTGGAAGAGGAGAGAGAGAACACAGAAACCTTAGCCGAATGGCGTCGCAGGTAATATTATTATCATTAAGAACATAAGTTACTAGCTCTATATTTCAGTTATAAGACAGACAGGTATGACAAGTTAGGCCTCTCATAGTCTACACTTAGTGAGTTTTGGAGTTAATTAAGTACATGTGAAAATTTATGAAATCTTCATGAATCTTGATAGGCTAAGGAAAGAGAGAGTAAAAGGGAAGGCGCCTCAGTAGAGCTAACCCTAAACGGACCAAGGTGAGTAACCCTGTATTTGAACTGGAGATTTAACTCCATATATTTGAAGAAGTTTTAAGCACAAGTCATTGCAGCCTTTGAATATCAAATTCAGTCTATATATGACTCCGTTCTTTTAAAATATTCTGTTACGGCATGCTTATTAAATGTTTTAAATTCAGCTCTTTTCTTGAAAATACATC
Source organism: Nyssa sinensis (assembly GCA_008638375.1). Taxonomy (NCBI): domain Eukaryota; kingdom Viridiplantae; phylum Streptophyta; class Magnoliopsida; order Cornales; family Nyssaceae; genus Nyssa; species Nyssa sinensis. The sequence continues at coordinate 30,184,517 of CM018046.1, forward strand.
AGCATGTCTAAATCAATTGCAAACCTCTTTAATATTCTGAATTTGATCATCATCGTGTATTTGAAGCTTTATTGTAGAATTGGTACATTTCATGCTTTAAATGTTCATGAAAAATATCTATTGAAGAAATCATGTGACAAATGTTTTATAAGATAAACAGTACTAAGTACCACCCTATATATTGGTTGAAATCCTTCGGGATTCAACAGTACATGCCCGGTAGAAGGATCTAATCCCCCAGGCAAATGAGATATCTCCATCGACAGTATTGGCAGTAAAATGGGAGTCTGGTTCGAAACAGATTCCGCCTAATAAAAGAGAAAAGACGACAAGTGATTTTGAAAATAGAAGTAGGCATTATCCCTATTCTATTTCACATGTTTATATGCTTTTAAATTGCATATGCTCTATTTGAAGGAAATGTGTGTTTAGCTTGAATACTTTAATTGTTCAAAGCTATTATTTTAAGAATGCATATACTCTGTGTTCTAAAATGTACAAGCAATTGGTAGTGAGTATTTCATAAACCCTCATGTGCTAAAACCACTACCAGTTGAAAACCCCATGACGAATGCAGGAATTACTCACAAGCTTTGATTAGCTTACCCGGATTTTATCCGCCCCCCCCTTTCAGGTGATTAATGGCAGATCGAATTTTCGAAGACATTAAGGATGAACCTAGCTTTTGGGAAGATTTGCTTAAGTAGTTCTTTTGGGAAAAATCACATGAACTTTGATTAGTATATTTTGTATTTCCAGACAGTCTAAGGATATGTATTAAGCCCCACGGGGCAGTTGAACTAAGATTGTAATTATAAAGTCTTTTAAGTTTTAGTTATGCTCTGTATGTATGATTATACATGTATACCGAAGTGTGAAGAGCGGCAGTATCGGACGGATGTGCAAATTTTAAAAAAAAAAAAAAAAAAGATTTTCACGCTTCCGCAACCACATGAAGCACATCTATTCGATACCGCTACCTATGCGAGCCTTGTCTCGAGGCCTTCGGGCCTCGGGGCGGCGGTCGCGATCCGGTAATCCGCATAGGGTGGGTTTCGGGTCGTGACAATCAACAAATGCTGTCTAATCACCTGTATCTTTCTCGTGGTCTCACGGACTATGTTAGGCCCTAAAGCAACCGCCTCCCCTACATCAGTCCAACATACCGGTGAACTACACGGCCTACAGTACAACGCCTCAAAAGGGGCAATCTTGATGCTAGACTGATAATTGTTGTTGTAGGCAAATTCTACCAAAGTAAGGTGATTGTAATATCCTGACCCGGGATATGGCACTTATACCGAGGTAGCCTGGGATACGACACGAAACTGAGATAAGTCAACTAAATAGTGTAATGTGAGTGGTTTTCTCAGTATACCTAGTGTCGGGCAATCCTCGAGCACCTTAGGACCTAACATCGTAATGTGTGCATGCATGCATTTCTGTGCACAACGATATTTCACGAACATGTAGTGTACCTAAAATGAGTGTATGCATGCGCTATTATAAATGAATTTATATGCATGAGTATAGATATATTTTATGTATAAAAATATGAATTTATATGTGTATAAATAATACATATAGTATAATGTGTAGTATGTTTATATGTATAAATATTGTATAGTATATAAATAGAAAATGAAAAAGAAAGGGAGAGAAAGGTGGCAGTGTGTGTGTGCATCACTGTGTCTTTGTTGTGCGGCTGAGAGGAAGGCAGCAGAGCTGCCAACCTTGAAGAGGCAAGTGGGGTGCAAATATATATATATATATATATGTATAGCATGTGTGGTACGTGGATGGTAAGGGTTCAAGGGGCGGTTCTCTGTAGTCAAGGCTGACTGCAAGAGAGAGAGAAAGGCGGTGCAAATTATATATATATATATATATATATGTGTGTGTGTGTGTCGCGTAAGATGAAAGGAAAAAGAGAAAAGAAAACTGAGAAAGGACTGTGGGTATAAGGGGATATTTAGAAGTAGCTCAGGAGCTGAAATGGAGAAGGAGAAGCAGGAACCAACCAAAAAAACAGAAAACCAGGTGAGTGGCCTGAAGCTCTGGTTTTAATTTTCTAGCACGATTCGTTCAGTTTAAAGTAAAGAGTCTGAACAAGCATGATTTAAGCTTTCAAATGCAAAAAGAATGATAGGAAATGATGCTAAAATGAACAAGAAATGTTGAGTTGCAGGTTTACATGATAATTAGGATTCTAAAGTTTTAGTGCTTAAAACTGAGTTTTTATAATTAAGAATTAATCCCCTTAGGTGCAAAAATGGATTAGGAAAGAAATAAAGCTAAAATAATGAACAAACCGAGCGTGAAATGCAAAATTGCAGGTCACCGGAGTTTCAGGTTTGCCATATTCGTAGGAAATTAGTGATCTAAATGAAAAACTAAAGTTAGATTTGTAATCTCCATGAAAAGACAAAGAAAACCGCATTGAAATTGGTAGAAAAATCGATCGAAAAATATTGGCTGTCGCCGGAGAAGACGACTATACACGGCAGGAACCCTACCGGCGTATTGCTGGAGAAGACGACATTGTTGTCTTGGGTGGGTTCGGGTCATGGGTCGGATCCAGGTCAGGACCCGACCGAAATAAAAACGGGTAATCCAAAACGACACAGTTTTACTTAAAGTTTAAAAGATTTTAAAATTAAATTCAGAGTGTTTGGTAACATGGATAGGAAATTTGAAATTGGGTTTAGGTTTAACCGAACCATGGATAAGGTAGATAGAGTGGATATCTTATTCTGGTTCTTGAAGGTATACTGAACCGGTTGGTTCAAAGGAGGGCCAGACCGGTTTAGGGTTTCTAACTATGAACCCGCTAGTTCAGACCGAGACTTTTGGAAATTATGAATCGACCCCAGAAGTTTTAGAAAATTTCACTATGACCCAAACAGAAAAATTAATAAAATATTAATTTTTACAAAAATACCCCTAATTCAAATATTAGGTCAAACGAAGTCCAAACGAGGCAAGTGAATAGTCAATTTTTATTATTTCGAGCATTCTGGACTCAACCGTGGAGTCTGATTTGTGAAAAGAGGTCTCAAAAAATGAGAAACCGTGAAAGTGCAAAATGACCATTTGCCCTTTTTAGTACAGAAGTTCGAATTGAATTCCACAAAAGCCTAAATCGACTTTGTTCGACTTTCCAGATTCAATAGTAGAGTATATTTAAGTAAAAGAGAAACTAATAGTAAAGAGGCATAAAATTTTATGAATAGCATAACTTATGAAAAGGTAAACTAAGATATATTATGTATTGATGAATAGGGATTTCAAAGAGGAAGGAACAGTGACTTGGTTTTATTGTGAAAGAACATAAATGATTTAAGAGGAAAGTAATCTCTGATCTCTGCATATGTTACATTCCAAGCCATGTCAACAGTTTTTCATATATCACTTGTTGTATTCCATATACACCAGTGTTTATTTAGCCATATTGATATTGCCCTATCATGTGGGAGATAGTTATTGATTTCTATATATATCTCGATCATGATTGTACACTTGTGCACAGATTACTTTATGTACATTGTACCTAGAGCCGTAAGGGCCAGACAGTTTTATTCGAAGTAGTCTAGTAACCGTAGTTTAGCTAACTATCGTTACGTCAGATTGCCTAGAACCAGTTATGATTCCACTGTACTCTTCAGTGGAAGATAGCATGATCCTAATATATTATTAGTGTCAGGATTTGTGCTCAGTCACATATCCATTCTGATGCTATTTATGACCTTCAGGTCTAGGTTCCGAGTGGAACATTTACTAGTCGCTATGTGAGGCATAGGGACGTTGACTTACAGTGTACACAGAGCAGTATTCATATAGCCCTGAGAGGATCTGAATACTAGCTCAAGGGGATTTCCGGGCCCCAGCCGAGTGCATCAACCAGTTTTGATATCACTATCATTTATTGTTGATATTCATAGCTTGATCATGTCATACCATTATGAATGATCATGAGATTTCACAGCTTTTATTTGAGTGCATATGATTATACTTGAGACAGCTCATGACTGTAGCTTGTATGATTATATTATCAGATAGATTTCATTGCTTTATCATTTGAGTTCTATCATTTGATATTGAGTTCTATATTCATTGACTAGCTAGCACATCTGCATTTATCCTAGTTCTTTTATGGATAATGCTTTCTATACTCTTGTACACATGGCAGAGCAAACGAGAATTACTTATTGAGCTTTAGTTAGCTCACCCCAAACTTACCAACCCTTTTAGGAAAGGAAGCTGTAGAAGGGCAGTAGCAGTAGCAGTCAGCTAGATAGCAGTGGACATTTTTTTTGAAGTTGTAAGTGTAATACTTAGTACAGACAGTCTTGTAGCTCTCCCATGTTATCCACGTCTTGGGGATGAACAGTTGTATTAAGAAATTTTGTCTTTCCGCATTTTGTAAACATTATATAAATTACATGCAGTTTTTATTTATTTTATTCCGCATTTTAGTTGTTACATGTTAGTAACACTGATTGTGTAGCAAGTTGAGACCCTTGGTTCGACAAGCAGCAGTCGGATCGGGTGCGCGACATGAGATTCGCATAGGCTGGGGTCTCGGGTCGTGACAATGATCCTCCCAACTACCTTTGAAATCCATAACACATGCTCTAAGCATGTCCTCAAGTATCTGAATAGTACGCTCTGACTGGCCGTCAGTTTGAGGATAGAAAGCAGTACTAAACAATAGTTGAGTCCCCAAGGCTATCTGAAGACTCTACCAAAACTGTACAGTGAAACGTGGGTCTCTGTCTAAACAATAGAAACAGAAATCCCATGTAGTCATACTATCTCTTAGATATACAACCTACTGAGGACATTCGCTGAATCAGTCACTCTAATCGGTAAAAAATGTGCGAACTTCGTCAACCTGCCAACAATAACCCAAAGTACATCGTTACCTCTAGGTGACTTTGGAAGACCCATCACAAAATCCATGGTAACAAACTCCCTACTTCCACTCGGCCACTAGCAATGGCTGTAACAAACCCCCAGGTCTCTGGTGCTCAACCTTAACCTGCTGGCACATGAGACATATCGACACAAACTGTACAACATCTCCCTTCATCCCCTTCCACCAATACTAGCGGTGTAAATCATGGTACATCTTAATGCCCCCTAGGTGTACTGCTAGACGTGAATGATCGAAATCTCTAAGAACATCAGCCCTAAGAGACTCTGGAACAAAGACTCTACCCATATACCTCAGGCTAAGGTCAGAATGAACTGTCCATCCCCTTCAAAGCCCTCAGTACTAGAAACTCATGCTCGAATCTGCTCTTCCTTTGTGTCTTGTAACTGTGCCTTAATAACTTTACTCAATAGTGTAGGCTGTGCACACATACTGAACAGTGTGGCGTGTCCCTCGGGCTCGACAAAGTCTAAGTCAAACTCACCAATATCTCCCATCATCTCCCACTTCCCTAATGGATGTGCTAGCAACTGTGCTCCTTGGATTCCTACTAAGTGCATCCGCTACGACACTGGCCTTCCTAAGATGGTACTGAAGGTCAAAGTCATAGTTCTCCATATACTCCGTCCATCTCCTCTGTTGAAGGTTCAAGTCCTTTTGTGTGAAAATGTATCTAAGGCTCTTGTGATATGAGAACACCTCGAACCTCTCTCCGTATAAGTAGTGTCGCAAACTCTTAAGTGCAAAGATGACGGCAACTAACTCCAAATCATGTGTGGGGTAGTTCTGCTCATGATTCTTCAACTGGCGAGAACCATAGGCTACCACCTTATCCTTCTGCATCAATACACAGCCTAGTCCCTCTAGTGAAGCATCGCAATAAACGGTATAGCCAATACCTCCCTCAGTTATAATCAGGACAGGTACTGAAGTCAGCTTCCTCTTTAGCTCCTGAAATGAATGCTCACAGTCATCTGTTCACTCAAATCTAGTGCCATTGCGCGTCAGACGAGTTATCGGCGCGGTAAGACTAGAAAATCCCTCTACAAATCGACGTTAGTATCTAGCCAATCCTAAGAAACTCAGAATCTCAAACACACTTTTCGGCCTCTCCCTAACTTATAACAACGCCAATCTTAGAAGGATCCACAGATACCCCACTACTTGACACAACATGGCTTAGACATTGCACCTCCTGAAGACAAAACTCACACTTCGAGAACTTAGCAAATAAACAGTGCTCCCTTAAAATCTGTAACATAATCTATAGGTGAAAGGCATGCTCATCCTCAGAAGGTGAGTAAATCAAAATATCGACAACAAACACCACTGACAAACTGATCTAAATAAGGACTAAAAATGCGATGCATCAAGTCCATGAATGCCGCCGGGGCATTAGTCACACCGAATGGCATAACCACGAACTCATAATGGCCATAACGAGTGCGAAAAGTTGTCTTCACCACATCCTCCTCCTGTACTCTCAACTAATGATACCCCAATCTAAGATCAATCTTCAAGAAATATCTTGACCCCTAAGCTGATAAAACAAGTCATCTATCCTCTGCAACGGGTACTTGTTCTTGATAGTGACCCGATTCAGCCTCCTGTAGTCCTCACACAAATGCATTGTCCCATCATTATTCTTCGTAAATAGTGTCGAAGCACCCCACGGAGAAGTACTAGGACAAATAAAACCCTTACCCTGCAAATCAGTCAACTGCTCCTTCAACTCTCTCAACTCAGCTGGAGTCATACGGTAAGGTGGAATGGAAATAGGCACAGTGCCTGGGATAAGCTCTATCGTGAACTCTATCTCTTGTCTGAACGGTAGGCTAGTCAAGTCATCTGGAAAGACATCTGGAAACTCGTCCACTACTGGCGAGAACACACTTCTCTGTAGTCCCACTACCATCTGCTATCAAACTAGCCAACATATAACTATGACCTCCCCAACTCCTCGAATTATACAAGGGTGGAACTAAGAAATCCCCACGATCTCCTGTGAAATAAAAGCTATCTCCCTCAGAAGTACACACAAAGTCACTCTCTCCTTGTAGCAATCTATACTCGCCCGAAAAGCAAACAACCAATCCATCCCTAAAATAATATCAAAACCAGACATGTTAAGAAGAATGAAGTCAAAATAAAGGATGTGATTAGCTATCTCTATCGAGCAATCTCTAGAGATCCTCGTCAATATCACACTACCCCCAACTGGGGTGTCAACATGCAATGGTGGATCTAACCGATCTATGTCCAACCCCAATGTTATGGCAAGCATGGTAGATATGAATGAATGAGATGCACCCAAGTCTATCAGTATGTTGGCCCATGAACTAAACACAAGGAACGTACCTCGAACCACAGAAGGTCCAGAAGTAGATGCCTCTGGTGTGGCCACTGCATAAACACAACCTTGAGTAGTCTGGCCCTACCTACCTCCCCCTCATGTCCCTACTGACCTCCTCCCCTCTATCTAGGAGCTCTAACACTCTGTACGGAGGGTGCAGACTGGAAATATGGTGCCAGAGGTTTATGGCCTAACTGTGGCTATGGCAAAGGCACCTGAGTATATTGATAGTAATGTGGCCTCTGCGAGCTCTGTGAAGTCTGCCCCTAAGGACAGTTGGCCCTAACATGGCCTGTCTGGTGACTAGGTATAGCAAAGCTGTGGATTTTTCCACCCCTGACCTTGTACCGGTGGTGGAAATGACCCCTGGCTCAATCCAGCTTCGCGCCATTGGCTGGAATCTCTCTGACGACAATCGGCCATTCTATGGCCAGGCTGTCCATACTAATAACACGTAAGAGGCCTCTGAGGTACTCCCCCTTGGAAAGTAATAGGCATAGGAGGTTGAGGGGCTAAAAACTAAAAACTGGGCAGGTCGCTACGATGTCTATGCAAAAGAAGTACTAGTCTTGTACCTCTTCGTCAATCTCCTACCAGTGTAAACTGGGACAGACGTAGAAGCTTGAGCTGTAACTGCCCCACTCTGTGTGCGAGACTTCTTTAATCCCTCTAAGGTTGGCCAACTCTCTCTCAACCTTGGTGGCTCTAACTATTGCCTCATCGTAGGTCTCAATAATGTGGCCTGCCACTCTATTCCCTAATGGAGGTCTTCAACCCCCTAACAAAGTAAAGGACCCTCAATCGCTCCTCTCTAATAACATGTGGGGCAAATCTCCTAAATGCAGTAAACCGGGACTTATACTGAGTCACAGTTATATCCCTCTAGAGGAGTGCCCCAAACTCATCCATAAATCCTATCCTGGCAATCTCGGGAAAATAGTGGTCATTGAACATGGCCACAAAGGCATCCCATCCCTCCTCAAAACTGTCTATCTGGTCAGCAGTTACTCTCCACCACTAACTAGCCAACTCAATAAACTGAAAGGTGGCACACCTTGATCCTCAAATGCAGCTCAATGATCCCCTGTGAGTCCTAGGATCCTGGTGATCTGCTCTAACCACTTTTCGGCTACTAGAAGGTCGGGCTATCCAGCAAATGTAGGAGGTCTCATCCTCTAGAACACCTTCATCACGAAGGTATCCCTGGTCTCGCCACTCGTAGTCCGGGTCTCCTGCATGGCTCAAAAACACTCCTATATAATGACCGCCTATTTCTCCGGCGCCAATGGTCTGCTCCACCTCCTCTGCTGGGGCAGGTGCAGGAGTAGAAGCAATGGCCTCCTCAGCTATGCTATGAGCAGGAGCAGCGGCTCGAGGCCTACAACGCCGCGGTGGTGCAGCGGCTCTAGGCCTACCGTGTCTAGGCACTACAGGTCTAGTAGGAGTTCTCTTTGGTGGCGTGAGTCTACAAGTCTAACAAAAGAAATCAATACCGCTTTTTGCATTAAACATAGGCATTTAAAAGAACATCAAGCTTGTACATGTCAACAATTTACACTTCACAAGCAACAAGAAAAATAAGTCATAACATACACATAACACGTCCTTACACTTAACATAATGCTCACCAAAATTTAAAACCATATGTCACGGCCCTATCGTATTCGACGACACCCCACGGTACTCTAAGTATTCGAACCTATGCTCTAATACCACGTTATCACACCCCGAATTTCTACAAACCCGAGGAGTGAGTGAAATGAAATAAGAAAGTAAATGAAAGGTCATTTAGATGGATTTAATTAATTATGCATTCATTCCCTCATGTTTTCCCAAAATTAGAAATGAAGACTTGCTATTTAACCTAACCAAAATGGTCTTCTAATGTCAATTAAATATCTCCCCAAATCACTATTCAAAATAGGTTTTAAATCATGTCAAGAATAGTCTATAAAAGAGCCCCAAAACATCTTTATGAACACCTTAGAATAATAGCCCAAATGGGCCCCAAATGTCCTAGAACAAAGGCTCAAAACAAGCAAAAAAGTCTACCAAGACTTGTTTAAAGGAGTGGCCAAAAGTGGCTAAGAAAATGGCCAAAGGGGCAGGTGTCATGGAGGTAAAGGCTGGGTGCCCAAGGCTGTAAAGCAATAGGTAGCAAGGTGCAGGTGCAGGGCAGTAGGTGCTAGCACACTCAGGAGCAGGCAGCAGCACGTGCAGCGTGCAGGCACGGTGCAGCGCACGTAAATATCTAAATTTTCATGTTTCTGCATTTTTATTGTTCATGGCTGCAAGCAAATATCTCTGTTTTCAAAAAAAATTTCCAAGTTTTTCAAGCCACTTTTCTTCCATTTTTAGCTTATTTCTTCAAGGTTTCTATCCCTCCATTTTGAGTATTTTCCACACCTATTTAAATGGCGTTTTACACAATTAATTTCTTTCCCTTAATTTCACTAAAATTTTAACATAACTTCCTTTGTTTTCTAAGCCTTTTTCCCACCTAATGTTCATGATACTTCATATGTATAAACATGTCACAATCCACCCTCACTCGGTGGTCATAATTCATGTAAATTAACCATACATCCCTTGTGATATCCCGACCCGGGATATGACACGTTTACCAAGGTCAATCGACTAAATAGTGTAATGTGAGCTGTTTGAGCTCTATATCATGGTATTTCATGAAACCAAATGATTGAGGGATGTGAATGGTTTGCTTAGAATAGCTAGTGCCGGGCAATACCCGAGCACCCCAGGATCCAACATCGTAATAGCGTGCACGCACGCACTTCCTATGCCCATGAATATTGCATGCATGCATAGCTTGAACAAAATAAAGGTATGTAAATACCTTTAGAAATACATATATATGTGTACATATAAATATATATGAACGTATATGATTGACGTATATAAGTATGTATGTATACATATTTATATACATGTATAATATAAGAAGATTATATGAATATATATATGTATATTAAAATATATATGTGTATCTCATGCAAAACAAGAAAGAAAAAGAAAATATTAGTGTGTGCATCACTGTGTGTGTGTGCATCACTGTGTGTGTATGTGTGTTTGGGAACCCCACCAACCGACTTGGTGAAGGTGTGTGTATATATGTAATATATGTATATATATATATATATGAGGGTACGTGGATGGAGGAGGAATAATGGACGGTTCTTTGCAGTTAAGAATGATTGCAAGAGAGAGAGAGAGAGAGATAAGGTAGAGAGAGAAGAGGCGGTGGGTGATTGCTTATATATATGTATACGGGTTTTGTGAGTTGAGAGGTTAGAAAAGAAAAGGAAGGGTCAGGAACTGAAGGGGAGAAGAAGAGAGAGAGACTGATTCAGAAACAGAGAGATTCGGAAGGGGCACTGAGAGCAAACAAGAAAACCCAAGTGAGTGGCCAAGTTCTGTTTTGATTTTTAGTTCATGAAACTTAAATATGATTGTAGGGTCGTATAAATGAATTAAAAAGGAATTTAATGAAAGAAAAATGAAGGAAAACGGTTGAAAGATGAAGGAGAAAGGTTGAGTTACAAGCCTTAGGATAATTTCGGTTTTATGAAAATCATGCATGAAACCTTGTTATTATGAGGAGGAATTAATCCCCTTAAGTGTAGAAAGAAAATGGAATGAAATTTGAGTTAAAATGATAAAGAAACCATAGGGAAAAATTGAGAAGTTCAGTGGCCGAAATTTCGGGCCACCGGAAAACCGCGACTGTATTGGCCTGTTCCGACGACCAAGAGAGACCCAAATTTAATTTGAAAGTTAGAAATATAACGCTTATATCTAAAGGATTCAAATCACATCGAAAAAGGTAGGGAAATGTCGTCGAAAGGTCACTGGAACAGGAAGGGATGACCGGCTTACGATCAGAGAAGACGATCGTGAAGTCGTGAGGCTATCGGGTTAAAACTAAACCGGATCCGGGTTTGGATCGGGTCGGTACCCGACCGGATATGAAATGGGGCATGAAATTGTGTTGTTTATATTTAGTTTTTTTAAAATGGATTTGGGCTGTTTGGTTGCAGGGATAATAAATGGAAATTGGGTTTGGGGTTATCCAAACCAAGGATGGGATAGGAAAACAGGGTTATTGAAATCCGGTTTTCAAAATGAAGTGAACCGGTTGGTTCAGTGAGAGATCAGGCCGGTTTAGGGTTTTGACTGATGAACCAATTGGTTCAGACCGAGATTTAGGAAAATTCCATTTTGACCCCAAATGTTTTAGGAAATGTCACTGTGGCCCAAACAGGAAAATTAATTAAAAATTAATTTTTACAATAATGCCCCTTATTTCAAATATGGGTCAAACGAAGTCCAAACGATGCAAATGAATAGTCAAAATCTATTATCTCGGACGTTCTGAGACCAATGGTGGGGTCCGTTTTATGAGACGGGACCCTGAAGGATAAAATAACGTAAAGTGCAAAATGACCATTTTGCCCTTTTTAGTACAAATGTCCAAATGGAATTCCGCGAAAGCCTAAACCGACTTTCTTCGGCATTCCGGACTCAATGGTAAAGTCTAAATTTGTATTTGAGATACTTATGATAGAAAGGCATAAAATTTGATGAATAACATTTATTCTAAAACGTAATTACTGATATATAGGGAACTCGAAAGGCAAGGGTACACTCACGGATTCCTGATCTAGAATCACGATAAAGGTAAGTAAATTCCCTTTCTCTTCCATATGGTGTTTCCAAGCCAAGTTATTCTCTTACTGCCAAACTTGTACTCTTGAAAGTACCTCACATTATTGCTATCCACAATGCGATATTGTTCTATCTTGTGGACATTGATTGACTGCTGTGTCGTTGTTATCATGTTGAACCAAGCCTTGAAAGGCTTACTATTATGTCTTTATTGTGAACCATGCCTTGAAAGGCTTACTGCTATGTCTTTACTGAATATATGATATTCCATTTTATACTTCTATGGAATTATGAATAATCATGATATGTTATGAATACGGGATTTGTGCTCAGTCACAATATCCATCCGATGCTTTCTGACTTGAGTGGAGACCTAAGGGTCAAGTACATGAATGGACAGGTGGCAGGAATGAATTCCTCAAAGGCTTTCCACCGGCAATTGACTGGCATGAACATTGGCATTTTCATTGCATATCCATTGGCATTTCATTTACATTTGCATTGGCATTTTACCTGAGAACAGAGTAAATGCATCTCCTAAGAATTGATACTGATTACATTATTGAATAACACTATTCCTTATGACTTATCTTAAACTGAGAAGACACTCTTCATTGAATTGATTGTGATCGGTTTATAGTGGCAGTACTTCTTGTTGTTGTATTGTTGTTGAGATTCATGTTGATGTTGTATCCATTACTCCTAATTGAACATTGTGACTTATTATTCATTGGCCTTCATGGCAACTGTTCTCATTGGCTATCACAGCATCTCCTTTCTTATGATTGGCTATCATAATCTTATTCATGGATTTGTATCTTATCGATACCAGTGTCGGAGATCTGTTTTTACTTGCTGAGCTCTCGTAGCTCATTCCACCCCATTTACCCCCCATTTCAGGTAATGACGCTGCAAGACCCCAGTAGGAGTCTGAAAGCATAGGAGGACATTTTGAGGAAACGTATCAGTCTATGTTTTAGTTCTCCCATGTATTCACCACCCTCGGGTGCTAGTTACGTTTGGTTCTTATTTTGTTTATGTAGAACCATATTATGTATTGTAAAGACTTCCGCTAACACTGTGTATTGAAAGACTTTCCGCTGATGTACTATTACTGATAAGACTTCCGCTGTTATTGTTTTGAGGTTTTAGTACTTTGCATATTAGTACTATGATACAGGAATGGAAAAAGTAGGGACGGCCTTCGGGTCCGCCCCGCGACACGAGATCCGCATTGGGTGGGTTTCGGGTCGTGACATCCCTTGTTTTCACATACATATCTATTTGTCTCAATATATATATATGATGCTTATTGGATAAAGATATCTTGCATATCATTTCTTTCAACATATATACATTTGATACACATTTAACTAAAGCACATTACATGTCATTTGGGTTTTAAACCATTACATTACAAAATTATTCAAGGTCTATAGTTCACCATTCATCTACATTGAAATACAAGTCCTTTGGGCTTATGCCCATATATACAAAATATGCCCCAAGGGCCAAGTCTTCTTCATAGTCCATTTTCCTTCCTTTCTTCAAGATTTCAACAAGTCTCAAATACCAAGGGCGTCATCTGTATATGATATCCCATGAGGGGTCAGCTTAAGTACTGGTATGACACAATGTTAATGCTAGGAACAAATTTAAGGCGTGGCATGTGCAAGCGTACATTTTAAAAGCTATAACCCCATAATCCCTCAATGCTATGCAATGTCAATATGCATGACACACACATGCAACTCTATGTCACCCATGTCTCGCTTCAAGGTCCGCCCCCGTCAGCCCGCGAGTACTGTCACTAGCTAGATTTTTGGTTTTTCACCACAGGATCTACACCCTCATAATGCATAGTACCAAGTGCTCAACCCATGCCATGTTTCCAAAGATTCAAGTATGTCAAGATGCCTTGATTTTTCTCAATGTAAATTCTATGGAACATTTCATCAACACATGGTGTATAACTTAAAATATGCCCCATTCATAAAGTAAAGCATAACTTCAAATTCACAACACTTTGTCTGCATGAATATAAGTCACAATTCAATGAATTAAACATATGATCAAGTTTCATGTTCATTACTTTCACAATTCTCAAAGAAAATACAAATACATAGATTACCAACTTATAGAATAATTCATAACTCTCAAACCACAAGAGTTTCTCTACATTAACATAAGCTAGAATATAGTAATCCAACACATATGCAAGGTATACCTTTATCATAGTAACAAATTGTCAAGGAACTCAAAGAACACAAAAGTACCCTAACTACTAAGTTTTCAAAGCAATTACCACCTAAGTGATTTTCTAACATCAAGTAAACACCTAAATCATTCAATCAACTTAAATTTATTCCTAACTTAGCAAAATGTCATACCTAAAATGGTTTTTCTCAAATTGAGAGAGTTGTGTTCACTGTGCAGCCGAATTGATTAGTGAGAATACAGGTCTTGATGAGAGGAACAACTTCCTAGAAGAAAGCCTTGTAAGACTCTTGGCCTAGGAGTGTGTTTTTGTGGCTTAAAGCTTGGAGAACCTAGGGCTTTTCTTCACTTTTCTCCCATGAACGACTTCTGCTCTAAATTTCAGCTTTAATGTCATTTATCAAATTTAGGCCTTGCTACTCTAAATATCTCTTTTATTAATTTATACTTTTACGACTTCTAATTTGATCTAATTTACCCAAGGGTAAAACGATCATTTACGTGTCTTTATTTTTTGGGTTCTGAGTTCACAAGTTAGACTTCACCGTTGAGTCCAGAAGGTTTGAAATAATAAAATTCCACTTTTTACTTAACTCAATCGGAGTCCGTTTGACTCACCTTCGACTTAGGGGCATTTTGGTCATTTTGGCATTTTTACGGTTATTTTATTTTTTGGGACTCTGTCTCATGAAACAGACCTCACCATTGGATCCAGAAGGTCCAAAACAATGAGTTTACACTATTTGTTTGACTCGTTTGTATATTAGGAATTAATTGAATAATTACTAATTTAATTAATTGTATCTAATATATGTATTAATTAAAGCAAAATAGACCACATGTGCCTTAGTGGCACTGTGGTCCATTCATCTCACTCTTCCCCCTTGGTCATAGATACAAGTCATTGGCCCACACAATTTTTTTCATTTCCTTTACAATTGTAATCCAAACAATGGATAGCTCCTCCTTCACAACCAAACACCTGCCCAAAGTCAAATTTAAAATACAACCCATAAAGAAACAGTGTTGGGTGGCCCTCTAAATGGGTGGGTCGGGTCAGACCCTGACCCAGTTTGGCCCAAATCAAGAAACAAAACCCAACTAACGCATGTTCTTCTTCCTCATGCATGGCTGATGGTCTTCTCTGTCAACGGTGACTCACCAGAGACGAATTTTCTCACTGTTTCCACTGGGCTCGAACCTAGGCTTCATGGGCAACACAAATCTACCCTCGTTTTTCTGATCGAAGTGTCGGATCTCCCCCAAAATAGGGAAAACTACAGCTCCACCAGAGTTGTGTGGTTTTCCGACCAGCCCTTTTTCCCTCTCATTTTCCCCCATTTTCAAACCATTTTGATACTACAAATTTCCTACACCTAAGATGATAAATTCCTCATGATTTAAACAAGGTTTCATGGTCAAAATCACTCAAACCAATTCAATCCACCACAACTTGTAAATGCTGATTTCTCCCTCATTCCTAACCCGTTTTCCCTTCAAATTTTTTTTTTTTTAAATGGTCCTCTTTCCATGCTCTTAAAGACCCTATCATCAAATCTATATTTCATGCTTAAATGGAAAAAAAAATTGAATTTGATCCAACTTAACGTTCCAAGCGTGCGTGCAGGTGGTCTTCCCGAGTCAGTCTCGACTTCACGTCCTAAATTCCTCCGCTCAATCCCAATCTCCTTGGCTCGGTTACTCCTTCACTTCTCACACAACTCACGCAAGGCTAATGGATCCATGCATGCAGTGCCCCAAACCACCTCTTCTTTTCTCTGTCTTTTTTTTCCTCCTTCTTACGTCGTAATGCTGCTCTATTTTTTTTTCCTTCTTTGCTTTTTCCTTTTTATTTCCTCCAGTTCTAACGCATGCCTGGCATGCTTGTTTATAACTGTTTTCCTTAACTTTTCCCCTTATCTCTCTCTCTCCTCTATCTCTCTCTCTCTTTCCGTTTCTTTCTTGACTTTTTTTTTCTTTCTTGATTTTTTTTTTTTTTTTTTTGTTACTTGTAACCTCCTCCCTTCATTTACTTGTATTAAGAGGATTTGTAGGTTACATATATATACACTTTATTTCAGCACATGGGAAATATACATATATCATGATTTTTATTTTATTTTATTTTTACTTTATATTATTTTATTTTTATTTCAATATTCGTTCATGTTTTGCTCGGTATCGCCCAAGCATCATTCGTACAATCAAAGCTATTGAGATGCCAAATTCATTCATTTTATTTAATGTCATAACATGAAGCCCTATTGGTTCGGTTTACATGGCTCGTTCAGTTACGATTTGGGTCAGGGTATTACATAAGGCATCAGGGAACCCTAAATGGAAAATTTGAAGACCCTTAATTGAATATATTAAGTTCAAAAGAACTTAAAACATTGAATAACTGACGTTTGGGATTAGAATGAATACTAATTCATTATGCAATGTATTTTTGGATCCAATATTATAGGATCACCCAAACAATGGAAAATGGAAAGAAAGTTATAGGATAGCTATTATGGTACTCAGCATGGGAATGCGATGCTAAGAACCCAATGTAAGTAAACCCGAACTCTAATATGTGGTATTTTCTTAGCCATGTCACAATTATATTTTCTCGATCCTGCCGATTTATACTCTTATACATACCTTACAGTTATTTGATTCCATAATTTGACATTTGTACTTCTTTGTAGATATGTTGAGATTTCATTTGGCAATATCCTGATGTGATTGCCTGTACATTTTTATACCTTTGATTTGGATATTGGAAAACTGCTATGTTTCTCACTGCTGAGAATTTGATATTCCACGTATATGTACATTCCTTGTGGAATTTCGCTGATTGTGATATTATTATAAGTGCCGGGAGTTATGTCTGACACAATGTCTATCCTGATTCTATAGATGTTGATTTAGATCTACGATTCAGTGATTAGGAATGATACCCAACACTTAGTCCATGGAGGACATTATACAGGATAAGAGCTTTTAATGCTATTCAGGAACCCGAATGAGGGGTAAACCTGAATGAGTGCTTTTGGAGGTAGTAGGGCCCTATTTGTTGATAACATCTATTTTGTTAGTATCATATATCTTGTTTTTGAACATAATCTGATGGTGCACTCTTTGATTGTCAATACGCTTTGCAAGCCTATCTTTGGACTCAATTTGATATCTTGTGAATTTTGGCAGCTGATTGTTGTATAGGCTAAATCCTTATTATTGACTTGCTAAACTGTTTATATCGCCTTTTTCAAACTACTTTGGGATATGCATTTTGGACCCACGGGTCAGCTTTGGTGATTTGTTTTCCTTTGTGACTGGTTATTGTTATATATTCTTTCGCTTGCCATTTGGTTGTATTCTGTTACCTAAACTAACATTGTCCCATGGCAGAGCGAGAAAATCTACTTACTAAGCTAAGTTAGCTCACTCTATATTTATAACAAATTTTCAAGTAGCACCATATGGAGGAAATGCAGTGATGCGACTAGTGGAGCTAATGATGTGCTTGTAAGCAATATTGATGATGTAAAACTCCAAGTCATAATTTGAACATATATTCTATAATCTGAATTGTAGTGTGAGGTATTGTGATATTGTATCATTAGTAATGATGTTAGACTTTAATGGTGATTGATGACTTGCATAATTTAGAATATTTTATCACTCCTTAACTTTAAAATTTAGTCTAATTTTATTTATTTTCTAGTTAATTTTAAGCTTCATTGTCATCATTTAAATTTTATTTCAGATTTGAAGAAGTTAAAGATCTAAATTTTAGCAAGCCATCGTCTATGGACTCTCTCTCATTCAATGATGAGGCACTTGGAAAAAGAAAAGCGAAGAAAGAATTGGACACTAGACGTACGCTTGAGTGAGCATTGGATTATGAGGAATTTTTTTATTCTCTTTTTTAAAAAATAAAATAATAAAAAAAAAGCAGCAGCAGAAAGAAAAAAAAAAAAGAACGCGATGCACTGATGAAAGAAAAGATATAAAGGGTTTTGGAGGGGAGCCCAAGGTTTGTGCGGTCCTAGTGGAGGAAAACAGGAGAGAACGTGTGGGGCAAAGAGAAGAAAAGGAAAAAAGGAAAGAAGTGGCGCACGGAGTGAGAAAAAAGTAAAAGAAGAAAAGAAAAGAAGAGAGCGGCGCAAGAAGAGAAAGAAGCGGTGCACTGCTATGTTTAAAAGCCGGCTTGGAGTGCGGCTTGTGAGTAGCGGCTGGAGCAGGGAAAAGAAAAAATAGAGGCTGCGTCTTGAAACCTGTAGAAGAGAAAAAAAAGCTACGGGAAAGATAGCTGCGGCAGAAATAGATTAAAAAGCTGCAGGTTGGAGGAGCATCTTTTCTAGTGTTCAATTTCTTCCATTCCTCTCAGAAAAGATGTCATATCCCGAACCCCACCCTTTGCGGATCTCGAGGACGCGATGCCAGTTAGTCCGCCTTGCCGGTTTGCCGACCGACAATGCGACTAACCAAAGGCAAATTTCTGAACTTACCGATGAATTGCATTCCAAATATAGGGTCAGAGCAGCAGAATTTAAAAATTTTTATCTTGGGAATGCAACACAGTTATATACCGCAAAAGTACATACCACAGAGCAAGTCTATAACCAGATGGCTAATAACTCTAACCATAGAGCACGTCTATAATCAGACATATAACACAGAACATATCTGATCTAGACATCAGAGCACGTCTATCATTCAGTCACCAAATAATCTTTAGAGTACCATTACCATGAGCCATGTCCCAATACATCTAATGCATATCAATGAAGTCAATCGAATCATGTCACTTACCTGAATAACTAGATTCAATCCACAAGAATCCAAGTCTCCACAAATCAGTGCCATTAGATTCTTTATCTGGAATGCCACTCGGCCTATTCATGTCATATCATAGTGCCTTCTAATCTAATGGAGATAAATCCTGAAAAATGTTAGGATAATGGGGTGAGCTTAAACAACCCAGTGAGTAACAGAGGTTCCCTATCATGGGTTTCAAAACCAGTTCTTGCTTATAAATCACATGGATAGTTCAATCATTTCAGAATAATAGTTTTATAAATCCACTTTAAATGCAGTTTAAGTAGAATAAAATGGAACTGAACAAAACAGAACAAGCAGATCAAAACAAAACAGAACATAACATAACATAACAAATCAGAACAGAATAGTAAATGATGCCAATATATTAATCAGAGACACATGCATATAATTAACAGAACGGAACAGAATAGAATTGAGCAGATAAAATAGAACAATATGCCAATTAGGCACATAATTAAGTATATTCAAGCTTCCCCAGCTGCCCAATCGTGGACTACTCGTGGGGCCTCTACCCTTTGGGTACCGCTCTGGCCTACTTATGCCATACCACTCAAAACTGGAGTAGGCCCAAGAGTAGGACACAACATAGCAAAACAAAATCGGAACAGACCATATAACAGAACAGAACAGAAGTGCAGGACATAACAAAATCATGGTATGTGCAATGCAGTACAAAAGGGTATGCATTTAAACAGTACAGTATATAAAATGGTACAGTGTATAAAGATACAGTATCTAAATAGTATAACTTATACACCAAGTCAGAAGTTCCAAGTTACTCACAAACTGTTCGTTTATCTCCTTGTATAGATAATCTGATAACCTCTAGACATTGTCTCAGGCACATCCTTGCATATCCTGAATAATCAGCATTAATCACAAACAAATCAGAATTCATCCATTCATGTCTTATTCATCATCTTAGGCATCTATCGGATTATCTAAGATAGCCTAATAGCCTATTACCCTTTCATTGGTTTCATCCGAGGCTATTTCATTCTTCAATTAGGCTTAGTAATTATCAGGATTATAATCTAAGTTATTTAGACTTCAATCATTATCAGTTAAGTACTCATTCAACCTTAGGGGTAAAATGGTAATTTCACCATTCTTGTCCCGGACCCTGTCGTGGTCTTCAGAATAGTCCACATATCTTAAATATAAAGTTCTAAGTCTTTTAGACTCAAATCGTTATCAGTTAAGTACTTATTTAACCTTAGGGGCAAAATGGTAATTTTACCATTATTGTCCCGGACCTTGTTGTGGTCCTCAGAATAGTCCACCTATCTTAAATATAAAGTTTTAAGCCTTTTGGACTCCATTTGGTATCTGCTTTTGATCATCAGAACACATCGATCATTTCTCATTTTATACGTTGACTATTCCGGAGTCTTACTTTAGCCCTTCCATTTTCATAATTATGCTTATGATAATTCGTTAGATCAGATGGGCCTTTAGTTTGGCCTCTACTTTGCACTTACCATTCTCAGGGGCATTTTGGTCATTTTATGTTTCGTGAGATTCTGACCCCTGATTCATCATTTAATCCTGTGTACAGTTTCACGAGCAGTCTGGGCTTCTATCGGTATCAATTTTGTCTCATTCGGATTTCGTATAATATCAGGGGCATTTTGGTAATTTCACATGTTGTATAGCTAAACTTTTCAGGACCTCGACTTCATAAAATGGACCTCGCTATTAGGTCCAGAATATCCAACATGATTAAAATAGACTATCTTTTATGTTTAATCTGCCTCTAGGTATCATTAGGGGTAATACAATCATTTATAATTTACATGTCTGTATTTTTTAGGGACATCGGTTCATTAAACATAGTTAAATTGGACTATATTTGATGTTTAATTTGCCCTGGGTATCATTAGGGACAGTACAGTCATTTATCATTTGCGTCTCTCTATTTTTTCGGGACTTAATTTCTCAAATCGGACTCCACCATTGAGTCTGAAATGCCCGAAAAAGTAAAACTACACTATTTATTTATTTAATTTGGATTTCGTTTGACCTATTTAATGTCCAAGGGTAAAATGGTCATTTTACCTTATTTAATAAAATAATTAAATAAATTATTTTATTATTTTTCCAGGGGTGTATTTGGATAAAAATCCTAGGGATTGGCCTAGAATATAATTTTGCAGAACAGTTAGGGTTGAAGTATAACTTCCGAGAATTTTTAGGGGTCAAAATGTAATTTTACCCAATTAATAAAATAGTTAAAATAATTATTTTATTATTTAATTATTTTTCAGGGGCTTATATGCATAAATTTTTTAGAAGCTGGGCTAGAATATAAACATTCAGAACTGTTAGGGTCAAAACATAAATAGGCAAAGTTCTGGTTTTCTGATTTGATTTTTAATCAGTGAACCAGAGGGTTCACAATTTGTAACCCTAGATCGGTCCTCAAACACAATGAACCAGTCGGTTTAGGTTTTTCAGAAAAATCGGAATACGGTATTCCTGATATCCTTCCTATCCACGGTTGGGTTAGGCCTAATACCTGACTTCAATTTCTTACATTGATAACCAAACAGGGAAAATCTCATTTTAAAACAAGTTCCAAAACGACACAGTTTAAATAAACCTTCCTGCATTCGGTCGGATCCCGACCCGATCCAACCCAAACTCGGTCTAACTTGACCCGACACTGTTCATCGTCCTCACCAAATTAGGGTTTCACTGCTTCTTCTCCATAGTCGTCTTCTCTGGCGACGACATGGAGATTCCGGTGGAGTTTTGGGTTCAGTCCAATAGGGTTCGAAAGGAAAATTTGTAAGGACTTTAGATCTGGTTTTGGATTTTCAGTTGGGCTACATCTTGGCCGTCGAACAGCCAATTACAATAGCTGTTACCCAGATTCTGGCGACCTCGGTTGTTTCTATTCTGTGCGTTTTGGAGTCGTTTTAACTCTCATTTTCGACCACAGTGGCCTTCTAGGACCCTTAGGATTTGTTTTGGGCAATTAAAACCTACAAACTCAACAATTTTGAAGGATTATTCTCTTGGTCAGCCACACCTGCAACTGCCCTTATCTCACTCATTTTTGGACCATTTTGCTCCTTTCAACTTGCATTGAAACCTATTTTGTGTGCTCTTCAAGTCCAAACTCTTTAAATCAAGCTTAAGGCCAACTTTCAAAAATGATAAAATTTCCCTCTCGGTTTCTCTTGGCCTAGTGCCCAAAATAGTTCAGTTTTAACCCAAATTTTCTCCTACTGTCTTGTCTTTAACATTCTAATTACATGCATGCAATTTATGTAATATCCCGGAAATCTGACATGACCCAAACTGTCACGACTCGAAACCCACCCTCTGCAGATTACCGGATCGCGATCGCCGCCCCGAGACCCGAAGGCCCCGAGACAAGGCTCGCATCTGCAGCGGTATCGAATAGATGTGCAACATACGTTTTGCGGAAGCATGAAAAACTTTTTCTTTTCTTTTCTCATTTTTAAACTATGCACATCCGTCCGATACTGTCGCTACATACATAGCATACATGGTTACACATTCAGAGTATAATGAAAACTTAAAGACTTCATACATTAATACAATACATATTTGGTTGCCCTGAGGGCTCATTACATATTCTTACATTGTCTACTAATACAAAATGTACTACTAGAGTTCATAGGTTTCTCAAGAGAAACTACTTAAACATATTTTCCCAAAATCAGCTAGACTCATCATCAACGTCCTCAAGTCAAGACTGCTGCTAATTACCTGGAAGGGGGGTCCGAACAAAGTCCGGGTAAGCTAATCTAAGCTTGTGAGCAATTCTAGTATTCGTCATGGGGTTTTCAATTAGCAGTGGTTTAGTACATAAGAGTTTGTAAAATAATCACCACCAATTGTTCGTATACTTTGAATACAGAATATATGCATTCCTTAAATCATATAGCTTTGAAACATTTAAAGTATTTAAGCTAAACTCATACTTTGTCAAATAGAGTATATAACTCAAAACATATGCATTTCGTAAAACAATAGCTTTGAAACATTTAAAGTATTCAAGCTATACTTATACTCATGAACTTCAAAACATATAACATAACATGTATTTCTTAAATAGAGTATATAAAACTCAAAACATATGTACATTGAAAATGAGGGTAAAACCTACTTCCATTTTCAAATCATTTGTCATCTTATCACTTCCATTAGTGGAATCCGTTTCGAACCGGACTCCCATCTTACTTATAAATGGAGATATCTCATTTGCCTAGGGGATTAGATCCTGCTACCGGGCATTTCACATGACAGGTCAATGAGTTACAATAAGAACCCAAAATACTGACTATGTGGTTTTTGACAGGTCAATGAGATCCGAAGAAACCCAAAATGCTGCCTGTGTGCTTATGCACCATTATCTTATAAAATATTTATCATGTGACTTTTCTCATAGATGCTTTTCATAAATTCGTAATAAACATTCGTATACTTGATATAAGCAAATTCAGAATATTTAACAATAATTGCATTTTAACTAGACATGCTGAAAAATATTTGAAGGAAAAACTGTTGCAGAAACCAATCACTAAGCATGTCACAATGGAGTTATAAAATAGAACAATTTAAAAACTGAATCATGTAAATACTGAAATTTGAAATTTCAAACACTTCATATCTTTGCATTTAAAACCTTTTCATATCCATGGAGTTAAATCTCTACTTCAAACACAGGGTTACTCACCTTGGTTCTTTAGGGTTAGTGCTAAAATGCGCTTTCCCACTTTCCTTGTAGTTCCTAAGAACAATTCATAAACATCTCATCAACTTCATATTCATTATAATATCATCTCGATATTCCTTAACTTATGCTTAAATCGTATTAGATCCTACAATGATTTCATAAATTCATATGTACTTAACGCAACTCGTATTCTTAACCTATGACACAATTTAATGTGTTAGGAATTGAATTTATTTCAATTTATACTCTTCTGGGAGCTCCATTAACTTTAATTTAAAGTTATTTATTTGACATGTTTACGTATCGTGTCTTTTCGTATTTCATTTCTCGTACGTGCCTTAGTATTAGTACTTTGGCATTACCCTAATTTATAGTCATCTGACAGATGCTATTCATCAAATTTTATGTCTTTTTATTTTAGACATTTCTTTTGGTCGAATAGACTCTACCATTGAATTCGGAGTGTCCAAGAAAGTTCGTTTAGGCTTTCTTAAAATTTGATTCGGAGTATTACATGTAAAAGGACAAAATGGTCATTTACTGTTTTACGTGTCATATTCTTCTGTACTTCGTTTCGTAATTTGGACTCCATTTTTGAGTCCGGGATGTCAAAGAAAGTCAATTTAGGTCTTCTCTGATTTCATTTTGGCCTTAGGGGTACTAGGGGTATGTTGGTCATTTTACCCCTTTACGTGTCTTTATTTTTCGGGACCCTATTTCGTGTTGTGGACCTCACCATTGGACTCAGAAGGTCCAAGACAGTAAGATACACTAATAACTTGTTAATTTTGGTCAAGGGGTATTTTGGTCATTTACCCTTGCGTGTTTTTATTTTTCGGGTCCCAGTCTCGTAAAACGGACCCTACCATTGATCTCAGAATGTCCAAAATAGTAAAAATACACTATTCATATACTTAATTTGGACTTCATTTGCTCTATTGATGACCCAAGGGCAAAATAGTAATTTTACTTATTTATTAAATAATTAAATTAATTATTTAATTATTTTCCCAGGGGCCTTATTGCATAAATTTTCCTTCAGTTGGGCCTCAGTATAATTTTTCTGAAGCCTAGGTGTCAATCCGTAATAACCAAAAGTCTGGGTTTATTTGATTTTTAATTAAATTATAAAAACCAAAGGGTTCAGTTAAATTGGAAGTGAACCGGTCCGGTCTAGTCATAAACCAACCGGTTCGGTCGGTTTATTTACATGTGGCTGACGTCATCATGACGTCAGCCCTAGGTCTCATTCAATTTAAACCACGACCAAAAGGTCGTCGTTCAATTAATTCGGTGGCAAGCCCAGAGGCTGCCACCTGTCCGGGTTAACTCAGCCTTTATTTAACACCGAGTTGACCCGTCTTCTTCTTCCCCACGAGACCTGACTGAAACCCTAATTACAGTTTTCCTTTTCTTCCTATTTCGTGACTTTTTGCTCACCAAATCTTCACTGTTTTGGTCCCAAATCATTCCTAAGATAAGAACGACTAGCTTGGCATTCATTTGGGGATTAAAACTAGTTCATATGCTCGGTTTAAAGGTTTGATAATCCGAACCTACAAGTCAGTCATAAATGTTCGATTCTGAGCCAAATCCAGTGGGATTTGTTTCATTGTGATCC
Organism: Nyssa sinensis; assembly: GCA_008638375.1. NCBI lineage: Eukaryota > Viridiplantae > Streptophyta > Magnoliopsida > Cornales > Nyssaceae > Nyssa > Nyssa sinensis. The sequence goes on from CM018046.1 coordinate 30,209,871, forward strand.
CCTCTTCATGGGGTCTTCTTTTCCATTCAAAAAAATGGATTTAAAAGTAAATTTGTGAGGTTGGGATTTTGAACCCGTACCTGCAATTGGATTTTTGGTAGGCTTTTCTTTTGATTTTTGATCGCGTAGTGGTATTGCTGAAACCCTCTTGACCTCATCTTGAGGTCTTGGTAAGCTAGAACCCATTTAATTTCACCCATTTCAGACCTGTTCTTTTGAAGGTCATCCATGGCAGTCGTTCTTGGGTTTGTAATTTTTCAGTGTTTTTGAAGCCTAAAATCATGCTTGACATGCTTATAAACATATATCTATCATCATACGTGTGTATATAATTTAAAAACAGTTCCTAATATATCATAATTCTAGAGAGAGAAACATGTAATTTTTGCACATCTCTTACCTTTTGCTATGGTTTTAACCTTCTTCTACCTCTGGTTCTTCCTCCATTCTCTTTCTCTGCTTCTTAAGGGGTCAAGCATGCAAGACATGCATTGGTTTCTTTTAAAGAAAAGAAATCGACCCTTCTCTCTCTTCATTTTCTCTCTCTCTCTACACGTTTGCAGCCTCTATTCTTGACCTTATCAACCCATCTTACACTTCATTAATTCTGCTTTTTCATTTTGGCAACTTACATTTAATGGATCCTTGATATTTTGTATATTGTATATTATATATATATCACACACACACCAACCCATGGAGACACACACACACACACCTCAACCGACACACACACACCCACTTGCACATACTGTTCACACTTTACATATATTTTATATATATGTATCCTTCCTTGTGTACATGTATTTATATATATACATATTTATACACATTTGATAATATATATACACACAATACACCTTAATGTGTGTATATGTGTTTAATTTTAAAAATTAAATATATTCTAATAAATTAAATTGATTAATTATTTAATTAATCAATTTTTCTCTTTAGTGTAAAAACCTTTACACAACTTTTTCATTGTCTCGTAATGCGTGCCACATGACCCGGTATCCCGGGTCGGGATATTACACAAACTATATTCTGACCTAATGAAAATAAGTTATCTGACATCAATAATTCGAAATAGCTTACGATATAGTAAGCCACGATAGGATTTAAGGCCTTCAGATATAAAAATAACATATGGACTCGGGAAATAATTAACCCAGGCAACCGAGTACCGGGATGAATAAAGGAAGCCAATACGAATAATTAATTACAGAATAAAATAAAAATAAAAATATGAATAACATCTCAGACACGGACAGGGTTGGCAAAATACTAATTATGCTATTTGAGCCTCGACTTTATTACTGGCATTTTATAATGTAATATTTTATGGGATAAAATATCTATAAATATGAGATATGGTAAGGTAGATCGAAAAATATGCTTATATATAGTCTTATATATTTAAAGTGGCAAAATAAAATAGAAAGAGAGAGAAGCTGTCACGACTCGAAACCCTACCCCGTGCGGATTACCTGGATCGCGACCGCCGCCCCGAGACCCGAAGGCCCCGAGACAAGGCTCAGCATCTGCAGCGGTATCGAATAGATGTGCTACACATGATTGCGGAAGCGTGAAAAACTTTTTCTTTTCTTTTCTTATTTTTAAATTATGCACATCCGTCCGATACTGTTGTTCCATACATAGCATACATGGTTACACATTTAGAGTATAACGAAAACTTAAAGACTTCATACATCGATACAATACATATTCAGTTGCCCTGAGGGCTTATTACATATTCTTACTTTGTCTATTAATACAAAATGTACTACTAATGTTTATAGGTTCTTCAAGAGAACTACTTAAACATATCCTTCCAAAATCAGCTAGACTCATCGTCGTTGTCCTTAAGACCCTAGTCTGCTGCATCACCTGAAAGGGGGGTCCGAACAAAGTCCGGGTAAGCTAATCTAAGCTTGTGAGCAATTCCAGTATTCGTCATGGGGTTTTCAATTAGCAGTGGTTTTTAGTACATAAGAGTTGTAAAACATTCACTGTCAATTGCTTATACAATTTAGAATACAAAGTACATGCATTCTTAAAACAGATAGCTTTGAAACATTTAAAGTATTCAAGCTAAACTCGTACTTCGATAAATAGAGTATATAACTCAAAACATATGCATTTCAAATAGCTTGGAAACATTTAAGATATTCAAGCGAAACTTGTACTTCATCAGATAAAGTATATAAACTTTAAATCACATCAATATGTATTTGAAAATGAGGGTAAAACCTGCTTTCATTTCCAAAATCACTTGTCATCTTTTCTCTTTAATTAGGTGGAATCTGTTTCGAACTAGATTCCCATTTTACTGCCAATACTGTCGATCTCATTTGCCTGGGGGATTAGATCCTGCTACCGGGCATTTATTGTTGAATCCCGAAGGATTTCAACCTTCATAGGGGGTGGTACTTAGTACCGTTTATCTTGTAAAACATTTATCACATAACTTCTTCAATAGATACTTTCATGAGTATTTAAAAATATGAAATGTATAATTTCTACAATAGGACTTCAAATACTTGTAACTATCAAATTCAGGATATTTAACATAATTTGGCATTTAAAACTTTAGACATGCTGAAATATGTTTTAAGAAAACTATGATAAATACCAATCACTGAGCATGTCATATAGAGTTATAAAACAGTACAATTAAAAGCTGAATCATGTAAATACTGAATTTGAACTTCAAATACTTCATATTTTTGAACTTAAAACTTTTTCAAATCCATGGAGTTAAATCTCCAATTCAAACACAGGGTTACTCACCTCGTACTTCTGGTTTTCGATCTATTTAGTCGCCTTTCCTTTGGCTTCTTTCAACCTGTGAAGCCATTCTTGCAGCGTTTCGGTGTCCTCCTGTTTCTTAATCTTTTTCGCTACTAGTTGCTCCTTGGTTATAGTCTTGTAAATGAAGGGGCGAACGCTGCACACTTCATTTGTTTTGGCAATTCGGATATATTTCTGAACTACCTAGAGCTGTTTTTCTAGCTTCTCCCGGAAAACTTTCTGTTTCGGATCATTTGCTATTTGTGCCCTTGTCATCATTGGGAGAACTTCTTGTTCTTGATTCATTTTTGTGTCTATTTAATTCTCTGTTTAAAACACAATTTAATGTGTCAAGAAAACAGATTTCTACAATCATACTCTACTGGTAGCTCCATTAACCTTAATGTAAAGTTATTTATTTGACATGTTTACGTGTCGTGTCTTTTCGCATTTCGTTTCTCGTACTTGCCTTAGTATTAGTACTTTGGCATTACTCTAATTTATAGTCATCTGAACAGATGCTATTCATCAAATTTTATGTCTTTTTACTTTTAGACATTTCTTTAGGTCGAATAGACTCTACCATTGAGTCCGGAGTGTCGAAGAAAGTCAGTTTAGGCTTTCCTAACATTTAATTCGGACTGTTATATGTAAAAGGACAAAATGGTCATTTAATCGTTTTACGTGTCATATTTTTCTGTACTTCGTTTCAGTAATTTGGACTCCATTTTTGAGGCCGGGATGTCAAAGAAAGTTAATTTAGACCTTCTTTGATTTCATTTTGGCTTTAGGGGTACCAGGGGTATTTTGATCATTTTACCCCTTTACGTGTCTTTATTTTTTTTTTTGGGACCCCATTTCGTGTTGTGGACCTCTCCATTGGACTCCGAAGGTCCAAGATAGTAAGAATACACTAATAACTTGTTAATTTTGGTCAAGGGGTATTTTGGTCATTTACCCCTTGCGTGTTTTTATTTTTCGGGCTCCGTCTCATAAAACGGACCCTACCATTAGTCTCAGAATATCCAAAATAGTAAGGATACACTATTCATATGCTTAATTTGGACTTCGTTTGCTCTATTTATGCCACAAGGGCAAAATAGTAATTTAACTTTATTTATTAAATAATTAAATTAATTATTTAATAATTTAATTATTTTTCCAGGAGTCTAAATGCATAAATTTTCCCTCAGTTGGGCCTCAGTATAATTTTTCTAAAGCCCAGGGGTCAATTCATAATAACCAAAAGTCTTGGTTTATTTCATTTTAATTAAAACAGAAAACCAGAGGGTTCGGTCCAAGTATAAGTGAACCGGTCCGATTCAGTTGCAAGCCAACCGGTTTAGCCGGTCTGCCACATAATGCTGACGTCATGATGACGTCAGCCCTAATGGTTAAAATTTAAAAGTTTAAACCTCTAAACGTCACCGTTTAATTGAACCCATAACCGGTTGGATCCGGATTTAACCCAGGCCCGATCCGAACCATAGTCCGGCCCTACCCGAACAGTGTCGTCTTCCTCACAAGGTCGACACTGTTCACACCGAACCCTAATTTTTTTCAGTTTGAATTTCATGATGTTTTACACCTCTATTTTCTCTGCTTTCTTTTCCAATCACTTCCTATCATCTTAATACTTGTTTTTGCATCAATTTAAAGCTTCGAATATGGTTCAATCAGTTGGGTTTAAGCCATGATAACCCGAACTGTATAACCTATGGTTCATGCTTATTTCTTAACCAAAATTCATGGGGTTTCGTTTGTTATGATCCCCTCTTCATGGGGATTCATATCTCGTTCTTAAATATTGATTTAAACTGAGTTTTAAAGGGTTGGGGTGTAAACCCGTAACCTGTAACTAGACATTTGAGGGTCATTTCTTGAGCTTTATGGTCGCAGTCATATGTTTTTAGCATGCTCATAATATCTACTTTAAGTCTTGATAAGCCAAATCAAGCTTTAAGGAAGTCGATTCAGACCTACCATGGGCAAGGTCTTCAATGGAGATTTTTCGTGGCTTTCATGTTTTCAGTCGTTTTCATAGCCCATTTTCATTCCTAATACATGTCTAGATATACATTTAAGTATTATATATACAAATCATAACCTAATCTCTTAACACATGCAAAATATTCTAGAGAGAGAATTTTAAAAGTTTTTATGGGTTTACCTTTCACACTGTTTTTCTCTTCTTTTCTTGCTCTGAATCTCTTCTTCTATCTCCTCAATTTCTTTCTCTCTGATTTCTTTCGTATGAAGCAAAGCATGCTTTGCATGCCTTGCTTTTAAAGAGAGAACCGACCTCTCTCTCTCCTGTTCCCTCTCTCTCTCTTCTTTCTGATTCATAGCCCTACATTAGCCCTCTCATCTCATCAATTTTTCTTTTTCTCTTTCCTACTTTGCATTCAATTTTGGCAAGATCTTTATACATATAATATATACACATATACATATATACTTGACAACACACACACACACACCAGCCGACACACACACACCATTCACACAGTGTTCACATATTTTTTTTTTTTTTTATATATATACTTGCATACATACATGCTTCCATATACATACATACATTTTTCACTTTATACATATATATATATATTATTCAATTAATATATATAACATTCCTTCACCTTAATTAATTAATAATTAAATTAATTAATTATTTTTGTTAATTCTCGTAATACGTGTCATATGACCCGGTATCCCGAGTCGGGATATTACAAAAGCTTCTAGGTCAGCCAAAGCTTTTGGACAAACAGGAGAGGAAATGTGAGAATTCTAGAAGAAGCCATCTATCTATATCTCTATCTGTAGAAAAATTAGGAAGCTTCTAGGAAGGAAGCTGCTAGAAGACCGGATCTTGAGAGGTGTAAATATATATATATATATATATATATATATGTGAAGAAGAAAGAAGCAGCTTGAAGCTTCTAGTGCAGGAAAATTTCAGGCGGTTCAGCTCTATATACGTCCCTGTCCGTAGGAAAAATTGAGGGATTTTGGTTCTAACCCCATGACCTGATCCGCATGTCCTAATCCTCACCTGTCTTTGTAACACCACGACCTGAATTAGGGACTATTAAGTCGTTGGTATTAAATTAGTAATCGATGACTTAAAAAACGAGGTCGGTTTCAACCCCGACGCACGGACTTTTAGTAATAGTCCTGAAAACTCAGGACGACTTGTACGTCACTTTCGTTGCAGTCACCAACCTACTGGTCCCGTAGTAATCATATGTTTTCACCCCGACCCAAAATGCTGAACCTATTGACACGCTTTACGAGAACATAAACAATAGTCCAGAAATTTACTACAAAAGCGGCCGAGAATCAGGAGATATACAATCATGTATATTTCAATACATGTTACATTGTGTATACAAGCATGTGGTAAAATACAAATAAACATGATATGTATATTAGCATGTGTAAAATACACACACCAAGTGTGTGTAGTAAGTGTGTATAGTAAAATGTGTATAAATAAATATATACATATATACATACATATATATATATATACACACATGTAAATAAATATATATATATATAATATAAGTATACACATTAAAATATGTATGTGTGTGTGTACAAAACCGTGAGGGTGAGTGTGAGTGTTTAAGTGTGGTGTTAAGTGTGTGGTGCAAATACATGAGATATACATATGTATCTATATATATATATATGTGTGTGTGTGTGTATGTGAAAAAGGTGGCGTGTGAGATTAGGAAGTCAGAATATATGAGTGCATCAGTGTATATGCAAAACCAAAACAAAACAAACACACACGGCTGATTGGAAGCCTGCCCAAAATAGTAAAAACCTGAGCATGGATATTGCCACAAGTTAAACTAGTGGTTGGGGCAATCAGGGGAGGAGATAATGGTGTATAGTTATAAAACCATATATACAAAATTGTATACACACATGCCACACGAAACATTCAGAGACTAAGAGAGAGTGTGCGAGACTGAAGGAGTTCTGGGGTACTCAGAGGTGGAAAGCAAAGGGAAAAGAAGAGAGAAGCCGAAGGAGAAAGGTTAAAACACCAAAAACCCAATACTTTCTCTCTCTAAAATAATTGTATGTATTACAAGTTGTTTTAGGTTTTCTTAAGCATGCATGATGTCTAGAGTATGAAAACTTGAATGAGGCATGGGAAATTGGTCTTAAATCAACCCAGAACCTTGAAACCCTACATAGCAGCCACGGATGGACCTTGCTCATAGCAGGTTTGAATCCGTCACCACCAAATCCTATTTGGCTTATCGAGACCTGAACTAGACCCTACAAGCATCCCCAAAACACATGACCGCGATCAAAAAGCCCAAGAAATGACTTGCAAAAATCGAGTTGCAGGTTACGAGTTTGAAACCCAGACCTTTAAAATCAGTGTTAAATCAACATTTATGAATGAGAAACGAAACCCCATAAAGAGGGGAACAAAACAGGACAAACCTCATGAGATTTGGTTAAGAAACGAGCATGAACAAGCATGTTACAGGTTTAAATTATCGAATCCTAACCGAACACATGAATTCATTTTAAAACCTAAAATGAATGCCGAACCAATCCTTAACACCTTAGGGATGTTTTGGATTGAAAACAGTAGGGTTTTTCTAAACCAAACTCCACGAAAATGGGAAAAATGGAACGTAGAAATTAGGGCAACCGAGAGGATTCGACGGGGAAGACGATTTCTAGAGTTGCCACCGAATTAATTCAACGACGTCGTTTTGGGCCTAATATGTGTGTGTATATATATATATAACACCGTTTAAGTTTTAAAACGAAGGAAGGAAATTTTGCAATCGGTGGGGTTCGAACCCCTGACCCACGCGCCTAAACACTCAACGTTTTACCACTCGGCCACGCGCACCCGTGTGTACGCATAAGGGGCAAAATATATATATATATATATATATATATATAATATATTTAATAAATCAAAAAAATTAAAAAAAGGTGCAATTGCACCTGTTGGGACTCGAACACAGTGTCTTTTGGGAAGGAGGTGGCACGCTGGCCAGCGTGCCACCCATTTCATCCGTTTATATATTACAAAAAATAAATATATATATATATATATCATACTTGATAAATTTAATTTAATTAAAATTATTTAATTAAATTAAATAGTCAAAAAATGCTCGGTGACCAAATGAGATGAGCTATATATGTATTCTTACTATCTCGGACCTCCTGAGTCCATTGGTGAGGTCCATGACATGAGATGAGGTCCCAAAAAAATTTAAGACACATAAAAATGTCAAAATGACCAAAATGCCCCTGCCCCATAAATAAGTTAAACGAGGTCCAAATTAAATAAATAAATAGTGTATCTTGACTATTTTAAACATTTTGAATCTAATGGTAGGGACCGTTTCATGAGACGGGACTCCGAAAAATTTAGACACGTTAAGGTATAAATTACCAAATTGCCCCTAACATGTCCTAAGCCGAATTAAATTCTAAGAAAGCCTAAATTGACTTTTTTCGACGTTCCAGACTCAATGGTAGAGTCTATTCAACCAAAACAGATGTCTAAAATAAAAAGACATAAAATTTGATGAATAGCATCAGTCAGGTGACTATAAATCTGTAATATTGCTGAAGTACTAGACACGACACATCGACATGTGAAGTAATTAAATTAAAGTTAATGGAGCTACCAGAAGAGTATAGTTCAAAGTGAAATGAATTCCTAACACATTAAACTGTGCCGTAGGTTGATGATACGAGTTAAATTAAGTACGCATGAAATTTATAGGATATTCGTAAATAGGTTAGGACTTAATACGAACTAAGCGTAAATAAAGAAGCATCAATAGGTGATATTGCAGTGATGTAAAGTTAATGAGAATGTATATGAATTGTTCTTAGGACCAACGGAGGAAGTGAGACAACGTAATTTTAGCACTAACCCTAAAGGACTGAGGTGAGTAACCCTGCCTTTGAAGTGGAGATTTAACTCCTTGAATTTGAAGAAGTTTTAAGTTCAATTTATTTGAAGCCTCGAATATCAAATTCAGTATCATATGATTCCTGTTTTAAAATGTTTTCTGCTTTCATAAACTGTATTGTGACATGCTGGGTGATTGGTTTGAATCACGGTTTTCCTTTTTAAATATGTTTCAGCATGTCTGGGTTTAAAATGCTAAATTTTCATAAATGTTCTAAATTTGATTATTCCAAATATTGAAGTTTTATTGCAGAAGTTATATATTTCATGTTTTAAAAATTCATGAAAAATATCTATTGAAGAAGCCATGTGATAAGTTATATATATTTCATGTTTTAAAAATTCATGAAAAAAAATACCTATTGAAGAAGCCATGAGATAAGTTATATATGTTTCATGTTTTAAATATTCATGAAAAATATCTATTGAAGAAGCCATGTGATAAGTGTTTATAAGATAAATTGTGCATAAGCAACCAAAGACTTTTGGGTTGTATGGATCTCAAATAATCTGTAAAAAATATGATGGGATTTTAGGTTGCACGGAACTCAATTGATTGTCGAAATGCCAAGTAGCAGGATCTGATCCCCTTGGTACGAGATATCTCTATTGTAGCATTACAGCATTGTAGTAAAACTGGAGTCTGGTTCGAAACAGATTCCACCTAATTAAAGAGAAAATATGACAAAATGATTTCAAAAATGGAAGCAGGTTTTTACTCCCATTTTATTATACGTGTTTATATGCTTTTAAATTGCATATGCTCTACTTGAAGAAATGTGTATTTAGCTTGAATACTTTAAATGTTTCAAAGCTATCTGTTTTAAGAATGCATATACTCTATGTTCCAAAATGCACGAGCAATTGGTAGTGAGTATTTTATAAACTCTCATGTGCTAAACCACTACCAGTTGAAAACCCCATGACGAATGCAGGAATTACTCACAAGCTTAGATTAGCCTTACCCGAATTTTTATTCGGACCCCCCTTTCAGGTAAATGATGGCAGCTTGATCTTGATGGTGATGCTGATAAGCCTATCTATTTTGGAAGAAGAGTTAGACAACTAATCACAGGACTAGCAATTCTCTTGGGGATGTACTATGAAGTTGGCAATATTTTATATTAGGAAGTATTTCGCTATTGTGTATTAAGTCCAGTGGAACAGTTAAACATGTATTAATTATGAAACCTTTAAGTTTTTAGTTATGCTCTGAATGTGTGATCATCTGTACCATTGTGAATAGCGGCAGTATTGGACAGATGTGCAAATTTCAAAATGAGAAAAGAGAACAAAAAAGAAAAGGTTTTTCACACTTCCGCAACCACATGAAACACATCTATTCGATACCGCTACAGATGCGAGCCTTGTCCTGAGGCCTTCGGGTCTTGGGGCGGCGGTCGTGACGTGAGGTCCGCGTGAGGCAGATTTCGGGTCGTGATAGTCTTCCATCAAATAAGCCTCATGCAAACAGCAACAGTAGCCGCTTGTGATTCAACCAAAACCAATGACCAAGGCGTGAGGAGGAGACAATGGCAATAGGGACAAAGCTGAAGCAATTTTGGTGTTGGCCAACATTGGACGATCACTGAATAGTGTTTCGAATGAGTTGGGGCAGTGATTGAGTTAGGTAGAGTTCGTGGATCCATTGTTTTAAGGTACTTGAGCCCAAGAAGTCACCCCTGTTCTACTAGCTGCTCTAGTTCAGTGGGTTTAAGGAGCAGTTATAGAGTGCGGTTGTTATGGACATTAAGGTCGACTGCCCTATTTTGATGGCCTTTGTCGGGAGCGTCGATTGTTCATGGATTGGCTGTAATGGGTAATTGAGGCATAGTAGAAATTCAAATTACAGATTATTTATTTTGATTTTGATTAAATTATCAATAAAGCCGGCTGTTCGGGTTGAAGCAGATTGATTGAAGCAGCAGGGTAGAAGAAGGATTGATTATAGAGAGAACTTGCACACCTGGTGATACTGTGGTTGATGGTTGCGACTAGTGTTGGTGTAGCGCTGCAGTGAATTGTAACAGTTATATGTATATATCTGTGCGTATGGTGATACTCTGGAGTTGAAATAAATTGGGTAAAAGGGAACCAAAATAGGGGGAGAGAGAAGAGAGAGAAGAGAGAGAGAGAGAAAAAGAGAGCAGCAATATTGGTGCAGTAGGGGCGACGGTCGGTAGAGGAAGATAACAGCGTCCAGGGGGCGACTCTGCTTCTATTTGTCACTGGTAGTTGCTCATTCTTCTGCAGCTTCATAGGCTAGTCACAAATGTCCTACCAGCAAACCTAACAAAGACCTATAGGGCCAGATTTGGTACCAGCCGTCCAAATAACTCAGGTTGGAGGGGACCGATCAACTTGGCAGCCTCTAGATTTGACAATTGAACCCCAGCCAGGTTTTTATTTCCTTGAGGTTCTAAAGGATGGTGAGGCTTTTGATCGAATCAATCTGGATGAATGGAAGCAGATTTCTGGGAGATATATGAACACATATATATACCTCTGTGTGTGTGTTAGTGTAACGGTGGAGGTGTAGAGGAATGTGAGGTGACACTGGCAGCAAAGCTGCTGTCCAGCAGATGGAGTCACGAAATGGCGAACAAGAGGATTTGGTTCTAGACTTCCATGACCTGATCTGCAACTCCTGATCCTCACCTACCTTTCGTTAATTAAGCCCCACATAAACAACAAACAGTAGTCGTTAGTTACTATCGAAACCAGTGGCTGACGTTAGGTGGAATTGGGAGCCAGTTAGAGGAGTTACAATTGGGTGCTGTAGAACTAGAGCTGATTGAAGGATATATAACAAAGGGAGAGATTGGTGGAGTTGTTAGGCATATTTTAGAATTAAAGAAAAGCTGCGGCAGCAATGGTAGTGTTCATGAATCTGTTCTGAAGGCAATAGAACATTTTTGGCATGAATGGTATCTTGAAATTATGGACAGCAGAACCAGTAGCTAGGCAATATAAGGAAGATCTAGGAAGGGCTCTGTTTCTATATGTTGGTTCACATCCTTCTCAGCTTGAACCTGCATAGGAAGATATGAAGTTGTGCAAAACAGTTGCTGTTATGATGAGAGGTGGCCTACTTGGTATGGATGAAGCTATTAGGTGTTGCCATGATTGTTTATCTACACTATTAACTGCTGTTACTGTTGGAATTTGACATGGAGACGTCTAGCCCGAGAATGATATTTGTGTGAAATATGGTATGAGGCAACCTTATTTTGTCCTTGTTGGCTGGAGGCATGTCATTTTAATGTGCTCAGCCTCAGATGGAAGGAGAGTCTGGTCTAATTGCTGTATTTTTTTTTGGTGGGGATTTGCCTGATTAGGATTTTATTGAGGGGCTGTTGCAATAGAGAGAAACCTTGGGGACATCTTTGTTGTTCTAAAGGCATTTGCTGATTATGTTGACAATTTATGTGGGACACCATATCCTATGGATTATGGTATTTGGCTAAGAAGGTTAAGAAGACTCTGCATAGTAATCTAATGAGAGGAAGGGAAAGTTCTTCAATATCTGATGGATGGGATGATAAAGGGATAGAATCTGTCAGGATCATCATCTGTTTGGGGGGAAAAAGACTGAAGAAGCTGATGAAACTGGATTTAAAATGGCTGGCCGACTCGATGAATCTACTAGTGTGTTTTCTCCAACTACTGAACTGTGGACTAAAGATCAACCTCAAACTCTAGATGCACAGCAATTCGGTTCACGTTTGATTCTTCAAAGGTTAGATATATTCACATCTGAGGAGCATGATCTTCTAGATGTTGAATCAATTATGATGGCCATCAGGAGGATAGATCCAGGATATGCAGAGACGTGGTTAACGGCATATCTGGAGGATATCTGTGAATAGAGATAAGCGTATAGTCAGGTGAGTAACTCGGACTCTTGACTTGGTGTATATTTTTGTCTACTGTACTACTTTATATGCTGGACTGTTTTATACACCGTATTGTTTTAATGCATATGCTTTCACGCATACTCTTTGTACTGCATTGCGCATGGCATGATTTCATTCTATCTTGCCTTTTGATGTATCCTGTTCTGATTCTATTCGGGTTTATCCTGTTCTGTTATACGCCATTTGGAATCTATTCTGTTTTGGCTCAGTTTTGATCTGATCTGTTCTGTTAGGGGGTGAGTATAAGTCCTACGCCAAAGGGACCAACCGGATGCTCCTAACAAGGAGTGAGTATAAGTTCTACCCCAGAGGGACCAGGCGGCTGCTCCTGACGAGGAGTGAGAATAAGTCCTACCCCAAAGGGACCAGGCGGCTACTCCTGATCTGTTCTGTTTGATCTGGTCAGTTCTGATATGTTTTGTTCTGTTATGTTCTAATTTGTTCTGTCTTGGCTCTGTTCTAATTTTTTTCGATCAGTCTGTTCTGATATGATCTGTTGAGCTGCATTTGTTCTACATGAGCTGCATTATTCTATTTGAGCTACATTTAAGCATACATGTATATATGAACTGTCATATCCTGACCTAGGATACGACACGTATACCGAGATAAGTAGACTGAATAGTGTAACCTGAACTGTTTTAAGCTCTATGTCACAATATATAAGGAACTGTATTGATTTTGAAAGATGAATGTTTTGCTTAGTATGGCCATTGCCGGGCAACGCCCGAGCAACCCAAGACCTAGCATTGTAATACGTGCATGCAAGCATTCCCATACATGAACATATTTCTCAGACATATAGTACGTCTAAAATCAGTGTATGCATGCGCTATTATAAATGGATTTATATGCAAGACTATGGATATATTTAATGTATGAAAATATGTATTTTATTTGTGTATAAAAATACATATAGTATAAATATATGTATGAATATTGTGTAGTATATATTTATGTATATTACATAAAAAGAAAATGAAAATGAAAGAAAGGAAGAAGGGAAGGAGGGCTGCTATGCAACATGTGAGGCCACGTGAGTGTAATCAAGTGTATGCATATGTCACTCTGTGTGTGTGTGTGTGCGCTGTGCGGCTGAGAGGAAAGCACCAAGGCCACCGACCTTGGTGCAAGTGGTCTTATACATATATATATATATATATATATATATGTATAGCATTCATGGTACGTGGATGGTTAGGGTTTAATAGACGGTTCACTGCAAAGAAGAGAGAGAGAGAGAGAGAGAGAGAGAGGAGAGAGAAATGGCTGTGGAGTGTTGTATTATATATATGTATATATATAAGGTCGTATGAGTCAAGTTGAGAGGTCAGAAGGGAAAAAGGGGAAGAATTGGAACAGAAGCAGAGAAGTTGAAGGGTCACTGAGAGCAAAACAAGAAAATTCAGGTTTGTTTACATAGTTACTGTTTTATAAATTCAGAGCATGAAACCTTAATTTATCTATAGAGTCTTGTAGGGTATGAAAATTTAAACTCAATACAAAAAGAATCACTTAAAATGGTTGAGAAATCAGTGAGAAATGTTGAGTTGCAGGTTGGAGTGATAGTATGGGTTTCACGAATTCTATGCTTAAACCTTTAGTTTTAGTTTGGGAAAATGATCTTTAATGGTGCAGAAAACATCTAGGATAAAATTTGAGTGAAACCTATAACGTAACAGTCACGAAATTGAGAGGGAAGGTTCGACTGGGAAATCGGCCGGAGCTATGGATCCCTATATTCGTGAAGATCGGGAGGGACTTGATAAAAACTAAGGTTAGAGTTGAGATCCTTGAGGGAAGAGGGAGATAATTGCATTGGATTTGATCCAAGATATCACCGGAACTGGGACACCGTCACAAGAGAAGGTGACGAAACCCTAATGTTCCCTGACCGGGAAAGCGAGGAAGACAACACTATTGTCTCGGGTTAAGACGAAACCGAGTTTAGGTCGGATCGGGTCGGGACCCGATCGGAAATAAAAGGGGCAAGCTATACTGTGTCATTTTAGATTTAAATTTTAAATGAAATTGGGTTGTTTGGTTACATGGATAGGAAATGTGGAAATTGGGTTTGGGCTTATCCAAACCATGGATAGGATAAGGAAGGGTTATTGAGTTCTGGTTTTCTGAATTTAATTGAACCGGTTGGTTTAGTGAAGGGTCAGACCGGTTTAGGGTTTTTAACCGTGAACCCACTGGTTCAGACGGGGACTGTTGGAAATTATGAACCGACCCCAGAAGTTTTAGAAAATCTCACTAAGGCCCAAACAGGAAAAATAAATAAAATATTATTTTTACAAAAATACCCCTAATTCAAATAAGGGTCAAACGAAGTCCAAATGAGGCAAATGAATAGTCAAAATTTATTATCTCGGACATTCTAAGTCCAATGGTGACATCCATTTCATGAGATGGGGCCCTGAAGGATAAAATACCGTAAAAGTGCAAAATGACCATTTTGCCCTTTTTAGTACAAAAGTCCAAACGGAATTCCGCGAAAGCCTAACCGACTTTCTTCGGCGTTCCAGACTCAATGGTAAGGTCTAAATTAGTGTTAGAGATACTTATGATAGAAAGGCATAAAATTTGTTGAATAGCATTAATTCTAAGATGGATCTATTGATATATTAGGGACTCGATAGGAAAGGGCAAAGTCACGGGATACTGATTTAAGAACGCACATTTAGAGGTAAGTAAATTCCCTTTCTCTTAAATATGGTGTTTCCAAGCCAAGTTTATTCCCCTTACTGCCAAGATTGTACTCTTGAACGTATCTGATATTATTTGTTTTCCACAATGTGATATTGTTCTATCTTGTGGACATTGATTGACTGCTATATCATTGTTATCCTATTGAACCATGCCTTGAAAGGCCTACTGTTATGCTTTCATTGTATATATGATATTCCATTTTTTATACTCTTATGGAATCACTTATGATCATGAAATGTTTATGTATACCGGATTTGTGCTCAGTCACAATATCCATCTGATGCTTTCTAATTGACTGGAGACCTACGGGTCAAGTCCATGAATGGACATATGGCAATTCACTGGAATTCACTGGGGGGTATGCCGGGCCCCAAAAGATCGAGGGTGTGCCGAGCCCTGACACAGAATAAAAGCATCTCTCATTTGATTGATATGACTGTGATTGTTGAATGACACTATTTCTTATGACTTATCTTACATTGAGAGGACATCCTTCATTGATTTGATTTGTGATCGATTTATTATGGCAATACATTCATGTTGATACATTGTTATTGAGAGTTTTCATGTTGATGCTGTATCCATTACTCCTAATTGTACATTGTGACCTATTGTTCATTGGTCCTCAGGGCAGCTGTTCTCATTGGCTATCACAGCATCTCTTTTCTTATGATTGGCTATCATAATCTTATTCATGGATTCATTTTTCACCGATACCAGTGTCGGAGATCTGTTTTTACTTGCTGAGCTCTCGTAGCTCATTCCACCCTATTTACCCCCATTTCAGGTAATGACGCTGCAAGACCGCAGTAGGAGTTTAAGAGCGTAGGAGGACATTTTGTGGAACTGTACCAGTCTATGTTTAGTTCACCCATGTATTCACCACCCACGGGTGCTGGTTATGTCTGGTTCTTATTTTTGTTATTGTAGAACCATATCGTGTATTGAATAGATTTCCGCTGACATTGTGTACTGAAAGACTTTCGCTGATTATGGTCATTGATAAGACTTCTGCCGTTATTGTTTTAAAATTTTAGTACTTTGTATATTAGTACCATGATGCAGGAATGGAAAAAGTTGGGACGACTTTCGGGTCGGCCCCGCGACACGAGATCCGTATAGGGTGGGTTTTGGGTCGTGATATGAACTAGATTTGAAACCCATGGCAGGAACCTATGTTACTCATTGAGCTTGTTTAAGCTCATTCCATTTATCTAATATTTTTCAGGGATTATCTCCATGGGATTAGAAGGTACAAGGAGATTATACTAGTAAGCTGTGAGGCATCTCAAATAAGGTTCTGATGGCAATAGATATGTGGAGACTTGAGTCCTAATGGATTGACTCTGATTATTCAGGTGAGTGACACGTTTATGATTGACTTCATTGATATGTATTAGATGTATTTGGACATGGCTCATGGTAATGGTACTCTAGAGAGATTAGATATGTTCTATGCTCTCTAACTGGTGATAGATGTGCTCTGTGGCTTAGAGTTATTAATTATTTGATTATAGACTTGCTCTGTGGTACACACCTCTAATTGTGGTATATTGATGAGTTCCATTCCCAAGATAAAAAGGTTTTAATTTCCGCTGTTTTGACCCTACAGTTAGAACGCAATTCATCGTAAGGTTCAGAAGTTTGTCTTTGGTTGGTCGCATTGTCGGTCGGGAAATCGGCAAGGCGGCCAACTGGCATCACATCTTCGGCATCCGCATAGGGTGGGGTGCAGGATGTGACAATTTATATGGCTTCAAAAGGCTAAAACAGTAAGCAAAGCTAAAAGAAAAATTCTGAGTTTTTTGGTAGTTATACCTTAGAGTCGACCACTGCTCTTCCATGGCTCACAATTGGGGCCTTCAGTTGCCTCAGTTCCAGTCAAGTGCCTCCCAGTCCCTTCTCTTTTGTGCAACTCCAATGGAAACACCATGCACACACATACACTTGCATGTACACACTTCCACTCACAATGTCTCACTTTCTCTCTCTAGATTCTCTCCACTTTCTCTATATCCGTACACAAAACACACACTATTCTGATTTCACCCCCACCCCTGTGCAGAACACATACATATATGTATATAATAACTCATATATGTATATTATTTCCCCTTTTTCTATCTTGTATGAAAGGAGATTGGTGGAGGTGGTGGCCCAATTAGGGGCTACCACCTCATTTTTAACATTCACAAATTCAGTGATATATATATATATATAAACATTTTATATTTTGTTTATTGGTTGCATGAAATCTAATTGGTAGGAGTGGTGGTCCAATGAGGGGCTGCTACCTCATTTTTATTAATTAGAATTCAGCATTCCCATGATATTTATATATATATATATATATATATATATCTCATGTACAATAAAGCACAAAAGTGCTTGTGGCCAAGTGGTTAAATTTTTGGGAGGAAGTTTCTTACTCTTTTAGGTCTAGGGATCAATTCCCATGACTACCCCATTTTGTCTCTTTTGACCAATTCTATCTTATGCCCTATTTGGCCAGCGCAAATTTTTCGTTTTAGTTTTTCCTTTATAATTTCTTTATGTCGCTCCTTTTACGAAGCGATTTCTTTTAGGGGTTTCGTATTTCAGTTAGGTTCGATGTCAAAGGCCCCGTGTCATTTATTATTTATTTGTGGCCCTCATAATTTGCTAATTCGAGTTTCCACAGTGTTAAAACGACATCATTTCACCTAATTAATTAGTAATTAGGTTCGGATATTACACTCTCTTCTCCGGACGTGTTTAATTATTTTATTGGTCTATCGTGACTACCGAGAGATTCTCGATTAACTTCCTTGATTATTCTTTATGTCGGTTCTAATTAATAATTAGCAACTAGTTATTAATTAAGCAAGGTCGGGGTGTTACAAAAGATTATGGTGAATTCATTTATGTTGAATTTAATTTTTACGATGAACTAAATTTTCTTTATTCTAGGAAAATGATGTAATCTACTCTCGAACTATGCTTTATTTTCTATACTAATTTGAAGTAATTCTCTTTCATGTTGTTTGATTTATTTTGAGTTCATTGCTTCTAATTAACTGGCTATTAATTAGATGATTTTAATCTTATAATTTGCAATCGAAAGAGGGAATTATAGGATAGATCTTGGATATTTCGACATAGGTAAATATAGAGATTGAAAGACTTGTATGAACCTATATAGTATTAAAATCATTGGTTTTATTGCTTTCTTTCTCTATTAATTTGCATACTCTTGTGTAAAATGATGAACAAGAATAATTTCCAATTGACAGTCGAAAGAGGCTTTTGGATGAATTGGAGATTTGCTAATAGACATAAAGAATTAAATTCAATTAGTTAGATGAGTAAAGTTGTAATACCCCGACCCGAATTAGGGACTATTAAGTTGTTGTGTTGAAATTAGAAATCGACGCCTTTAGTAACGAGGTCGGTGTCAACCCCAACGCACGAACTTTTAAGTAAATGTCCTGAAAAGTCAAGACGACTGTACATCACTTTCGTTGCAATCACCAACATGTCGATTCTATGATAATTATATTTTCACGCCGACTACCGATTGTTGATACGAGTATGAGAATTGGGCACGTATTACGAGGATACGAAGATTAGTACCAAGATGATACATTTAAGAAAATAATTAATTTTTAAAGTAATTAATTATTTTAAATATTATTATAACAACTAATATATATAATTAAATGCAAAAATATATATATACTATATAAATGATTATAACCTTAAATATATACATAATTATACATGAATATATATATATATATGAGTATGTGTATGCATGCATGCATGTATGTTAAAATATGAAATGTATGTATATTATATATGGGATAAGAGGGCATGATATTGTCCAAAGTGTATAAAAGTGAGTGTGTGTCAAGAGATGTGTGTGTATTATCCAAGGGTATTAGGGTTAAACCATGTATATATACATATATATATATATATATATGTAAGTCAAACACCACACACACACACAACCGGCCACTCATGGCCTGCCCAACAGTGGAATTCAGACCCACTCATGAAGAAGCCTGCAATTGGATAACCCAAATGGAGGGGCAATCAGAATTGCCATGATTCACATCTCCATATACACATAGGCATGGTGCTTGTACACACACACACATACGGCCATAGAGAAAGAGAGAAAGAGTTCTGGGCATTCAGAAGAATAGAAGGGAGGTCTCGGAGGAAGAAGGAAAGAGAGAGAAAGCCACTGTTAGAGGTAAAACACAAAAACTATCATTTTCTCTCTCTAGAAAATTTTGCTATGCATGATCTGTTTTAGTCTTTGATTTGATATATATGATGATTAGGATGAATATACATAAATTAGGCATGAAAATCTCAACCAGAAACACCTTAGAAACATCAGTCGTACACACGGCAGCCATGGATGACCTTGCTTGAAGCAGGTCTGAACCAACTTTCCCTAAACCAAATTTGGGTTACCAAGGATTCAAGTAGACTCCACAAACATGCTAAAAACCTGTAACCGCGAATCAAAAAGCCCAAGAAATGGCCTTCAAAACATAACTTGCAGGTACGGGTTTCAAAACCCAACCTCACGAAACTTGCTCTCAAACCCATTTTTACGAATGGGAAATGAAACCCCATAAAGAGGGGATCACACAGAACCAAACATAAGTAAAAATGGTGAAGAAACCAGGATTTACTATGGGATTGTAGGTCCGGTTATCAAATTTTCAACCGAATGGATGAGCTTGTTTCAAGCTCTAAAACCAATGCAAAACCCTTCAAAAATCTCTTAGAAACAAATTTAAATAAAAATAGTATGGATCGGATGAACAAAAACGCACGAAATTGAAGCTTTTTAGCTTCGGGTTCTAGGGTTACAGAGAGGGATCGTTGGGGAAGATGAGGCCGAGTCGACTCGCAAACCATTTAAAACCGAGTTGAAGGGTTGGCTCGGACACGTGGTGATATCTGGGGCTGCCACTGCATTAATGCGGCGGCGTCGTTTTGGGGCGCATATATAGAGCCGTTTTAAAATTGAAAAGAAAAAGAAAAAAAAAAAAAAGAGGATTGCGATCAGTGGGGTTCGAACCCCTGACCTACGCGCCCACACAACCTCCCTTACCACTCGGCCACGCGCTTGCGTGTGTCTTATGTGGCACCAATATATATATATATATATATATAATATATCTAATAAAATCAGAAAATTAAAAAGGAGCATTTGCACCTTACAGGATTCGAACGTGGGACGTATGGGGAGGAAGGTGACACGCTGGCTAGCGTGCCACCCTATTCAACCTGTCACTTATTCCCCTTTAAAAATATATATATTACATTTTATAATTTAATTTAATTAAATGAAATTAATTAAATTAAATACTCCGAAATGGCCCGTTGTCCAAAAATTACAAGTTATATATGTAACCTTACTATCTCGGACCCTCTGAGTCCATTGGTGAGGTCTGTGACATGAGATGAGGCCCCAAAAAATTAAAGACCCCTAAAAATGACAAAATGACCAAAATGCCCCTGCCTCATAAATGAGTCAAACGAGGTCCAAATGAAATAAATAAATAGTAGATTTTGACTATTTGGAACATTATGAATCTAATGGTGGGGTCCGTTTCACGAGACGAGACTCTGAAAAAATTAGACACGTTAAGGTATAAATTACCAAAATACCCCTAACATGTCCTAAGTCGAATTAAATTCTAAGAAAAGCCTAAACTGACTTTCTTCGACGCTCCGGACTCAATGGTAGAGTCTATTCGACCAAAAGAAATGTCTAAAATAAAAATACATAAAATTTGATGAATAGCATCTGTCAGATGACTATAAAGTAAAGTAACGCCAAAGTACTAATCTACGGCATATACGAGGACATGACAACACATCAACCTTAGAATAAAAATTTCTAACTCATAAATTGATCTTAGGTGAATTATGGAAGAACAACGACCCAAGTACACGATCATGACCAAGGCCCAAAGGGACAAGGACCCAAAGCAACAGGCCTTCTTGCAAGAACTGTTGCATCGTCAGAGAGTGATCGAAAGGTTCGTCCGGATAGCCAAGGCGACAGAAGTCGTCTCGGTGAGCCCCTTCATTTTCAAATCACCCACCAAGGCCATGGTGGCAGAGGCCAAGAGAAAGAAGGAGGAAAAAAAGAAAATGGAGGAGGAAAGAGAGAACACGGAAACCTTAGCCGAATGGCGTCACAGGTAATATTATTATCATTAAGAACATAAGTTACTAGATCTGTAATACAGCTATAAGTCGGACAGGTATAAAAATTTAGGCTTCTCACAGTCTACACTTCGTGAGTTATGAAGTTGATGAAGTACATATGAAATTTATGGAATCTTCATAAATCTTGATAGGCTAAGGAAAGAGAAAGGTAAAGGGAAGGCGCCTCAGTAGAGCTAAACCTAAAGGACCAAGGTGAGTAACCCTGTATTTGAACTGGAGATTTAACTCCATATATTTGAAGAAGTTTTAAGCTCAAGTTATTG